>CM076583.1:573999166-574599166 GCA_034641835.2 Pinus albicaulis | reverse complement strand
TGCGACACTTGCCAAAGCTTTCTTATAATATTTTCAGTTAAATCTCCATTACAATACCAAGACCGAACTCTTGACATCATTTTGTCATATTTCTTCCACTTGCCTTTGTGACCATGTCCAAGAATGACGTATAAGTAGGAGCACATGTAGGGCTCCTACTTTTGAAGACCATGTCTATATATATTGGTTTCTTAGATCTCTTTTTCCCTCCATAGGTAAATATATAGAATCACACTTCCCTCAAATAGAGGAAGATGCCCTCCAAATAGCTTTAAAGTATGACTTGATTTATGCCCAATATAGTTGTGTTTATATCGTTTTACTATACCTCCCTAGGCCTAGTGGTGCCAATGCAATAGGGGCATCTCATGTCGCTGACAGTATTGTTGGATCTCTTTCACACCCTTATCAACAACCATATTCTCTCCCTCAGATGAGTTATGTTCAACCCTGGGGGGGCCCAGTTCTAGTACAATTATCCCCCTCCACCAGACAACCCTTATCTAAGTCAAAGCACACCATACAAATTTCTCCAATCGCATCAGCAGATGCCACGGCTAGTTGTTTATCAACCTGTTTATATCAATGTTTCCCCTCCTACATATGTTCCATATGCACCGCCTAGTGTTCCAACCACTCCGGCACAATCACCTCAGCCTCCCATACCTCCTCAACCTTTGCCACAACAACCACCTTGTTGGAGAGGTAAATCCCCTCTACAGACAGAGGCGATCCCTACTAGCCCAGATTGGTTCTAGCAACAATCAGACACGCAGTGACGTAGGTCTCTAGTTACAAAAATGACAAAACACAACGAGTTGCCTACCTCAGGTCCTACGCAATGGTCGTCGAAGAAAGGATGATGCTTCCCGTCCTCCACTTTGGTAGATCACGATCCTTCCACTTAACATGTCCGAACACCTGCACACATGCAAAGAAACACAACGATACACAACATGGGATCTAAATCTTGTAACCATACATCAGTTAGAGAGGATGTAATTCATTGCATCAAAGACAAATACACATGAATGAAACCATAATCAAAGTCACTTATCATTAATAATAATAAAGGAAAGATGCAACCCAAAGCTCTAATGTTGGATCTTCCTTCGGTGGGGTCAACATCGGAGCACGTCTCAGTGAAGCTCGTCAGAAATAGGACAAAGCTCTCTCTCTTTGGCTTGGCTCTCAAAGGATGTCTGGCGATAGTCTCCTTGCCACAGATTCAGGTCTTGATTCTAGCTTGCTAAGGGAAAATGGAAATCTTATATAGATGGTGGAAGGGGAGTTGGGATCCCTACAATTGTGGGATTGGCCCTATCCTCAAGGAAGCTTCCATGATAGGTGGAAAACCACCTCCCATACATGGAGATCTGCAGCCAAACCTCCCAACTCATTTTAGAGACTCGTTCAGGAGTTTGTTGAAATAAAACTTCCACCATTTATTTAAAAAAAAAATTCTTATTAAGCTTGGCGTGAGAAATACACTGGGACAAAGCACCTGTTGGTGTGCCCTCTTTGGTGGATTTTCCCCATTGGCGCGAGGGCTGAACTAGCTAGTCGCGCCAAGGCCAAAAGATTAGTTTTTAGGATTTTTTAAAGGAAACTTTATTCAAAGGAATGATTGTCGTTGTCAAGGGGGATGCCATGAAAGTGGTTTCAGGTTATGTCACTGCTCATAGGTCACAGAAAAGGCCCTCCAATGTGCAGGACAGGGAATTGTAGGGATGGTGACAAATTACTTTGTAATAGATGCCCCCTAAAGCATGAGGCCCGAAAGAGAGAGAGGGGTGAAATGATTTATGAGAACGTGCCCAACTGAAAACACTGCCATCAGAAAACCTACGTAGCCAAATACAACTGATATCTCAAATACATGATATGTGGTATGGGCGCAACCATCCATAACATAGTATACAATAATCAAGATCCAAGGTATGGACGCAGCCATCGAGAAAGGATCAATAAGCAGACTCAGGTATGGTCACAGCCATCCAATCAATGAGTCATGTAACCAATCATGATAATCCACAAAATCTGCAGCCTGGATTCCATCAGACAAAACCGAGGGTCTTGCGCTCCATCTCGACCCGAACCGAGTACAATTCCTAGCATGCGAATAAGTGATCTGAATTCGAACATGCAAGAACATCGGCTTATTACCAGCCAAATTATGATGAAAGTCATTTAACAAACGCGAGAGGAACCACCAATAATGACGATGGCCCTCAAGATACTATAGGTACAATCCACGGAATGTGAATAGTGAGGTGGCGTCGAACACTTGCAGAATCATTCGATCAAAGGCAAATGATGAAAACCTTGCATCCAATGCGAAGAACCTGCCATTGAGGCATGCAGGCTCCAAGGTACCAGAAGGGAGTCTCTAGATTGGCTTCTTGGATAATGAGCTGAAGTCGACAGGAAGTGACCTTGATCGAAGGTGGGCCATAGTGTTTCCCACATCATCAACGTGAGACAGAGGAACATAATGTTTGTGAATCAGGATCAGTAGAGAATCAGAGGAGGGTTGAAAATTTCAGAGGTCAACTTCTCTTGAACATATCGGCGGCACGACACTGGATTTGACAGTATTTGACATCAAAGGATCTGAATTCATGACGACGAGGCAAATATCAGATGACAGGTCAAAAAGGATTACCCAAACCCACAGAGGCAAGAAAATAACGAGATGAGATGTCCCTAAACTGACACGAATGCAGACAAGTGCCATGTTCAAGAGTGACATATTTCCAACACGACGATGATATTTGTTTCATTTTTCCCCACCATTTCTGGCGAGTACCCCAATTATTTTTTAGAACAAGCTTGAAGGGGATAACATATGCTTGTGATATAATTTTGTCCTTCGGACAAATCTAACCTAGTACATTTAACGAGCCCTAGGAAGGAGGAACTCGAGTATCGTCATTACGACAGAATCCAATGTCATCAAGTTTTAACGAGTCTAAAAAAGGAAGAAATTGGCAATTTTTCATATTTAGAGAGTTTGAAAAGACAGTGGAAAAGTAAAATCCAACAATCCCTTTTCGTAGATAGTCCCTCAGATCCGAAAAGGTAGAAAACTATGTCTGAGAAAACCTCCTAGTCGTGATAGGCTAGGGTATTCTTTTTTCGTAAATAATCTATCCCAGCCCGAAAAAGGGGTAAACATATACTGGGTAGATGTCGTGTTGCAGCCAATTTAACAAGATCAAAACGAAAAGAGATTCGGCAATCTTTTCATGTTTAGAGAGTAAGAAAAGAGCTAAAAGATGACTCCAGTAGTGACTTTTTCATGTTTTTACCGAGTCCGTAAAAGTATAAAATAAAACTCGTATCATCGTCCTAGCCATGTGAAAACCTGTTGCTGCATAAGAAAGCAAGCGTAAAACCCATTTTCGATAAAATATAATAAAATAATAGAAAAATAAGCTTCAAAACCTAATTTGATCTTGAAAAGTTATAAATATGTCAAAAATAGTAAAAACATATTTAATTTTACTTTTTACCTCTTGTGAAGAGCAACAGTGAGTTTTTCCTGTGCGAACTTACGGTGACGATTATGGATGATCCAGTAGATCATTTCAGTTCTCATTTTTTCTAGGTAAGAGGCGCTTCCCTTAGCCATGTTTCAATCCATTTTTTATAGAGTTCCACTGTGATTTTAGATCCCTGAGGAGTATTTTCAAATTTAGGGCTCGCCCAATTGGCGCAGGTATCGGGCACAAACTTGCGCCAATTGGGTCCTTTTTGTAAAGGGGTCGCGCCAATTGGTGTGACTGTCAGCAAAACAGTTGTGCCAATGGTGCAACCTAAATTTCCGCTCAATTTTTACAAAAAAAGAACCAATTAATGGGATTTTTGAGAGTTCAAGGGACCTAATGAAGTGTTTGTGACCATTTTGGTGTTGATACACAGTCACAATGGTGATCAAATGGAAAGAAAGGGAGCATAGTGAAGAAGATAAAATGGCCATGGAGAATGAGTCATGTATGAATGCTCCCCGGGATTGCGGCTTAAAAAATTTCTTCTTGACACCATGTCTCAGGGCACAACCTAAATTGCTGCAGTACTTAATCAGTATCCGGGACGAGAACAAAGAGAATTTTAGGCTTTGAGACCAAGCGTTGGAGCTCGAAGTATCCGATGTTTACTTCATAACTTGACTTTCTCGCAGAGGTCCAGTCCTGATCGTGACAGGTACTAGGCCATTTGGTGAAAAAATGTCTATGGTGATGGAAAGAGTGTGCACAGGGGCACAAAATGGATCAGGTAGCGGGAAGGTCGACATCCACATGGTTCCCGATCTAGCACTCAGGGTGGTGCTCCATACCATTACGCGGGCTGCGGGGTCACAGGCACCGCATGAGGCTACTAAAACACAGCTCCTCATAGGTGAGGTCACCTCTTGAACCTTTCCTTCTTCTATCCTTATTTAATGAACTCGACATTATTTGATTGGGCCACTGCCGTAACAATGAATATCAAACGACAGTTGACGAAGTGTAATAAGACCAAACTGAAGAAGTTTGGGTATGGGTCTATATATCTTGGTATCATTCATCCTTGAACGGTTACCAATCTTTCAGGGCCAGGGGCGATAGTCGCTGAGCCACCTTTGAGGGATCCACGGATGGCTCGATGGGCAGCACTCATGCCCAGATTAGGAGGGGGCCACCAAATTTCATGGAGGCTCGAGTTATTTGTATGGCTTTGGCGACAACTGATCATCATAGAAGACTGGCCCTATGCTGGTACTGACTTCATGGGAGACCCAGATATTCCACTCCCAGAGGGAGAATACTGGGATGAGGAGCTTGGTAAGTCTCTTTTTTATTTTATGTACTTTTTGATTTTTTTTGGTATACATGCACGTTCTAACAAAAAATACTATATGTATGCAGATGTTGGCCCAGAGAGGCCCGGCGGGATGTCGCTAATCGCACGGAGGACCCCGCTTGCCTATGACCCTCAAGGCGAGGGTGGCAAGGGGAGTGAGCTAGTTCAGAACTTGGAGGGAATTGTGCGTGGGATCCTAGCTTATGCTCATCTAGACGGTGTCCCATTGGCTTATCAGAGGCACACCGTGAGGGTGCCTAGTCTCCTTCATCGTTTACTGAGGCGATTGGTGCGGGCAGTGACATGCTACCATGAGCACCATGCTGATTAGTCATCTAGGCTTTTCATTTGCACATTTTTGAGAGACATGTTGTCTCTGGCTATTATTAAAACAGACATGTATATGTTTTGAATTTAATGTGATGCACACAAACTGCAAACATTTCGACATATATAAATATATATGTGTATATATATATATATATATATATATATATATATATATATATTTATGGATGGATCTTTTTCACATATGATGATGTTCTTTACAAGTTGTGTAAATGTCTATCTAAAACCATGTTAGCTACTGCATCCGTTAACGCGTTCATGTGTCTGGGTATATGTTGATATGTAATGTAATCAAAATTTCTTTCTAGTAAATGAATATGTAGATACAGTCGTAAAATGGATGGGTTCCTAACTGAATAATGACCATTGAGTTGTAACACTACAAGTTGCGAGTCTAGATACACAAGTAATTCATGAATACCGAGGTTGACAGCCTCGTTTAATAATTCCAAAATGGCACTATATTCCGCGACATTATTTGTGGTAGGCCCTAGACAAACACCTTGAAAATTGACTAACTCACCAGTAGGATTGTAGATTACCCAGGCTGTCGAGGACAGATTCCTGGTACTGCGGGAGGCACCATTCGCGAAACTGACAAAAGGAGTAATAGACATCTACACAATCAGGAAGACCCAATCAGCAGAAAGATGCTTACAAAGCACACCACACCACACATGCACAAAAAATGAAATCACTCACTTATGTACACACACCACACAAGAATAATTCAAGCGTATTACTTCTTGAGGTACAACCCATTTCTAGGTTGCGCAAGAGGAATACCTTCATAGTCGATTAGCTCATAGGCCCCATTTTTTAATACTCGTTTGATGATATATGGCCCATGCCACATGGGCTGGAATTTTCCCGCTCCAATTTTATCGTGTGCTTGGTTGTATAAGAGGACGAGGTCCCCTTCAATAAAAGAATGTGGAGAAACCATTGAATCAAAATTGGCTTTAACCCACTTTTTCTGTGCTTTGATAACCAAAGCAGCCAAGTAGCAGGTTTCATCCAATCGTTCCAGATACAGGAGATTTTCTTCCTCCAGGGAAGTGTCGAGCAATAATTCCATAGCTAACTTTAGTGAAGGGATCTCACATTCAACCGGGAGAGTCGCTTCCAGACCGTACACCAGCTGGAAAGGTGTGAATCTGGTTGGACTCTTTACAAATGTTCGATAGGCCTAGAGAGCTAAGAACAATTGCAGATGCTGATTGGATTTGTGAATACCAATAATTCGTTGAAGCATCGTGACCAATACTTTGTTCACGACCTCAACCTGGCCATTCGCCTGAGGGTAGTATGGTGTTGAGCTGTCATGGCACAAGCCCAACTTTGATGTCAGCTCTACCATCAAGTAGTCCCAAAATTGAGTGCCATGATCGGTGACAATGGCTTGAGGAACTTCGAAACGCGTAATTACATGGTTGAAAATGAATTGAGCGGCTGTCTTACCGTCAGCAACGCCTCGGCCCACTTAGTGAAGTAGTCTACGGCAACGATTATATAAGCATGCCCCCTAGCCAAGTGAGGGTTACATGTCATAAAATCTATGCCCCATTTGGAAAAAGTGCCTACGGTAATGACAGGATGCAAAGGTAGGGGTGGCGCATGCATCTTTTGCTAAAAGACCTGGCACGCATGACATTTTCGAACTGCAACAATACAGTCCTTGAATATAGACGGCTAGAAGTAACCTGCACAAAAAATATTTTGAGTGGTAGCATAACTAGACATGTGACCGCCACAGGCACCACTATGATAGTAATTTAGGACTTTCTTAGCTTCTTCCAGGGTCAAGCAGCGGCGGATCACAGAATCAACTCTGACATGATACAAGGTATCTCCGACAATGCAATATGGTTGAGATTGATGTCGAACATGACGTCGAGAATCCTTTGTCAACTTGGACCAGAAAGTGGATGTTTGAAGGTACACGATGATGTCACCATACCATGGATCATGAGTGCTGATAAGAAAAATCATTTCATCCAAGATGTGATCCTCGGATTGGGATGGGATGGAGTCTGTCGAGAGAGAGCAGATAAGATCAACAAAAACCAATGATTTTGTCGATTTGGTGGTGGCGAACTCCAAATTGAACTCCTAGAGGACTACAATTCATTTGGAGTACTTGCCTCCTAGCAATTGTCGAGACAAGATATATGTCATGGGGTTGCAGTCGGAAATCACGGTTACCGTACGCAACAGGATGTAATGGCAGAACCATTGGACGGCCTGGACTACAGTAAGCGCCAACTTCTCGACGTGGGCATAACATGTTTCAGTGTCGAGGAGATTCTGAGACAGATAGTAAACCACATGTTCATTTCTGTCATCGTCATCCTATACTAGAACCATAGCTATTGTGCTAAAAGCGGCAACCAAATAAAGGGTGAGATCGCGATGATAGTCGGGAGGACGTAATAATGGAGAGTTGACGAGCAAAATTTTAAGTTTATCGAAGGATTACTGAGAAATATTGTCCCAATGGAAGGGAATATCCTGTTTCAAAAGTTGCATAAACCCCTTGGCCACTTCTACATAGTTCGGAATAAAGCGACATAAGAAGTTGGCTTTCCCCTAAAGACTCTAAAGTTGATGCAACGAGGATGGGGATGGGAGGTTAACGATGGCATCGACCTTGAGGGGGTCAAGATGAATTCCATATTTGGAGAAAATGAATCCCAAAAGACGACCAGAATCTACACAGAAGATGCACTTGTGAGGATTGAGCCTAATATTGTAATGTCTGCAGCAGAGAAAAATCTGACGGAGGTGTTCAGGATGGTCCTCTCACCGAGCTGAATGAGCTGGAAAATCGTCCAGATACGACTGAACAATGTGACGCATGTCATGAAAATAATAGGACATAGCGTGCTGGAAGGTGGCTCCAGTGTTTTTTAAGCCGAACAGGAGCTTCTTGTAAGCGAAAGTACCCCACGTACAGATAAAGGTGGTCTTATGTTGATCAACGGGTAAAATATTAATTTTATGGTAACCCGAAAAGCCATCCATGAGGGAATAGATCTCACTCCCCACGCAATCATCGATGATATGATCTATAAAAGGAGTGGGATAATTGTCCTTAGGACAGGCTCAATTGATGTCTCGGTAGTCAACACAGACCCATATAGTTCCCTGCTTCTTATCTACAGGGACAATATTAGAAACCCATTCTATGAGGGGAATTGGATATATGAAGCTCACGTTAAGAAGTTTTTCAACTTCTGCCTTTATAGCTGTGGCTTTTCGGGGATGCACTGGGCGTAGATGCTGACGCACGGGCTTCGCACCTGGATAGGTGAGAATTTCATGCACGGCTATACTAGGATCAATCCCAGGCATCTCTTCACAGAACCAAGCGAAAACATCTCTAAATTCGCGAAAAAGGCTTGTGTATACTTGAATCTCTTTAGGAGAGCAAGTAACTCCCATGTGAATGTTCTCGACTATCCCCGGTTTGACGGAGATGTCGATAGGCATGGTTTGTGTTATGTTGCTCAGATTTCCCTCCCAAAGAACCTCATGGGTCAATATCGGTGTTTGAAGAGGTGGAGTGGGAACCTAAGATACGAAGTGCTCTAGACAATTAGACATTGCCCCAGGCCAGGCATGAACGAGGAACGATGATGGCCATCACTCCACGATAGATCTTCAAGAGAAATAATTTCAACGATAGCTTCATCAGAGGGGAATACTTCTCTTAAAGGATCAGGAAAATCTGCATCACCTAGCCAATGGGATTGAGAATATACATCTAGAGCCATGCTCAAAGGAGCATGTTCAGAAGGAGGAGGATCTGATGCAGTGACAATCTCGCAATAATTGATCTCAACTGGAGTCAAAGGCATCGATTCTCTGAAAGAGGTCACTTGTTCAGGCGAAGGGATGATCCAAGGGTCATCTGACCTAGAGATCATGTTAAATTGAACAGTGTGTGGTGGTGGTGCGGGAAAAATACCCATGAGGACGGGGTCCTTGAAAAGACCGAGTCCTACACTGTCAGGGGGATTGGGGATCTGATCCACATAAGGTACGTTTTTTTTAGAGGATGAGGTGAAGAAAGACAACCGATTGACAGTGATGATCTTTCCCCCATGAGGAAACTTCAGAAGCCAGAAGAGGGTGGACAGAACGCATAACATGGCATGAGTCCAGTTGCGACCGAGAAGAAGATTGTAGTTGAGCTTGGTGACAACCAATTCTACTTCTACGTTGACTGTCTTACCCTGTAACGTGATCGGTAAACTCTCGAGAACACCTAGGGGTTTTGATTCCCTACCATCCAATGCCTCTAGGGCATTGGGAGGTGAAGTAAGAGCTGGAGAGCCGATGGCCTTCCAACAGGCAGATGACATAACACAGGTGGAAGCACCTTTGTTTAGAACGGCTCTGTGGATGTTGAGTCCATTGATACTGACTTTTATAACGAGAGCAATGTGATGCGGAAGTCGAGGGATAGAATTTTCCAGGTCAAAGGTGAGAAGACTAGAATCGGTAGGACCAATTCCACCGATTGCGGACAAGAGAGATTTCCGTTGCGAGGGAAAATTTGAAGAACTTCCAATGCAGACATTGTGGAAGGTGCCTGTACTAAGTCCTCAACAATGTTGTAGTGCTGAGCGGCACGGGCATTTGGATTATAGGAATATTTTCGCAGAACACCTTTAGAAGGTGGCCTCACAACGGGTTCAACGTTGGGATTCCCAATTTCTAAAGGACCAGAGATAGGTGGGGGAGGTGGGCCATCCACAAATTCCTTCCCAACTGCCTAGCGTGATCCAGCATAATCCTTTGAGCGCGTGGCAATCAAAACAGGTGCAACACCATTCATCATAAAAACTTGGGACCCAAATGGTGCAGATGGTGAAGGCTGCTCAACCATCTAGGTCTGCTAAGACGGGAATGGTTCTTTGAGAATGGTCAGAGTCCCTTTAGAGCCTTTTATAAGTTGACTCACCTTGGATCATCGGGGACAATCTTTGGTGTAGTGTTCTCCTTCACAGATCAGGCAGGGGTACTTCAGTTTGCATTGGGAACCATCGTCAGCACGAGGTTTAGAAGACTCTAGTTTTGGGGCATCAGGTTTGGATTTTCCTTTTCCCTTCTTCTTCCCTTTGGAGGCATTTTCCGCAGGATTGGCCTGAACGGCGTTGATCTCCGCGGTCTTACCAGAATCTGAAGGGGCGGGAAGAGCAGAATTATTGGAAGAATTTGACTTCTGCCTCCCATTACAGGACTTCCGAGAAGTCTGAGAAATAGAACCAATAACATTGTCTACCGATGGGGTAGCTGGTGCTTTAGAGGTCCCTAGCCACGGGGCATTAGTCAAGATATCATATAGCGTGCTAGATTGAGAGTACACCAAATCAAGGTACTGGGCATAAGTGATGGCTTGTTCTTCAGTCACACATGCCCCCATAGCAATATCTTGAGCGATTTTGTTAACAAAGGAGGTAGTGAACCAATGAGTTAGAATCTGATCAGGAATATCGAACTTGATCAGTCAATGACAACGTCGCCACTCATGAATATGATCAGATATGTGGGTGGCTTTATCCTACTTGAGAGAAGTCAGGAGATGTGTCCCGACTTCGTAACGAACTGGTAATTGGAAATGTGTCATAAAAGCCATAGCTAACGTATTAAAGTCTTGAAAGATACCACGGGGTAGTTCTATATACCACTTAGCAGTAGCACCAGTAAGAGTGCGCTAGAAAAGACACAGACGAATCGAGTCATCCACCAAAGAGTTCGAAGAACACCACAGATGGTAGGTCATGACATGAGCCTGGGGGTCCTCTCCATCTTTACCCTCAAATTTAGGACAGTCACTAGGCACCTTGGTTGGAACCGGAGGCCAATAAGGATTGTGAAGAATCGGATCATTGGTCAATTTAGAAACATCCGGCAATTCCAACGTCACAAGGAAAGGTAACTAAGGATTGAAAGGCATACTAGGCCCTCGATAAGGACCTGTACCTGTACTCCACCCTGGTTGAGCATAAATTTTCCCCCATTGGTTTTGTCCTGGAGGATTCTAACCATATGGGGTATAAGCCATATAATTGGGTTGATACGATTGCTGATAACCATTGTAAGGGGGTTGATAACCAGGGTACTGACCTTGATTATATGTAGGCCCCATTTGAGCATTGTATGGATTTGACTGCTGAGTATAGGTATAGCCTGGTTTTCTAAGGTAATACCCAGAACCTTGGGGCAGGTTTTAAACTGGTCAAGACTGACCTTGAAGGTAATAACTGCCTTGGGGTCGAGCGGGGTGTTGGTAAGTGGGACCCTGCTGAGCCTGATAAGTTGGGCGCACAGGCAGATTCGGCTGCGGCATAGAATAAATCAACTGTTGAGTAGGGTTGACGGGATGTGCAGGTTGGCCTGGTTGAACAGGTTGACCTGGCTGAGCGGGCTGCCCTAGTTGAATAGGTTGACCCGGATGAACAGGATGACCTGGTTGAACAGGTTGACCTGGCTGGTAAAGAAAAATAGGTTGGCCCGGCTGAGCCGGTTGGCCTGATGGCGAGATGGGGCCAGGTTGTGCCTGATAACCAGGTTGACCCATGGCAGGATCATAAGATGGCCCTAGCTGTGCAACATTCGGACCGATGGGAAACTGAGGTTGCTGAGGTTTCACCATAAGTTGGGAAGGGTGGGTTTGCCCCCTAGGACCATACAATAGTCCAGGTTGATACCCCAGTTGGCCTATGGGTCCTTGAGGTTTCCCTGGTTGGACCATAGGGTGAGGCTGTAAAGGTTGACCTTGAGGGTTGTAGGTTTGTCCTTGTGGACCATACAACAACCCTTGTTGGCCCGAAGGTTGGCCCTCTAAAGGTTGTCCTTGTGGGTCATATAGATAACTAGGTTGGCCCGAAGATTGGCCCTGGAAGGGTTGTCCTTGCGGGTTAGAAGGTTGCCCAGCCTGGGCAGATAGAAAACCTTGGACATACTGATAAGCCTCTGCAGCAGGAAAACGTAGAGTGTTTCCTTGCTCATAGTAATGATATGGGAAAACATAAATAGGGGTACCATCCGGTCCATAATGGGAAAAATAAGGATGATTGGGATCTTGGGAGGACTGACCAACCTCAAAGTTCAACGGCTGTAAAAACAACCGATACTCCTCGAGAGAGATATTCTCCAGAATAGCGGATGCTATGTAGATGTCTTCAGGAAGTGATGTGGTCCTGATGGACTGAGTAATAACAACGGGTGTAGATATGGCTATGCAGATGGTAGGCCTAACAGGTACTGACGTGACTTGAGGAGATGACATGAGAGGTGTCGATGGGGACATCCCTAGCGACGGAATAACCAGCCTCGTGGACAGATTTGATACTCCCATAGAGGCCACAGTGGCCACAATCTGACTTAAGGACCTATATCCCACTGGAAGCGAAGGACCAGGCGAAGACATGATAGAAGACTCAAGGTTTTTTTCTGGAAAAAGCTGGTAATCTTCACCAGATGTAGGAATTTCCTCACTAGGATAAGGACTGGGTGAGTCCATATCTGACCCTGCCGTAAGATCTTCCAAAAGATGGCAAGGACTAGGAGGTATAACAGTAGCTAAGAAAGGCGATCCTGATGTAAGAGGAGGGAAATATTCCCCTACTCCAAATCCAAACCAAGCATTGGATAAGGGCCAATTGAACTCAACTGGTCCACCAAAGGGAAGCTCAGATAGAACCGGTCCCTCGTCAAGAAACTCGGAGACAATAGGCTGCTAAAGTTCAGCAGAGGACTGAGAGACCTCTGACGAATCATCTGTGTAAGGACTACCAGTAGATGAAACTGAGGGTTCCGCCACTGTGACAGTAACGAAAAGAGGAAGAGATCAAAACAAAAGCACACAGGAAAAAACCAAGGCAAACAATCAAATGGCCAACAAAAAATCTCTAAAAGGGCGTGTGATCATAGGTAATTAATTTTACCACATTGAAACTCTGAAATTTTACCGTTTCATGTTTTAAGAGTCGAGAAATGAGTAAAAGGTGACTCTATCTCTTTCAATTTGGAAACAAGCATGAAAGGACAAGCGCTTGATGATCCTTTCAAATTTAATGAGTCAGAAAAGATCGAAATGACTACTCTAGAACTCTAGGAAAAAGGGTGTACTAGATATCTGTGAACTGCAATATACACCTTGGTTAAAAAATGAAAGAGAAATCAACCAATGACTTGACGTATGTGCAAGCAACCTCCTCGAATGTTGTGTTCGGTGTATCATGGGTATAAGGCGGCAGACTCGACTTCCTACGGATAAAGGATAGCAACCTAGTGGGGTCTCCCTTTATATACGCGACGATACGGGGAGCACAAGTCCATACTAGTGCTATTTAAAGCCAAGAGGCGAGCGACAGCTACTAGGTTTAACGACGCCGGAACACTTCACTAGCCTAGCCCTCTAGATATTTCGTTAATTTTTCAATGCCGCCTTAAGGTAAATTGGATAAATTTTAGAGTTGATCTTCAATTATGTTTCAATTTCAGGCCCTACCGAATGTTATGTCTCAAAAATCCTCTAAATGCACACTACATGCCACTACAAATCACTTTGTTCGATGAATAGCTAACTACGGGAAGGTTGAGAGCTTTTCAAACAATAACAAAATGATCACAAAACAACCACTACTGTCTCTAATGCATATTAATGAAACTAAAATATTTTTCTTTAGAGTTATATAACACTAATAATGCAAAAAAAATTTCAATTTTCACTAACCAATCAAAAGAAAAAATAATTGTTTTTTGTATTTTCAATGTTTTAGAGCTAAATGCACCAAACGAAATGAAAACTAATAAGATACCAATTTGAGAAATGATAATGAAAGAGTAAAAGCAAGCAAGTTCACTCAACGCACAATCAGACCTTAAACTGACGAAGAAATCCTTCAAATCAAAGAGGAATCCCAACAAAACTCATACAAACCGTGTGATCTAGGCTTGAAATGAGACAAAGCGAAACCTCCAAGAGAAAGAGATAAATTAATCAAATAACGCAATGATACAGTAACAACCAACCAAACAAATGCAAGGAAGCAAAAACGAAGCTGACTGAACAAACAAAAACCAAAAACTCCTATGGGAGGCTCAGCACACAATAGCACCTAGATGGCTTAGGGCTAGAATGTGAAACTGAAGGTAGAGGGCAAACAACCAGAGGATGGAGGTCAAACATAGTCAACAAGGATTTCAAGGCACTCAGCCAGTAGGAAAAACAACACCAAACCCAAAAATTAGACTCAGAGGGCTCAAAAACAAGTAAACCCTAGCACCAAACAGGGTTGGCGCGACTGTTTGCCTGCATCTAGCGCCAAAACAGGGTTAGCGCGGGTGCCTAACTAGCAACAAGCGCCAGCTGTCACGACTGTTAGGCTAAAAAGCGTGCCAATCAAGTTTACTAATAACAGAAATGAAAAAGAGTAAGAAAAGAGTAGATCAGGTATGGTGGGAGCTGAACAAAGGTTCTACACCAGAAAGAGACAGACCAAAAGATCAAATCAAGTAGACATAAGCCAAAAGCAATCGAAAGAGACAAGACAAACTCCAATCAAATCCCCAGTGTTTTCGCCAGTTTATTGGAGAGGTAAATCCCCTCTGCGGACAGAGGCGATCCCTACTAGCCCAGATTGGGTCTAGCAACAATCAGACACGCAGTGACGCAGGTCTCTAGTTACAGAAACGACAAAACACAACTAGTTGCCTACCTCAGGTCCTACGAAATGGTTTTCGAAGAAAGGATGATGCTTCCTGCCCTCCGCTTTGGAAGATCATGATCCTTCCGCTTAACACGTCCGAACACCTACACACATGCGAAGAAACACAATGATACACAACATGGGATCTAAATCTTGTAACCATACATCAGTCAGAGAGGATGTAATTCATTGCATCAAAGACAAAGACACATGAATGAAATCATAATAAAAGTCGCTTATCATTAATAATAATAAAGGAAAGATACAACCCAAAGCTGTGACGCTAGATCTTCCTTTGGTGGGGTTGAAAACGGAGCACGTCTCAATGAAGCTCGTCGGGAATGGGACAAAGCTCTCTCTCTTCGGCTTGGCTCTCAAAGGCTATCTGGCGATAGTCTCCTTGCTACAGATTCAGCTCTTGCTTCTAGCTTGCTAAGGGAAAATGGCAAGCTAATATAGATGGTGGAGGGGGATTTGGGATCCCTACAATTGTGGGATCGGCCCTATCCTCAAGGAAGCTTCCATGATAGGTGGAAAACCACCTCCCATACATGGAGATCCAGAGCCAAACCTCCCAACTCATTTTAGAGACTTGTTTAGGAGTTTGTTGAAATCAAAATTCTGCCATTTATTTTTAAAAAACAATCCTCATTAAGCTTGGCGCTAGCAATACACTGGGATAGAGCACCAATTGGCGTGCCCTCTTTGGTGGATTTTCCCCATTGGCGCGAGGGCTGAATTGGCTAGTCGCGCCAAGTCCAAAAGATCTATTTTTAGGGTTTTTCAAAGGAAAATTTCTTCAGAGGAATGATTTTCCTTGTCAAGGGGGATGCCATGAAAGTGGTTTTAGGTTATGTCACTGCTCACAACTCACAAAAAAGGCCCTCCAATGTGCGGGATGGGGAATTGCAGGGATGGTGACAAATTAATGTGTAACACACCTCCTCCTCAAGGTCAAGTGTATTCTCAAAAGAGTGCAGCCAATCCACCCAACAACAAGAAGAAGAATAAGGATGAAGGTAATAGGAATCAACCATCCCAAGGTAATGAGGGTAACCAAGGTCCTCCACGTAATCAACCTCAGGGAAATCATCCTAAACCCACAACCCAGCAACAGGGCGGACAATGCAAGCAGAACAAGGCTCTTCATACGAACAATTCTTGTGGATGTTGCAGCATATATGGCCATTATACTCATGATTATCCCCTTTTACCATAGATGCATCAAGCATTGGAAGCCCAAGCAGGTAGTTATAGAGGACAGAAACTAATGGATCAGCTTCCTCCAACCCTTGCTTCATCTCAACCAATAATGATTACCAACCCATTTCCTCACCAAGGATACATAGCTACCCAACCCACACAAGGTCAGATAACACCTCAACCTTTACAACCTGGTCCCAATGATATTTTTTAGATTCTTATGATGAATTTTATAGTATTCAACACTAAACATGTCAATCTTCATACTTGTTCACCCGAGTATAACAAGGCACCAACTAAGTCTGTGATTGAGTCCCAACAAAAAGTTTCCAAAGATTCAATTCTGTCATCAAATGGTACCTTACAGATCCCTCAGCTTAAGGAAAATGTTATTACCAAGATCCCTAAAGGACCATTACGTCGTAATGTTTTTCTATCCAAATATGCCCATACATACAACATAGTATATGACTTTGCGTAGTCTCCTGCCGCCATGTTAACGCTGGAAGTTCTCCAGTTGTGCCCATCCCAATGAAAAGCTCTACTTAATGCCTTCAGTGTTGTGGATCCTTTAGATGATTGGATGATTGTCTTTGACATTGACCAATCAAAACATCCTCCACCTCCTTCATTCGTTGCTTTCCAAATACCAGTATCAATAAGAAACAACACTGCACAATGGTGCATCATTGACGAAGCGCCTCCACATGCATGATGGCTTCTAGTGTTTGGACATAACTTAAATCACCAGACCTGTCCCCATCCACCATCACTCTCCGTGCATGGGATGGTCATCCATCTCAACCCCTTGGATTACTTGACAACTATCATATCATTGTTGTTAACAAAACGATCTCCATTGGTATTAAATTCATCGACACCCTACTAGACTACAACATCCTTCTGGGTCATAGTTACTCTTATGCCATGTTAGCTTTCACATCTGTAGTTTTCCATAAGATGTGATTTCCCCATAAAGGAAATATCATCACAGTCGATCAAATAAATTACTGTGATCCTAAGGCGCAAAATTCTCCTCAAACGAAGATTTCATCCATGACTAATGATATGATTGTCTTGTCCCTCACCAATTCCTCACCACGAGACTATAAAGATTCTTCTTTGCTTGGTTCCTACTATGGTTTGCATGTTTGCATGCTGCAATTGTCACAGGTTTCTCAGAAGCGGATCGATACACCCATCCAACAACCAACACCTCCACAATTTTTTGCCCCAACTCAACCCAACATATAAGTATAATTCCTCAAAGATCACCTTCTTCTACTAGTTTCTCTCCTAATCAATTTCAACTAGGAACAATTCCTCCAGGTCTTAACCATCGAGGAGCAGTTCTTTCAGGCCATTATCCTTTGGGCCAGATATCTTTATTATTCCCCCTGCCAGGAATTTTATCTATCCCTATCATGGATACATGGATTTTACCCAACATTACTTTGGGGATCCCAGTTTGGTACATTGATTTGATTCCCCCGAAAACACTCCACCTGATCACCTTAAAAATTACACAGAATTGACCCCGGCGCAACTAGTTGTACCTTCCCCTTCTTTTGCTTCAGTTCCAAAAGAACCTCAGTAAGCACCTACACCTATTGTGAAAGCATCTAGCGTGGGGGGAAGAGCCTAGAAAAAGGGAAAAAAGGGGAAATCACGCCAAACAACTCCAGCTCCTCCTAAGCCTCCAAAGTCAACACCTTTGTGTGCTTTGTGTGACGTTGTGGGGAATTATACCAATAATTGTCATGAACTCCTTGATCTCAAAGAGGTGGTTGATGATATGTTTCCTAACTCTAACATCTTGGAGGTCCATGTTACCTCACCTGAGTCGGCCAAGAAAAAAAAATCCTTATGCATGAATTAGCCTTGTGCTTTATGTGACAACTTTGGTCACTATTCTCATCATTGTCCTCATCTCAAATATTTTTGCGATACCCGTCAGGAACTTCCTGAAATATAGGCCACTCATAATGAACCCACTACTTATTTACCTATGGATTATGGCACCATTATTGAGCCAAGATATGAACCCCACATTGTGATTCGTCCTCCTGATGTCGAGATGATAGATATGATTGCTACCATTATCTGCCTATCATCATCCATGGGATCCTCGTCTAGAGAATCTTTTGGAGTTATCCACGTTGATTTGATCGAACCTTCTTCATCGGATACCTAGGTCTCAACATCAGTAGATTTTCCATCTACTAGTCATTCGTCCCCTCCTGCTTTTGATGCGCATGTGAACCTTGCCTCTCATGACGATGATTCAGGTAGACCCTCCACATCAAGTGGTCTCGCTTCCTCAAGTCTTCCCATATTCCATTCAGATGAAGACATCATTAAATCCATGACCATGCCTAGTTATATTTGAGACGATATGTACCATCCTGCATATTTCCTTCCACAACAAACCCATGACCAATATGTTGTGGAGTCAAAAGACTTCATCCATGGTGAAGTCGATTGGTTTAGAAATCCAACTCCTGCGCCAGATGCTTTTGAAGAAGTAAACATGGCCAACATCTCTTCAACTGTTAAGATTAAAATTTCGAATAAACTAGGGATCGAAGAAAATATGACCTTAGGGGCACATTGTACCATGGAAGAAATTGATGCTTACACCAAGTTATTCAAATAATTATGTGAGTTTTTCACTTAGTCTTATCCCAAGCTGCCTCGAATTGATCCTGCCATTATTGAAAACCATATTTACACATGTCCCAATACCATTCATGTTAGTCAAAAGTTGAGACCCATCAATACTTCTAAATGTGAGGCTATTAAATTTGAAATTGTTAAGCTCAAGCAAGTTGGATTTATCTATCCCCTTCTCACTTATTTGCGAACCCAGAAATTTTCACCCCATATTAGTCGTGATGATCGATGATGTATTCGACATCAAGCCCCTTGCTACCTCCTCATTAGTGAGGATCTCTATCGTTGCAATTTCGATATTGTCCTTCATCATTATCTCACACATGCTAAAGCCGAGAAAGTTCTCAATTCCTGTCACATTGGTGCTTGTGGCGTGCACCTGTCTGAAATGTCCACTTCCTAGAAGATCGTAAGAATTGGTTACCTTTTTCCTTCTTTCTTCAGCGATTGTTTTGAGGCAGTCAAATATTGTCAAAATTTTTAGTTATATGCCCCTAAGGTGCAAGCTCCACATGTTCCCCTCCATACTGTCATCACAGACGATCCTTTCTGTAAATAGGCTATTGACTTCATGGAGTGTTGACCTCCATTTTCTAATAACCACAAGTATATTATCATGATCTTCAACTATTTCACCAAATGGGTAGAGGCTATGCCAACGTTCAATAACACTGAAACTACTCAAGCTATATCAATTTTCAACCACGTTATCGCTCGATTCGAGGTTCCAAAAAAATTGGTTTCTAACCATAGCTGAAATTTCAAATATGAGATATGGCATGAGCTATCCTCTTTGTTTGCCTTTGAGCACCAATATTCATCGTCTTATTATCCTCAGGTAAATGGCCAATTTGAAGTGGTTAATAAAATCCTTAAAACTATGCTTCAACAGATGGTGAATAAGCGCAAGACCAACTTGTACCTTATGTTATTCCCTGCTTTATGGGCTTATAGAACCTCTGTTAAAACTGCCAATGGGTTTACTCCTTTCCACAATGTTTTTGGCGAGGATGAAGTCTTACCGATCGTGTGTGAAATCCCCTCTCTTCACCTTGTCGTCAAACTCCTCCTGAGCACCCAACCTTTAGAACAATGACTAATCATGCTTGATGATTCCAATGAATATTTTTGTGTTGCATTACAAACCATTGAATTGGACAAAAAGTGCACCAAATCTCAATATGATCGGAAAGTCAACCCTCGTACCTTTCATGAAGGTGACATTTTTCTTGTGTATGACCAAGCTCATGATGTCCTGGGGCATGGGAAGTTTGAATCATTATGGCTAGGACCTTACATCATCTGTATGTGTTTGGGAAAGAGGGCATACCTTTTAGAGGATTTCGGAGGCCAACTCCTTCCTAAACCTCGTAATTCACTCTACTTGAAGAAATTTTACCCATAACATTTCCCTTCAAGATGTGTGTACTTGTTTCTGTTATGCATTTAGGTAGCTTGCATCCCCTCCAATCATATCATACGTTGTCTTCTTGGGTCTTTTAGGTGGATCCATCATCCACACATCATATCAATTATGATAATGGTGCGAGTTGCTTCTCCAGGAATATTGCCTCAGTAGCTTGGGCCATTTTCACCCCTCTACATTTGTTAGTTCATTCCAATGACATATGCATTGGATCTTCCACCAATAACCATGCCGAATATGATGTTGTGATAGGTTTGTTAGCTGATTCCCTTGATCATCGCATTCTTCATCTTCATGTTCATCTAGATTCTCTGCTACTTGTCATGCAATGGAATGGCGTTTATCGTGTGCATAATCATGTCCTATTTAGAAAATATCTACGAGTGAAGATTTTGGCCCGTGAATTTGAAGTCAATACATTCATTCATGTTCCTAGAGACCAAAATCACTATGTAGATTGCATTGTAAATACCATTCTAGATTGGAATTTATCACATACAAGAAGACAACCATAAACATTAACAATTGGCAAACCACAATCGTCAATAAATATGCATAACTATATTATGTATCGTCATATCAAAACATATAAGTGTTTAGAGTCCACTACTCTAAATACATTCGACATGCCCATAGCATGTTACATAAAAAAAAAATGGGAACCATATATCCCTATCCCTAGTCGTTATCATATGGAGGCTCTCAAGCCAATGGATCCATACCACCAGCTCATAGATCTCGAACTTCCTGTCTAGCCATCGATATACGCCACATGATACCTCTCCACTCTAATGGAATACCAATACACTAATCCATATACCGATATTCTAACTCATGACATCTACGCTCAATCCCCTGGTCAGTAACACGTTGAATCTACGATGAATGTCCTCTAGCAAAGCATCACTCTCTAGTATTTATCGTGACGTTGACCCAACTTGATTTGCAGCACCAGGCACTGTGGATCGACCTGCATATCCTGTTAGTTTCCCCAGTGCTATATTTGCATCACAAAAGTTTGGAAATCACTACCACATATACATACTTTATAAACTTTAAATGCAGCAAAAAATGTAGGAACTTTCACTTACCATCTAGACCCCATTCTCATCTTGGTGGTAGGGGAAATTTAAGATCACCCTGATAATTCATGCCACTATATAGATAGTGATATATGTACAGTGGAATTTGGTCCCAATGTGGAAAAAAATCAATTCGGAACACTCGTTCGACTCCCCATCCTCCACCTCATCGTAGTGGCTTCCCATAGTGGCACATCCAGGGCTCCTATGTGCCCCCATCATGGATCTGTACATGTGTACAAATGGTAGGGATATTCTTAAAGAAGAATGAGCAAATAACTTACCCAATTGCACAGTTATCATTGGTCAGTCGCCTACATAAGACCAACTGTCATTTCAATGATGAAAACATCATCTAGGCCCACCCATAGTAGATCCCTCTCAACACATTATCCACTAATATCATCTGCCATCAAATGGTTTGATGCACAACATGACTACCCAATATTCATACCACTAGTGCAGTTGTAGCTTGTGTCACAAAAATCTCTATTTCATTATCTTAATCGTCGTACCCTTTGCACGAACATCTGGAATACAATGACGATAAAAAAACTCACCTATCTTCCTCCCATAAGGTAGCACTGAATGTATCTCCCCTACCATCCCCAAGGGGGGAAATCCTGTCAAAAATATATGTCTTGAAGTGTCAGCTCACTCCTATGGCCCTGTATCAAAAACTCCTCCTGTTCTGCGTCCCATTAGCTCACCAACTCTCATCAATGGGTTCTCCAAAAACTTAAGAACCCCATACCGAACCAAAACCCCTCTGACTGCCATATCCTCCTTAATTTGTGCATGAAGAGTCTCTAAGTCTCAATTTCACCATGACACCTTAAGCTCATCCATACCAGCAAGACACCATCATGCTTTTTACGGTGTAATTTCTCTAAATATCGGCATGAATTTATTGAAAAGAGAAGTTTGATTGCTAAATTTGCATAATCGAATTGCCCTAGAGGTTTTTGAGGGTGTTGAATCCATATATAGAGTCAAAAAACTAGTTTGAATAACAAAAACCAAGATTTTACATCAAAAATTTTCACCAGATTTCGGCACCTGAAACTTCAAAAAGTCGCACTAAAGACAACTCCAATAAAATAACCATAAAAATTATATAATTATACACATTATAAACTTATTATAAAACTAGTGAGATACTTAATCAAAGTTTTTATCACATTATCTCGAGCAATCCCTACCAAAGCACAACTCTGGCAGAAGAAAGGTTTATAAATTACGTAGTGGCTTCACAGTGGTTTTATGCACAAAGGAATACTATATCTTAGTTCCAAAACCCTTAACAAATTGTAACAAATAAAGAGAACTTGTAATTTATAATTGACATAGGGTTACCTGAAGAGGGTGTGAGGAAAATTTTAATTTCGCTTAAATAAAAAGGCTATAAATACTTTGGAGTCGAAATTTCTTTTCAATATTGTAAATTAAAGAAGGATTTTGTTACCATGTGGATATATATTTCTTCTATACCTTCCAAACGTACATGATACAATTAACAAATTGGAAAAATGAATAAAAATGACTGTATTGAAAATGGAAAGATATAAACTTTGAAAAAGGGTGGAATTTCACCGAAATATGCTAAGATGAACACTCGAATATGTTGAGCAAATCCATTCTGATCTTGGACAATAATGAAGAGAACAAATTAAAATTGGAAATAATTATAAATGACCTTAGAGATTTTCTAGTAATTCTAGACCAAATACCTCATGCAAAATATTCAAGACCAATGAAACTATTCGATTAAAAATTATTGAACATAAATATTCTAGGGTTGGAGAAAAAAAAATAGAAAATTAAATGAGAAATTTGTGTTTATACTTGTAGAATGCCGGTTTGGCCTTAGAAATCATAATTCACTTTTCCTCGAATAGACTAAGAAAATTACAACAAAAAAATGGGGACTTACTTACTCCATAATTATTTCTAATAATAGACTAAGTCAAGTATTTCTAATAATTTGTCTATCCGAAATAGACATCTCATCAACCATTATCTCCATGGTTTTCAGCAAGGCATCAAATTTGGTATCTGATGAAGTGGAAGGTTCCTCTTTGATAGTCACTTTACGATTAGTTTTAATCTCGGAATTTTTAATCAATAGGTTGGCCTCAACACTCACTGAGTTTTTGATCATATATTCAAGGGTGGCAGCATTTCTTTCTCTCAATAAATAGGCCATATCTGGATCAAAGGCATCGGGATAATGCAAAAGGGATGTCGGGAATTGTAATAAGATATTGATTCATTGGGATTGCGTTTAAAAAATCATATTCAACAAGGATCTACAAAGGGTCTTTCTTTTCATCCCACCTACCTAAAAAAGCATATGCTAGTTCAGAACGTGTCCTAATTGAATTTGCTGCTAAAGCACGAAACCAAAATTTGACTTCACCTGAAAAACTTTGAGCAATGATCCACGTCTTTGCATCATCTGCATATAACTCTTCCAAATCTATAAAGGTGGTGATTTTGACTATGTGTTGATGGGCAGTGATTTTAGAGTTTCATCAAAAAGGGGAATCATTTGACCATACCCTTGAGGTAGGTCAGCAAGATTACCAGGGAGAACTAAAGGTCCAAAACGTGCCATGATTCTGGCTGGATGGAATACTGGGTCACAACCAGAGGGATGGGCTGAATGGGTAGAGGAACTTAAGTTATTAGTAATGAAGTGGCAAGTATGTATGATGAGGTCGAAGGTGTAGATGAATATATTGAAATTGAATGAGTTTTAGGTTCAGATGTAACAAAAAATTCTTCAGGATGATAAAATTTGATCCACTCTTTAATGTCTAAGTCAGATTCAGGCTTGATTTCTTCGTAAAACCAATCTTTCAAAGAATTTAAATCTGATTTTGACAAATATTTTATTTTGGATAATCTCAGAGGCTCAAAAACTATATCACATAAGGAAGTTTCATATTTGGACTTGAATAAATATAATTCAAACTTTATGTCATAGGGTATATCTTCTAGAGAAAGAAATTTTGCAGGTAGAGATACTGATCTTACCAATGGAACTGGTCCTGATTGAATATGTGGAGTTTGACATCGGTGTCTTTGAACGAATTTCTCTAGATAATCAACAGGATCAACTAGATCAGGGTCTGGATTTGATCTGGTGTATCTTGTAGAAGCCAAATATGCTGTGAGGCACTGCACTTATGAAATTAGCCTTCCGAAACTCGATCCTATCATCCAACGGATCAGTTTCCAATTGATTATTTTTTGTACACTCAGGAAAATTTTTGTCTCTTCATTCCCCGGAAATGGCGCCAGTATGTTATCACTCCACCAGATTCCCAAGGCCGAGGAAGGAATCCCAAGATAGGTAACCACAAACCAAGATTTTTACTTGATAGTTAGCCCTATCAAGCCAGAGAGGGCTCTCTCCAAAAAGGTCACAACCAGGAGGGCTGGAGAAATTAGGGTTCTAGGCTAAATAATGAGTGAAGGGGTTGTTTTAAATTGATTTGGTTGGGTTAGAACAACAGATAATGAAAATAGGTCAAGGAAAACTAGGTCAGGGCTAAAGAGTGAGGGTTGCAGGAATGAATGGGGCAAGGTAGGTATAATGTCAATCACTTGAGGAAAATGATTATTGAATGATTTAGAAACTGTAAGAATCCTAAGGGAATCATAAGAGATGTATTTCTCTCAGACAGAAGATATGAAACAAAGTATGATCAGTTACCCAAAATAGAGCATGGCTAGCATGTATTCTGAATTTCATACTTATAAAAGATCATAATATAGACATGAAAGTGAAGATGAACAATACATTCAAACATATGTGACTAAAGAATAAAAAATGAAAGACATTCAATACCACAGGTATCCCATAAATATAATTGCAACTCCTCTTATATTAATGGCCAAAACTGAGCACGAAGTATCATTGATCAACTAAACAAAATGAACTGATTCCAATTTCCAACCTCTATTACAATGAATTTGTGAAATTTATAGACCAATTTACAAAATATGAGGCAAATCTCAGATCCAAAATTATTTCAAACATCAAAAACTAATTCCTAACCTCTAGGAACATAAAGTTGTTTAAAAATAAATGAATTGCTTTCCTAAGTCTTCAAATTTATGATTTGGAGGAATTTGAAGAGACCTCTCTTGCGGATCCTTGAGAACACAAATAAATGATCAATAACCTATTTTATTGAGCTAATTGTTGAGCTGAATTGGACCCTTTTTCCTGTGTTGCGTTGTTGATGATGTGATGATGTATTGGGGTAGTTTAGGACATGGAGCGGATTTGGCTGATATGCTGGCAGATGAGTTGAGGGATATGCAGACATATCTGCTTTGAAAACGGAGTGTTGATTTCCTTTGTTGCCTCGACTCGACCTTTCTATTGTTTTATGACCAAAAATCCTTTTGTTGTGATAAAACCATTTTACAAACAAAATAACGTGAAAACCAATATACCCAGACGCAAGAACTTTTAAACTTTAATTCTACACTAGCATCGCATCCACGCACTTTGCAACCTGTATAATTTAGTTTACAAAGAATACAATTGACGATGCGATGCGACAAGGAGGTGACGTGGAGGGTCTGTGGGATTGGACGGCAACGCATATCGCAACTCTTAGCATTTAAGTTACAAGCGCGGGGACTTAAATTTTAAAATTTGCGAGGTGCGGGGAAGAGGGACCCACTGGCTATGTGGTGGAGTTTTATGAATTAGCGGAAAATTTTTAAGTGGGAATTAGTAGAAATTTTTTAAGTGTATTATAAATTTTATGTGGTATATCAATGTATTGCGACGGTTATGAAACGGGGCAGAGTTGTGGAGGTGGGATGACTTACCACATCGCAAATTAAAATGAATAGACTGTGGGCACTCACAAAGGTAAGTCAAATGCGATGCGATATTGCAAATTCGGCGATCACATATTTTAAGTTCTAATTTCCAATGTTAAAACACATAAAAGCTGTGAAATACGATGAGGGCCCCACTTTGATCGCAACCAGGAAATGAAAATCAATGAAATGGTGAAGGGGGAAGGGTAAAGAGAAAAGGTCAAAAAAAGGTAAGGTTTCAATGTATTTCAAAGGAAAATGAAATTGAAAAAGGAAGCGTGGTGGGGAATGGGTCACACATCATATCACATCGGTGATTCTATAAGTTTGGCATTTTATTGTTATAACAAAACTTTGCGATGGCGATATGCGATGAGGCACAAGGGGTCCCATCAATGGTTTGAGCGACTCTTGTTATATATATAATATGTGATATATATAAGGATAAGGTCTAAGGTTTATATAACATGGTTGTCGATGGGTGGCAAAGCTTATAATATATCTAAAAATTTCGGACTTTTAGATAAGTGGGTTTTGGTCTATGGGAAAATGATTTTGAATGTGTGGGTTTTGGCCTATGGGAAAAGTGGAATGTGGGGGTTTTTTAATGAAATGTGTGGAAATATGAAAGGGGAAGGAAATGAAAAGGGAAATGAATGAAATGCGAGTGGGGGGGAAAATATGTTATGGTTTAAAAATTTAAGATAAAAATTAATAATCAAAATGTAAACGATACAAATAACTTTTCCATAGGTGCATTTAGAATAACATCCAATCAAAACCTTTAAAACAAAATGAAGATTTTCTTTTTCTTTCTTCCTTCCCTAACATTTTCTATGCCTTCTTTATTTAGAGCATCTACCACCTAACATTTTATTTCATTTTCCTCCTTTATTTAGAGCATCTACAGCCTAACATTTTATTGACATGGATGCCTAAAAAAATAATAATCTTCCTAACATTTTTAACCTTTTCACTCTTCTGCAATCACATCCTACCTTATCATTTTGAAATTATTTCAACTACTTATGCTAACTTATAAAAATAAATGATGTTACAACACTTCCCTTGGTTCAGATTAAACTATTGAACCAATTTTTATTTTCCACCTAACTAATTAATTTTTCAAGTTTAAACAGTTTGACAAATTAATTTTCGCTACATAGCTACATAGTTTGAAAAATATAATAGTTACATAGTGAATTATCTTCTGTAGATGAAGAGAAAATGCCTTTGAGTCACTCTCATATGTTTGCTGACTTTATTTGGATGAAGTAATGTATTTTGGACCTTGAAATAAAAAACCATAATGACCTAATGAGACTTCAAGACCTGCTCTCCATGTTTGAATTTAAGTGAGACAAGACATGGTGAAATGAGTCAGCAAATATGGTTCTCTGAAGGAGAGTGCAATTTATAGAGGAAAGCTACCATCAGTGAAATAATTTTTAGCATGACCTAATGGAATGATATTAAAATTTCAAAATGAGACACCTAAAATTAGAGATGAAAGAATGATACCGATCACTGATGGTAGAATGCATATTCTGACTCTAACACAACCGACGGTCAGGCGGAAACCTTCAAGTGGTGGTTTAACTAACTCATGTGATGGGTCGGAGGTCTAGTGGATGGTTGCCACATCACATCTCTAATTCGAAAGCTTCGTCCGATGGTTAAGGGTTGTTCTAAAAAAATGTTATCATGTGACAATGAATTCCTCTGACGGTTAACTGCTCTGCGGTCTTCCCGGCGATCAGCTCCAAACTGCGCGGTGTCAATCCTCTATTCATATGCTTCTTGCACCTGAAGTCAACTCCTCCCGACGGTCTTCTAACACATGGTTAAGTGTTATAGAAAGGTTTATTACATATTTTATTCACCATATAATTTTTTGACATTTCACCTTGCCATTTGACATTGCACCATGAATATTTATTTGAACCTTGAAAACCTTGTAATATTGCACCATGAAATAATTTGAACCTTTGAATTTTAACCCATTTTAAACCTTGCACCATAGTGGAAATGAAGATTCCCTCTCATCCAGATACCACTGGAGCACTTGAAGACTTTACTAGCCTTCCTGGTGTCAACTTTTGACTTGTTGGCCTTAGGAGCTTCCTGTTGACTTGATCTTATGCAAGATCCTCTTGGATCAATCTTCTCCACTTGAAAGCTTTTGGACCACCAAAAGTTTGATTTAAGCAGACATGAGGTGAGGGTACATCTCCCTCACTCTTCCGATATCCATCCACCTCGCCTTGCTTGGATTCATGCCTGTGAGTCCTACTTGAAGATATTCAACATCTCCACACCTCAAAGTGCGAACCTTCCTATCCAAGATGGTATCTTCTTGCATCTCATTCATATACTCAGGTGAAAAATCATCAATTGCAGGAATATATGTATCTTCCTCTAGATCAATGATCATCGTAGGTTCATACAACTTCAAATTTTATACATTTACAACTGAATAAATATACAGCCATATCTTATCAGCGACTTGAAAATGATGATCCATTCGATGCTTGTCATGGCGCATTTTGTACTTGGCCTGAGTCTTCTCTAATTGATCCTGCACTACTTCTTGTATATGTTGTATCCGTTGAATGAAATTAAATACTTTATTTGTATCTTCATTTCCTCCACTTTATCTTCTTCACCAAACATGAAATCCATTAGTGACTTTGGTAGATACCCGAAACATGTTTCAAACAACGATCACCTAGTAGAAGAATGTACAACACTATTGTAAGCATGTTGGACATAAGGTAAATATTCATCTCATAACTTAGGATGTTTGCTGCAGTAGCCTCTGAGAATATGTGTCACTATCATGTTTACCACTTCTGTCTACCCACTATTCTATGGATGAAAAGCAGTGCTCTTTTTCAACTTCGTGTCCATGAGTCCCCACAAAGTGGACCAAAAATCTCCTACAAAGCGAGTGTCTCGGTTAGAAATTATGGAAGTAGGTAACCCAAAATGAACCCATACCTGTTGAAAGAACATATGTTCAGTCTGTTCAGCAGTCACTTGATTTTTACATGGAACTAGAATGCACATTTTGCTTAAATGATCAACCACGACATACATGTAATCATGCCCTTTCCTAGATATAGGAAGTCCTTTGACAAAGTCCATGGATATGCTATCCCATGGTCACAAAGGAGCTGGAAGTGGCATATACAAGCCTATATTTCGATTTCTTGGTTTTCTTTTCGAACACATGGCACAACCTTTAATGTACTTAAGAATTGTTTCATACATGCGAGGCCAGTAGCAATACCTTTGTAATTGCGCCATTGTCTTTCTTAAGCAAAAATGTCCTGAAATGCGAGAATAATGCGCTTCCAAAATAACATGCACCCTTTCTTTCTATGGTATGTAGAACTTACCCGGATGATATAAAAACCTATCATGAACATGATAATTAACTTCTTCGACCTGAGTACCATGAGTTAGTGATTCATAAATATCTTTGAAATTAGCATATGTACTATATTGTTCTAAATAACTTTCATGTTTTAACGAACTATTCTATAGCATAACTGAAGCATTCAAAGAAGGTCTAGACAACATATCAGCTACTTTGTTTGTGACACATTTCTTGTACTTAATTACTAATTGAAATTGCTGAAGAAATCTCATCCATATATAATGTCGAGATTGTTGCAGCTTAGTCTGAGACTGAAGGTACTTAAGCGGCTAAATATTTGTGTGAATCATTGTTTCCTTACCCATTGAGTAGTGTTTCCAATTTTTAACACTTTCAACCAAATAAAAAAGTTCTTTATCATATGTCAAATAATTTTCAACTGCTTTAGAAAAATTTTCTGAATGAAAACAAATAGGTTGCCCTTTTTGAAGTAAGAATTCACCCATTGCATAACCACTAGCATATATTTCAATTTTGAATGGTTGCTGAAGATTTGGTAAAGCTAAGGTTGGTGCTGTAAAAAATTTCTGCTTAAGTGTTTTTGAATCTTTTTGTTGTTTCCCTCTCCACTGAAAGGAAACTCTAGAGTTTGTTAAAGCATGTAACGGTGATGCAATTAAAGAAAACTAAGAAATGAATTTCCTCCAATATTGAACTGCACATAAGAAAATCCTAACTTCTGCCACATTATGTGGTCACTTAATAATCACATCGATTTTAGTTGTGTTTATTTTCAACTGACCACCTCCAACTATGTAACCAAGATACACCAATGAAGTTTTCCCAAACTCACATTTGGAAAGTTTAAAGTACAATTTCTCCCTTTTAAACACTTCAAATACCTGTTTAAAATGCTTAACATGCTCTTCCATACTGGAACTGAATATCAGGATATCATATAAATATATTATGACAAATTTATCAATTTATGGACAAAAGACATCATTCATAACTCTCATGAAAGTCGTTAGAGCATTACATAAACCAAACAACATCACTAACCATTCATATAGCCCCTGCCTAGTCTTAAATGCAGTTTTCCAGATGTCATTTTTTGCAATGTGAATTTGATGATAAACACCACGTAAATCCAACTTTGTGAAATAGACAACATTTTTCAACTCGTCAAGTAAATCATCTATTCTCGAAAGAGGATACCTGTTCTTTATAGTGATTTTTTTTAAGGCCCTAAAGTTGACACACATTCTCTATGTCCCATATTTCTTAGGAACCAAAATTATTGGTGAACCACATGGATATGAATTGGGTCGAATGAAACCTTTCTCAACCAGTTCCTGGATTTGTTTATTTATTTCTTTGTTTTCTATGATTGACAAGCGATACATTCGAACATTAGTAAGAGGGGCATCAAACAACAATTTTATCTCATGTTGTATTTCCCATTTAGGAGGCAAATGTTTTGGTTCTTTAAATAGACTTTGAAAAGAATCTACCACTTTAACCAAATTATATTTAAACTAAGATTCACGACCAGAAAAAGCATCATGTTGATCCTTATTTTGTTCTTTTACAATCATGAGTACATATATTTTACTTGAACTTATTAGCTTCTTCATCTGATTAGTAGTAACTAAATCCAAGTGTGTCTTGATTTTTTGTGCCCTCACAATTTATTCGATCCCATATTTCTTAAGGTGATATTTATTCTCTTTCCTATGAAACACAACATCGTGATCATAGAGGTAAGGAATTCCTAGCACTACTCCACATATGTATAATGGAATCACATCTAAATCAACTTCATTAATGTAATTAGTTGTGATGGAAAATTTTAAACAACATTGCATTGTGACATTTATCTGAGTATTTTCTTTTAGCCAACCTAATGGGTATGGTCTTGGATGGTTCCTTGTATCCAAACCCAATTTCTTAACTAATTCTTTAGATATTAAATTTGCTTGTGATCCACTGTCAAATAATATGAAAAAGTACTAGAACTTGAACTAGAATTAGAACTTTTACCTATTGAAACCTTTGTGTTTATTTTCCCTTCATCACTTGAGTCAGAGCCTAGATCTTATTGTATTTTTGTGTTAGCCTTCTTTTCACCTTTCTTTTTCTGGAACTTATTTGGTCTAAGTTTTGGGTGAAGTTTCCAACATCTGGCTTCATCGTGTCTGATTCTCTGGCAGTGAGAAAAAGTAGGTATTTCACTTTCCTTCTGAGATGTTGTTTTCTTTCCCTTCGAACTACTCTTCCCCTTGTTGTCTTTGGAATCCTTGATTTCCAACTACTTGAATGATTTCTTTGAAAACTTGAGCGGTTTTCCACCTGATTCAATATGTATGGATTGAACACATACTTCATCAAAGTCAGTGGGATTAAACATCAATAATGTATGTTGTAAATAAGAATGTAAACTTCCAATGTAATTTAATAAAGTTTCACATGTATCCAATGAAATACCAAGCGCCAAAGCTTTCTTTCTGAACTCCTGAGTAAACTCATGAACACTCTACCCTTTACCTTGCCTCAAATTTTTCCAATATATAATAGCTTGCTACATGTATCCTAAAGGATATAATTGTTTTCTGAGATCTTTAAGAAACTTAGACCATGAAGAGATCACTTTACCTTTCCACTTTAAATCTACTTGAGTTTTACTTTCCCGCCAAATTAAAGTTTTTCCCCCCATTCTAAGTGTAGCTAAATGAATTTTCGTTATTTCATCAAGAATTTTCTGGATTCTATAATACACTTCTAACTGCTTAATCCAGTTATCTAGCTTTTCAGGATTCAATTCGCCATCATAAATAGGTAGTTCAAATTTTACATCAAGTTTCAAAAGAGAAGATTTCTGAGGTTTCTTTTCTATTTCAAAATCTGAACTGGAAGAAGAAGAAGAAGAAGAGGATGATGAAGATGATGGAGGAGAAGGAGGTTTATCAACTGTTCATTTTCCCTTTTCCTTCTTTGTCACTTTTGAAGATGAAGCTACATCTCTCACCTTCTTATATTCATAGAGTTATCCCAACATCCGTTGCATGTTCAAAAACATTTGTTAAAATTGCTCCTCGTGGAAGACCTTCACTTCAGGAGTTTCACCTGCATCGGATCCTCCCATTGTCGATCGTTGAGCGACTTTCCTCTTTCCAAATTCTGGTTCTATCTCTTTGAGCGTTCCTTCTCCACGTCGCAACTTGGACCTGGTTAACATTAATTGGAAAAAATCCTACAAAACGCAACCTGCTCTGATACCAAAATATGATTTGACATAGGATTGAATATTTTCTTGAAATGATTGAATGTTAACTCAGCTTTCTTTTTGAATGATAGAAGGAAATAAAATCTGTTTTAAAACTTAAAAAAAAAAATTAAGAAACTCAGTCAAACATGAATTGCATAAAATTAAAGAGACAGAGGAACAAAAAACATTGATTACGGAGTTTGCCCCTGATGGACTACGTCTTTAGGTCCACTTTCAATTTGGTCATCCGTTTCAATTAGAAAATGATCCATGAAGTCTTTACATCAGAATTTTCCAAATGAAATGTGCTCGCAGGCACTTCTAGTCACTATCAACATATATCACTCTGCTCCATCTTTCTATCGCCTATCTCAACATTGGAATTGGACTCAATATGACCAAGTTACACTTAAAATAAAGTCCCCTCCTCTCTTACAAAACTTTGAATTTCAAGCTATAATTCCACTCTCCCACTCATGGTGCCATGGTTAACTTTTATAGGGACTCGGGCAAGGTTTAGGTTTGAAAATCCCAGGCCTAACATGGCAATTGGTTTTGCATTAGGTGGATTGAATGTTCTTGGTGCAATAGTGTTTTAACACTTAGGATAAGGTTACATGGTGGGCTATTAATACATAGCACATTTAAATACAAAAACTCATTTTTAAACTTTATAATAAACCAACCGATGGTTAGGCAGAAACCTTCAGGTGACAGTCTAGTGGCAGTTTTCCGCATCACGGCTCTGTTCCGGACGGCTTTGCCCAACGGTTAAGGGTTGTTCCAAAAAACGTTACATGTGACAATGCATTCCTTTGACGGTTAACTGATTTTCAGTCTTCCTAACGGTCAACTCCAAATTGTGCGATGTCAATCCTCTGTTCACATGTTGCATGTGCCTATGGTCAAATCCGCCTGACACTCTTCTCCCGTGTGGTTAAGTGTTATACAAAGGGTTATTACATATTTTATTCACAATATAATGTTTTGAAATTTCACCTTTCCATTTGATATTGCACCATGAATATTTATTTTAACCTTGAAAACCTTGTAATCTTGCACCAAGAAATAATTTGATCCTTTGACTTTTAACCCATTTTTAATCTTGCAGCATAGTGTAAATGAATATTCCCTCTCATCCAGATACCATTGGAGCACTTGAAGACTTTACTAGCGTTCCTGGTGTCATATTTTAAGTTGTTGGCCTTAGTACCTTCCTGTCGACTTGATCTTATGCAAGATCCTCCTCGATCAATAGAGATGGAAACATTCTCTTGAAGAAACATCACCCAAATAAGAATATTCCAAAAATGATTTTTCATTTATTGGGGATGTGTTGAGAATAAAATCTTGTGAGGAAATCCTATTCTGACATAGTTTAGTGATCTCATCGGGATCGTGAGAACATGACATAACCATCAACAAGGTTTGAATTTCCTAAATTTCCTGACAAGTCCCTAAAACTTCAAATGAAAGAAGATCAAATTGTGGTGGCTCAATCTGATCAGTAATTGTATGTAAGTAGCCATCTTCAGTTACATCAACAAGATCATTACTGATTGCATGAAAACTATTAGAATCATGGTATTGATCATTCAATATATAACATTCTCCTTTACCCATAAATGGAGATTACTCAGTCGAATGGATTTCGTGAGTGATCTAAAAAGATTTTTCCTTTTCGAATGTTGAAGGTTGAAAACCACAGGAGTGATGGGAAATAATTTCATTCTTTTCTTGTTCAACATGTGAGACTTTATGGCCTTGTTCCTGCTTAAAATCCAATTTTCTAGAATAAGAGTCTGATTTTAAATGGTATTTGTTCATCAAACAAGTTAGGACACAAGGATTAGTGGGTTGAAGAGGAAGAAATACCAATTCCCATAAGAAATTCTTCTATAATAAAATGATATTCCATATGTAAGTTTTTCACATCCACATCCTCTTGAGGAGTTGATAAATATGTAGATTTATATGGACATCCATCATAAGATATAATGACAACGTAATTGTTATCAAATTCATTGGTTTGATTAAGCACCTTGATTTCACAAGACTAGTCACTCAAAAAATGAGATTCTTTATTGACCGTGAGTGGAGAGCCATTAAATCGATGGTTCTTTTGAATGACCTGAGTAAGGGAACCATCATTTTTACATGATGGGGTTTGGGAATCATAAGAGAGATGAGATGCATTTTATTATTTTCTTCCTTTATATGTAAGATATTACTAGCTTGTAACTGATTGCTACCTATCCCGGCATAATGAAAATCAAGAGCATTTGAAGCAATTTTTGTAGTAGCAGATTCATATAGTGAATCCAAGTGCAAGAATATATGTGTTGTGGATGAAATAGGATGAAAAGAATCCCTCTCAGAAAAATCACTTCCAATCAAATCTGATTCAAGATGTTATCACCAAAAAATGATCACCTAGTCATTTCTAACTAGGTGGATCAAAATACACCATGTGAGTTTAATTTTGCCATAGTAAAACCACTTTCACTATAAGAAATAATTTAAGAAACCGCTTTTATTAAGTTATTTTCGAGTAAAACCCATGAGAATAATTAAATAAACCATTATTTATTTATTTTTCTCTAGGAATAGTTATTCAATCATTATTTAATAAATATTCCTTGTTACATTTGACTAAATCACCTAGGAATAATTAAAAAAATCATTATTTGTTTATTATTCCTTATTTCCATATTTGAAATCATTATTAAATCATTATTTGATAGTTATTTCATTTTCACACCTTTCTTAACATTTGCGAAATAATTAATAAATCATTTGTTTGTTAATTATTTCTAAATAAAGGTATTTAACCATTTTAAATATATTTTCCCTCTCCAAAAATATAATAAAGTATTCCAAGCAGTTAGATCTAGATTTTGGTCAATAATATTTTATTATTCTCTATTTTTGAGATCAACCCAATAATTTTCTATAGATAAGAGGTTTTTTCATCAATTTCTCACCATGATCATTATCATCGTCACCATTATTGTCACATACCATTCGAGCTCCAATTTTTTAGTTCTACATTGTTTGGGTTTCACACATTTGAGAGAGAAGAAGAATCTAAACATTGAAGCAACACGAACATCAAAGGACACAACCCATTGAGGGGGAATTACGACATTTTATTCATCTCCTTTGCCATGTGTCATTAATATAATTATTTTCTTTCAAAATATTTTCCAATATTGGGTTTTTACATCGATTTTATATCTGTTGTTTGTGCTTTTAGATTTGCATACATCCATTATTTTTGCAGGTTTTTCTCACATATTTGTTGTAGATATGAAGTATAAGCAACCAAAATGTTTGTTAGGGTCACTAGTCACTCGTGACTTAAGTGAGATATTTTTGGTACATCTTCCAAAATATTTCATACTAACATATGGCAACTCCACTGGGTTTCTAGTTACAATTGTCATTAACAAATGGTGACTCCACTGGTGTAAAAACTTAAGTTTCCTAGATGAATTTTGATTCAGAAATGTTAGGGTTTTCTATAACTATTTTTAGCTTTTTATTTATTTATTTATAGGTTTCTCTCCATTATTCTATCAAATTTCCAGCTACTCGAGGTTTTTTGGTGTTTTCTGAAAGTCACAGGTATCAAGCGAACGTGAGACGACAACATCTTGCGAGACATGTCACCTGAGAGCCGCAAAGATGAATATATAGCTTTCAACCCTAGAAGTGTGTTTTGAGGAGAAGAATTCTGTATTTGACCCAAAAAAAGCGTTTTCCTTTAAAGAAAGATCAAAAACTTCACTTTTAGATTTTTCTAGGATTTTTTTTTTTTTTTTTTTTTTTTTTTAGGGTTTGTCGAGAGTAGTGTTTTGGGTTTTTTTACCTATGTTCAACCCTCCTTAGGCTTGTATCTGGTAACTTTGTCTCTTTGAGGTAGAAACAATCCCCCTAGGGTTTCTATTATACTTCCACCTTTTTAGGAAGGGATCAACTAAGTAAGGAGTCTAGGGTTTTCAATACTTTGAACCATTGTTTTAGGGTCTGGTCCATTATATTACAACCCCTTTGGATAGGTTTTTTTCCCTTCATAAATCCATTTTTAGTTTGATTTTTCCTTTCCCCCTAGGATCCCCTTGAGTATCCTTGATTTATTGAGATTCTTACCTATCCTTTGCAGCATATCTCACCTATTTTTTTTGTTGATAGTCTGCACCATTTTCAACAACATAGAGCCTTAGATCCTAGTCCCATTGACATTAGATCTTGTAGTTCCTTTTCATGTGTTTTGAGTAGCTTGTTTGCCTCTTTTTTCCTAGCTATTTGAGAGCTTTATTTGGATGGGGTTTGTGCTTGATTTTTTTTTTATTTTTCTGTCATATTTTAGCATTATTTACAGTATTTCAACATCATATGGCATCACAAAACATGCTCCATTTACTCATCCACTAAACATATTTTTTCACACACATACACACTGTAATCAAACGCGAAATTGGTTAACACTACCAAGTCAAGACTCTAAACACAACACTTAATAATCTAACACACATAGATTAAGCACACTTGGGCATCAAGGCCAAACAATCTATGTAGTTATGTGTAGGATCGGTGGGATAGGCTTCCAATAACACCCAAAAATAATTTACATTGAGACATAAAATTTGATTTTTTAGGGAGCTTCAAATCATTCACCATCCCATCGTTAAAGCCGAAGTGTGTAAAAAACCCGATTCAAAGGGTCTTAGGCTAGGACATCATGCAAGTGGTTATCCTCGAGGCTACCCAACCTGTGGTAGGGAATTCCTTGTGTTGTTTGATTTACCATGAAGCTCAAGACTCGACCACCCCCGTGGGACGAAGATAACCATAGTGAAAAATATTAGGAAAACACTTTATAGGACTGGATGTGGGAATTTGTTGGTTCTCTACCCTACCTTTCTCTTTGAAAGGCCATATAAAATTGTATATTTAGGATTGTTTGAGAAATTGGATCACCTTTAGGCTAGAGGTCATTTTTATTTTGATAGTAAAATTTTGATTGTATTAGAGTAGCATCATTACATAGTTTGTTAATTACGCTTGGCACCACATCACTAAGTGTTTTCTTGTTGTTTTTTACTGTAATTTTTCTTATCATCCTTTAGTCCTTCAGTTTTATCTTTGTCTTGACATCATTGTGCAACCAAGGCATTTTTCGTGGTGAATTGGAGGTCTTCATCCTTAGTTACTGTTAGGAAGTATTAATCCTCCCCGTCGGGTGAGAGTTAATACTCCTAGTCCTCCATCGATCCCTTTTAACTCTGATTCTATTGATTCCTTTTATTTTGCGTCTTCTCTACCTCATATTTCCACCATGTCAAGAACCAGTGTAGGTGCAGGAAACCAAGGTGGTACCCCAGGTCCTACCTCGGGTAATACCACAAGGGGAACCTCAATCAATATGGTCACTCCTACTCCATTGCTACCCATTATGGATAGTTTGATTCTCCCAAATTTTAATCAGCTTATAAAAAATCCCCTTCTCCATAACCCAAGTTGGCTACTTATGCCTACTAAACTTCCTTCAGACACCCCTAATTTTGATGGAAATACTATATAATACCCCATTAAACATGTTCGCTCATTTCACATGTGGTGTTCCTTTAATTCTATTACCGATGACTCCATTTGTCTTAGTTTATTCCAACACACAATTACTGAAGTTGTGGCTAAGAGGTATTTCGACCAACCTCATGCCTCTCATTCCACTTTTGCGACACTCACCAAATATTTCTTATAATATTTTCAATTACCTCTTCGTTACAACACCAAGACAGAACTCTTGACTTCATTTTGTCATATTTCTGCCACCCGCCTTTCTGACCATGTCCAAGAATGATGTATAAGTAGGAGCACATGTAGGGCTCCTGCTTTTGAAGACCGTGTCTATATGGATTGGTTTCTTAGATCGCTTTTGGTCTCCATAGGTAAATATATAGCATCACACTTCCGTGAAACAGAGGAATATGCCCTCCAAATAGCTTTTAAAAGAATGACTTGATTTATGCCCAATCTAGTTTTGTTTATACTGTTTTACTATACCTCCCTAGGCCCAGTGGTGCCAATGCACCAGGGGCATCTCATGCCTCTGACGGTATCGTTGGATCTATTTCACACCATTATCAACAACCATATTCTCTCCCTCAAATGAGTTATTTTCAACCCTGGGGGGGACCAGTTCTACTACAATTATCCCCCTCCACTAGACAACCTTATCCAGGTCAAAGCACACCATACACATTTCTCCAATCGCATGAGCAGATGCCACGACTAGTTGTTTACCAACCTGTTTATATCAATTTTTCCCCTCCTACATATGTTCCATATGCATCGCTTAGTGCTCCAACCACTCTGTCACAAGCACCTTAGCCTTCCATACCTCCTTAACCTTTGCCACAACAATCACCTCCTCCTCAAGGTCAAGTGTATTCTCAAAAGAGCGCGGCCAATCCCCCCAACACCAAGAAGAAGAACAAGGGTAAAGGTAATAGGAATCAACCATCCCAAGGTTATGAGGGTAACCAAGGTCCTCCACCTAATCAACCTCAGGGAAATCATCCTAAACATGCAACCCAGCAACAGGGCGGACAACGCAAGCAGAACAAGGCTATTCGTATGAATAATGCTTGTGCATGTTGCAGCATATATCGGCATTACACTCATGATTATCCCCTTTTACCACAGATGCATCAAGCGTTGGAAGCCCAAGTAGGTACTTAAAGAGGACATAAAATAATGGATCAGCTTCCTCCGGCCCTTGCTTCATCTCAACCAACAATGATTACCAACCCATTTCCTCACCAAGGATACATAGCTACCCAACCCACATAAGTTTAGACAACACCTCAACCTTTAAAATCTATTCCCAATGATATTTTTTAGACTCTTATGATGAATTTTATAGTAGTCAACATTGAACATGTCAATCTTCATACTCGTTCACGCGAGTATAACAAGGCACTAGCTAAGTCTGTGATTGAGTCCCAACCAAAAGTTTCCACAGATTCAATTATGTCATAAAATTGTACCTTATAGATCCCTTAGCCTAAGGAAAATGTTCTTACCAAGATCCCCAAAGGAGAATTACGTCGTGATGTTTCTCTATCCAAAGACGCCCATACATACAACATAGTATATGACTTTGCGCAGTCTCCTGCTACCATGTTAACACTGGAAGTTCTCCAGTTGTGCCCATCCCAACAGAATTCTCTACTTAATGCCTTCGGCGTTGTGGATTCTTTAGATGATTACATGATTGTCTTTGAAATTGACCAATCAAAAAAACCTCCACCTCCTTTATTCGTTGCTTTCGAAATACCAGTATCAATAAGAAACAACATTGTACAAACGGTGTATCATTGATGAAGGTGCCTCCACATGCATGATGGCTTCTAGTGTTAGAACAACTTAACTCACCATACCTGTCCCCATCCACCTTCACTCTCCATGCATGGGACGGTCATCCATCTCATCCCCTTGAATTACTTCGCAATCATCCTATCACTATTGTAGACAAGAAGGTCTCCATTGCTATTGAAGTCATCGACACCCTGCTGGACTACAACATCCTTCTAGGTCGTAGTTACACTTATGCCATGTTAGCTTTTGCATCTGCGGTTTTCCGTAAGATGTGCTTTTCCCATAAAGGAAAGATCATTACAATTGATCAACTGAATTACTGTGATCCTAAGGCGCATACTTCTCCTCAAACCAACATTTCATCCATTACTAATGATTTTATTGTCTCGTCCCTCACCAGTTTCTCACCACGACTCTATAGATATTCTTCTTTGCTTGGTTCCTACTATGGTTTGCATGTTTCCATGCTGCAATCGTCACGGGCTTCTCAGAAGTAGTCTGATACACCCATCCAACAACCAATGCATCCAAAATCTATTTTCCCCAACTCAACCCAGCATATAGGTATAATTCCTCAAATATCACCTTCTTCTACTAGTTTCTCTCCTAATCAATTTCAACCTGGAACAATTCCTCCAGGCCTTAACCATCGAGGAGCAGTTCTTCCAAGCCAATATCCTTCGGGCCATATACCTTTATTATTCCCCCTACTAGGAATTTTATCTATCCCTGTCATGGATACATTAATTTTACCCAACATTACTTTGGGGATCCCAGTCTGGTACATTGATCCCCCTGAAAACACTCCACCTGGTCACCTTAAACCTTACACAAATTCGACCTCAGTGCAACTGGTATTACCTTCCCCTTCTTTTACTTCAGTTCCAAAACAACCTTAGTAGGAAACTACACCTATTGTGAAAGCATCTAGTGAGGGGGAAAGAGCCTAGAAAAAGGGAAAAATAGGCAAAGCACCCCAAACAACTCCAGCTCCTCCTAAGCCTCCAAATTCGAAACCTTTGTGTTCTTTGTGTGACGCTGTGGGGAATTATACCAATAATTGTCATGAACTTCCCAATCTCAAAGAGGTGGTAGATGATACGTTTCCTAACTCTAACATCTTGGAGGTCCATGTTACCTCAACTGAGTCAGCTAAGAAAAAAAAATCCTTACACATGAATTAGCCTTGTGCTTTATGTCACAACTTTGGTCACTATTCTCATCACTGTCATTGTCTCAAAGATTTTTGCGATACCCATTAGGAACTTCCTGAAATATAGGCCATTCATAATAAACCCACTAATTCTTTACATGTGGATTATGTCACCATTATTGAGCCAGAACATCAACCCCACATTGTGATTCATCCTCCTGATGTCGAGATGACGGATATGATCGCTACCATTCTCTACCTATCTTCATCAATGGGATCCTCGTCTGGAGACTATTTTGGAGTTATCCACATTGATTTGATTGAACCTTCATCATCGGATACCTAGGTCTAAACATTAGTAGATTTTCCATCTACTAGTCATTTGTCCCCTCCTATTGTTGATGTGCATGTGAACCTTGCCTCTCATGATGATGATTCAGGTAGACCCTCCACATCAAGTGGTCTCACTTCCTCCAGTCTGCCCATATTCCATTCAGATGAAGACATCATTAAATCCATGACCATGCCTTATTATATTTGGGATGATATGCACCATCATGCCTATTTCCTTCTGTAATATACCCATGACCAATATGTTGTGGAGTCAAAAGACTTCATCCATGGTGAATTCAATTGGTTTAGAAATCCAATTCCTGCGCCAGATGCTTTTGAATAAGTAAACATGGCCAATATCTCTTCAAATGTTAAGATTAACATTTCAAATAAACTAGGGATCGAAGAAAATATCACCTTGGGGGCACATTGTACCATGGAATAAATTGATGCTTACACCAAGTTATTCAAAGAAATTCGTGATTTTTTCACCTAGTATTATCCCAAGCTACCTCGAATTGATCCTGCCATTGTTGAACACCATATCGACACATGGCCCAATGCCATTCATTTCCGTCAAAAGTTGAGACCCATCAATCCTTATAAACATGAGGCTATTAAATCTGAAATTGTTAAGCTCAAGCAAGTTGGATTTATCTATCCCCTTCTCACTTATCTTTGAACCCTGAAATTCACCCCCCATATTATTCGTGATGATCGACTATGTATTCGACATCAAGCCCCTTGCTACCTCCTCATCAGTGAGGATCTCTATCGTCGCAGTTTCGATATTGTCCTTCATCATTATCTCACACATGCTAAAGCCAAGAAAGTTCTCAATTCCTGTCACATTGGCGCTTGTGGTGTGCACCTCTCTAAAATTTCCATTTCCTAGAAGATCATAAGAATTGGTAACTTTTTTCCTTCTCTCTTCAGTGACTGTTTTCAGGCATTCAAACATTGTCCAAATTGTTAGTTATATGCCCTTAGGGTGTAAGCTCCACATGTTCCCATCCATCCTGTCATCACAGACGGTCCTTTCTGTAAATAGGCCATTGACTTCATGGAGTGTCGACCTCCATCTGCTAATAACCACAAGTATACTATTGTAGTCATCGATCATTTCACCAAATGGGTAGAGGCTATGCCAACGTTCAATAACACTGTGACTACTCAAGCCATATTCATTTTCAACCACGTTATCGGTCGATTCGAGGTTCCAAAAAAATTGGTTTCTAACCATGGTCGACATTTCAAATATGAGATATGGCATGAGCTATCCTCTTTGTTTGCCTTCGAGCAACAATATTCATCGTCTTATTATCGTCAAGGCAATGGCCAAGTTGAAGCGGTAAATAAAATCCTTAAAACTATGCTTTAGAAGATGGTGAATAAGCGCAATACCAGCTTGTACCTTATGTTATTCCCTGCTTTGGGGGCTTATAGAACCTCTATTAAAAGCTCCAATGGGTTTACTCCTTTCCACAATGTTTTTTGCGAGGAGGAAGTCTTACCGATCGTGTGTGAAATCCCCTCCCTTCACCTTGTCGCCAAACTCCTCCCAAACACCCAACCTTTATAACAACGACTTATCATGCTTGAGCATTCCAATGAAGATTGTTTTGTTGCATTAAAAACCATTGAAGTGGACAAAAAGTGCACCAAATCTCAATATGATCGGAAAGTCAACCCTCATACCTTTCATGAAGGTGACATTTTTCTTGTATATGACCAACCTCACGATGTCCTAGGGCATGGGAAGTTTGAATCATTATGGCTAGGACCTTACATCATCTGTAAGTGTTTGGGAAAGAGGGCATACCTTTTAGAGGATTTCTGAGGAAAACTCCTTCCCAACCCTCGTAATTCACTCTACTTGAATAAATTTTACCCGTAAAATTTCCCTTCGATATGCATGTATCTATTTCTATTATGAATTTAGGTAGCTTGCATCCCCTCCAATCATCTCATACGTTGTCTTCTTGGGTCTTTTAGATGGATCCATAATCCACACCTAATATCAATTATGATAATGGTGCGAGCTGCTTCTCCAAGAATATTGCCTTAGCAGCTTGAGCCATTTTCACCCCTCTGCATTTGTTAGTTCATTCCAATGATATATGCATTGGATAATCCACCAATAACCATGCAGAATATGATGTTGTGATAGGTTTGTTATTTGATTCCCTTGATCATCGCATCTTTCATCTTCATGTTCATCTATATTCTCTGCTATTTGTCATGCAATGGAATGACATTTATCATGTGCATAATCACGTCCTATTTAGAAAATAGCTATGAGTGAAGCTTTTGGTACGTGAATTTGAAGTCAATACATCCATTCATGTTCCTAGAACCAAAATCACTATGGATATTTCATTGCAAATACCATTCTAGATTGACATTTATCACATACAACAAGACAACCATAAACATTAACAATTGGCAAACCACAATCATCACAAAATATGCATACCTATATTATGTATCGTCATATCAAAACATATAAGTGTTTGGATTCCACTACTATAAATACATTTGACATGCCCATAGCATGTTACATAAACAAAAAATAGGAACCATATATCCCTATCCCTAGTCATTTTCATATGGAGGCTCTCAAGCCAATGGATCCATACCACCAGCTTGTAGATCTCGAACTTCTTGTCTTGCCATCGATATGCACCGCGTGATACCTCTCCACTCTAATGGAAGACCAATACACTCATCCATATACCGATATTCTAACTCATGCCATCTGTACTCAATCACCCCGATCAGTAGCATGTTGAATCTGTTATGAAGGTCCTTTAGTAGAGCATCACTCTCTATTCTTTGTTGTGACGTCGATCCAACTTGATCTACATCACCAGTTGCCATGGATCGACCTGCATATCCTATAGTTTTCCTCGATGTTATATTTTCATCACACAAGTTTGGAAATCATTACCACATATACATACTTTATAAACTTTAAATGCAACAAAAAATGTAGGAACTTTCACTTACCATCTGGTCCCCATGCTCATCCTGGTGGTAGGGGAAAGTCAAGATCACCCTGATAGTTCATGCCACTATATAGATAGTAATATGTACAATGGCATTTGGTCCCAATGTGGAAAAAAATCAAGTCAGAACACTCGTCCGACTCCCCATCCTCCACCTCATTGCAGTAGCTCCCCATAGTGGCACATCCAGGGCTCCTGTGTGCCCCCATCACAGATCTGTACATGTGTAGAAATGGTAGGGATTTTCTCAAAGAAGAATGAGCATATAACTAACCCAATTGCACAGTTATCATTGGTCTGTCACTTGCATAATATCAATTTTCATTTCAATGAAGACAACATCATCTGGGCCCACCCATAGTAGATCCCTCTCAACACATTATCCACTAACATCATCTACCATCCAATGATGTCATGCACAACATGAATACTCAAGATCCATACCACTGCTGCAGTTGTAGCTCGTGTCACAAAAATCTCTATTTATTTAATCTGAATTTTCGTACCCTTTGCAGGAACATTTGGAATATAATGAAGATAAAAAAAATCACCTACCTTCCTCCCACGAGGCAACACTGAATGTATCTCCCCTACCATCCCCAAGGGGGGAAATCCTGTCAAAAATATATGTCCTAAATCGTCAGCTCGATCCTATGGCCCTGTATCACAAACTCCTCCTCTTCTTCGTCCCATTAGCTCACCAACTCTCATCAATGGGTACTCCAAGAACTTAAGAACCCCATACTGAGCCAAAACCCCTATGACTACCAGATCCTCCTTAATTTATGCATGAAGATTATCTAAGTCTCGTTTGCGCCATGACACGTTAAGCTCATCCATACCAGCAAGTCACCATCATTTTTTTTCAGTTCATAATTAAAGGCATACATCACAAGAGCTCAACTTTAGCTTGGTACAGGCCCCCCACACTGCCTTTCCTCCTTGCCCAAAACATTATTTTTTCCCTTGAAACAACGTTGAACACATTTTTCACCTATTTTTACCATTTCAAAATGATGGTCTGGCCCCAAGAAGTGCATTGCGGCTGTGAGGAAGGGAAAGGGTCTCCCACGGCTAGCTGAGGCCCTAATATGAAAATCTAAACCACTGAAAATGATGAGTAAGGTTAAGCCACCTACCTCCAACTCGTAGATAATGATTATCCACAAGATTTAGGTCCTTCTCAATAATTTACATTGAGACATAAAATTTGAGTTTTTAGGGAGCTTCAAATCATTCACCATCCCATGGTTAAAGCCAAAGTGTGTAAAAAACCCGATTCAAAGGGTCTTAAGCTAGGACATCGTGCGAGTGGTTCTCCTCGAGGCTACCCAACCTGTGGTATGGAATTCCTTGTGTTGTTTGATTTACCAACAATCTCAAGACTCGACCACCCCTGTGGGACGAAGATAACCATAGTGACAAATATTAGGAAAACACTTTATAGGACTAGATGTGGGAATTTGTCATTTCTCTACCCTACCTTTCTCTTTGAAAGGCCATATAAAACTGTATATTTAGGATTGTTTGAGAAATTAGATCACCTTTAGGCTAAAGGTCATTTTTATTTTCATAGGAAAATTTTTATTGTATTTGAGTAGCATCATTATATAGTTTGTTAATTACACTTAGCACCACTTCACTAAGTGTTTTCTTGTTGTTTGTTACTGTAATTTTTCTTATCATCCTTTAGTCCTTTATTTTTATCTTTGTCTTGACATCATTGTGCCACCAAGGCAATTTTTGTGGTGAATTGGAGGACTTCATCCTTAGTTAATGTTAGGAAGTTTTAATCCTCCCCATCGGGTGCGAGTTAATACTCCTAGTCCTCCATCGATCCCTTCTAACTCTGATTCTATTGATTCCTTTGATTCTGCGTCTTCTCTACCTCATATTTCCACCATGTCAAGAACCAATGTAGGTGCGGGAAACCAAGGTGGTACCTCAGGTCAAACCTCAGGTAATACCACAAGTGGAAACTCAACCGATATGGTCACTCCTACTCCATTTCTACCCATTAGGGCTAGTTTGAATCTCCCAAATTTTAATCAGCTTATAAGAAATCCCATTCTCCATGACCCAAGTTGGCTAGTTATGCCTACTAAACTTCCTTCAGACACCCCTAAGTTTGATGGAAATACTATAGAATACCCAAAAAAACATGTTCGCTCATTTCACATGTGGTGTTCCTCTAATTCTATTATCGATGACCCCATTTGTCTTAGTTTATTCCAACGCACAACTACTGAAGTTGTGGCTAAGTGGTATTTCGACCAACCTCGTGCCTCTCATTCCACTTTTGCGACACTCGCCAAAGATTTCTTATAATATTTTCAATTACCTCTCCATTACACACCAAGACAGAACTCTTGACTTCATTTTGTCATAATTCTTCCACTCGCCTTTCTGACCATGTCCAAGAATGACGTATAAGTAGGAGCACATGTAGGGCTCCTGCTTTTGAAGATCATGTCTATATGGATTGGTTTCTTATATCACTTTTGGCCTCCATAGGTAAATATATAGCATCACACTTCCCTGAAACAGAGGAAAATGCCCTCCAAATAGCCTTAAAGTATGACTTGATTTATGCCCAATCTATTTTTGTTTATACCATTTTACTATACCTCCCTAGGCCCAGTGGTGCTAATGCACCAGTTGAATCTCATGCCTCTGACGGTATCATTGGATCTCTTTCACACCCTTATCAACAACCATATTCTCTCCCTCAAATGAGTTATGGTAAACCCTAGGGGGGCCAGTTCTACTACAATTATCCCCCTCCACCAGACAACCCTTATCTAGGTCAAAGCACACCATACACATTTCTCCAATCGCATCAGCAGATGCCATGGCTAGTTGTCTACCAACCTACTTATATCAATTTTTCCCCTCCTACATATGTTCCATATGCACCACTTAGTGCTCCAACCACTCTGTCACAAGCACCTTAGCCTTCCATACCTCCTCAACCTTTGCCACAACAATCACCTCCTCCTCAAGGTCAAGTGTATTCTCAAAAGAGCACGGCCAATCCCCCCAACACCAAGAATAAGAACAAGGGTAAAGGTAATAGGAATCAACCATCCCAAGGTTATACAAGGCGGACAACGCAAGCAGAACAAGGCTCTTCGTATGAATAATTCTTGTGCACACTGCAAAATATATGGGCATTACACTCATGATTATCCCCTTTTACCACAGATGTGTCAAGCATTGGAAGCTCAAGTAGGTACTTCTAGAGGATAGAAAATAATGGATCATCTTCCTCCAACCCTTGCTTCATCTCAACCAATAATGATTACCAACCCATTTCCTCGCCAAGGATACATAGCTACCCAACCCACACAAGGTCAGACAACACCTCAACCTTTACAATCTGGTCCCAATGATATTTTTTAGATTCTTATGATGAATTTTATAGTAGTCAACACTAAACATGCCAATCTTCATACTCGTTCACACGAGTATAACAAGGTTCCAACTAAGTCTGTGATTGAGTCCCAACCAAAAGTTTCCACAGATTCAATTCCGTCATCAAAAGGTACCTTACATATCCCTTAACCTGAGGAAAATGTTATTACCAAGATCCCCAAAGGACCATTACGTCGTAATGTTTCTCTATCCAAATACACCCATACATACAACATAGTATATGACTTTGCGCATTCTCCTGCCGCCATGTTAACACTGGAAGTTCTCCAGTTGTGCCCATCCCAACAGAAAGCTCTACTTAATGCCTTCAACGTTGTGGATCCTTTAGATGATTGTATGATTGTCTTTGACATTGAACAATCAAAACATCCTCCACCTCCTTCATTCATTGCTTTCCAAATACCAGTATCAATAAGAAACAACACTGTACAACAGTGTATCATTGACGAAGGTGCCTCCACATGCATGATGGCTTCTAGTGTTTGGAAACAACTTAACTCACTAGACCTGTCCCCATCCACCATCACTCTCCGTGCATGGGACGGTCATCCATCTCATCCCCTGGGATTACTTCGCAACCATCCTATCATTGTTTTCGACAAGAAGGTCCATTGGTATTGAATTCATTGACACCCTACTGGACTACAACATCCTTCTGGGTCGTAGTTACACTTATGCCATGTTAGATTTCGAATCTGCGGTTTTCCGTAAGATGTGTTTTCCCCATAAAGGAAAGATCATCACAATTGATCAACTGAATTACTGTGATCTTAAGGCACAGAATTCTCCTCAAACCAAAATTTCATCCATTACTAATGATATTATTGTCTCGTCCCTCACCAATTTCTCACCACGAGTCCATAAAGATTCTTCTTTGCTTGGTTCCTACTATGGTTTGCATGTTTCCATGCTGCAATCGTCACGGGCTGCTCAGAAGCAGCCCGATACACCCATTCAACAACCAACGCCTCCACAATCTATTTTCTCCAACTCAACCTAGAATATAGGTATAATTCCTCAAATATCACCTTCTTCTACTAGTTTCTCTCCTAATCAATTTCAACCTGGAACAATTCCTCCAGGCCTTAACCATCGAGGAGCAGTTCTTCTAGGCCAATATCCTTGAGGCCAGATAGCTTCATTATTCCCCCTACCAGGAATTTTATCTATCCCTGTCATGGATACATTGATTTTACCCAACATCACTTTGGGGGTCCTAGTCTGGTACATTGATCCCCCCAAAAACACTCCACCTGATCACCTTAAACCTTACACAAATTTGACCCCGGTGCAATTGGTTGTACCTTCCCTTTCTTTCACTTCAGTTCCAAAAAAACCTTAGTAGGTGTTTGGTCAATTTAGTGTGTCCTAAATTGCTACATTAATTTTTCAATCCGAGATTCGTAAGCTTATGAAGTGTGGCGCACCATATGTGCAAGATAACCTATCTCTTACTTTTTGTCGTTTTTAGGTTTTTTTGTTTATCTTGGTTGGTTTCCTGATGTGAGATGGAAATTCTAAAAGACAAGTATGGTTATGAATATTCAAGGCAATGATGTCCTTTATAATGATTTCCCAAACTTCAAACTTCAAAAGGATTTTGAAACATACAATGACAAAATTAATTTCTAAAAGAAAATGAAAATGAGCCACTATTCTAGTTAAACAAACAGTGAACTATTGATCATGAAAACCATTACCCTTGCTGTTGTCTAAACACAAAAGAAATTGTACTCAAAGAAAAGATTGCAAGTAAAGTAAAACTAAAATCAAATTACATCAACTCATATTCTGACCCCTCACCATTAGTCTCATTATGGCTTTCGAAGGTGATCATAAACAACTTGAGCAATCTGATATCTAATTTGCAGAAAAATAAACTAATATCAAATTACACACTCATACTTCAATCCCTCACCATTAGTCTCGCTATGGCTTTCGGAGGTAACTGATAATGACATGAGCAATTTAATATCTAACTTGCAGAAAAATAAACTAATATCAAACTACATACTCATACTTCAATCCCTCACCATTAGTCTCGCTATGGCTTTCGGAGGTAACTGATAATGACATGAGCAATTTAATATCTAACTTGCAGAAAAATAAACTAATATCAAACTACACACTCATACTTCAATCCCTCACCACTAGTCTCGCTATGGCTTTCGGAGGTAACTGATAATGACATGAGCAATTTAATATCTAACTTGTAGAAAAATAAACTAATATCAAACTACACACTCATACTTCAATCCCTCACCATTAGTCTCGCTATGGCTTTCGGAGGTAACTGATAATGAGATGAGCAGTTTAATATCTAATCTAACTAGTGAAGCAAATGTACAAAACTGAAATGAATAAAACAGTGCTGGAATTAAAAACTAAGAAAAATAAATCAGCAGAAGGACAAGATTGATTCCATGTCATTAGTCATTGTAAACTATGTGCAAATGCCCAGGCTGCCTACTATAATCTGGAACAAAACACTGATCAGTTAACAACAGTATAAAGTATGAAAAATTATGAACAGAAACAGAACGTTAATACCATAAGAAATGTAATATGTACACGTGAATGATTATGGCACAATGAACATAAGGAAATGAAGCATGAAACTATACAATAATACACAAAACCTCGGTGTGTGCAGGGGCCCTCTGCACAATCCTCGGGAAGCAGCTATCAAACACGAATTATGTTTATGAACAGAGTCTTCTCATATATTTAAAATGCAGTCATAACAAAGAAACAATGTCACGGCACAATGGACTCTCTATCCAAAAAATTACATTACAGCAAATAAGTATCACGCGTATGAGAATGAATTATTTATAACAGAGAATGTCATAACTGATTTCCTACATTCTGCACTGATACAAGACACGTGAACCACCACGTCCAGAAATCTAGCATCATGGCTGCCATGAAGATTAAATCTATGGAGATTTGGTCGTTGGATTCGGCTTATGGAGTCGTTTACAGGTGTTGATATGTCTCCCATGATTTAGAAACGACCACGCAAATCTTCACGTGGTGAAAAACAGAGTTCTGTCACCGTGGGACTCTTTGGTTGACCACCGCTTGACAACCTTTGACCACAGCCTTCTTAGGTGAATTCGACTAAGCCAATAGGACTCGAACCATGTCCATGGCATTTCCAACTTGCCCATGTGGCTCGATTTGCCTGAAGACACCTGCAATATAGAATTTAACAAAATGGCTGCGGAAAGTTGTAGCAACTGTAGAAAGTGACAAGATTCCGCAGCTCAATGAGAAAAAATCTAATTCAAACAGCAGACAAAAAACATAGTTAAAAACCACTTTAAATGCTCTTTTATGATTAATATGCAATGATATTGATAGCTTAGGAGGTCTAGGTAAATGGAAAAAGTCTAGAAAGGTGTATAGGAAAGATGCATATTTGAGACTCAACATACCCCCACTGTGAAGGTGTTGCATGTCCTCATGTAACCAAAATTTTGATCATCCTCTTTCAATTCATATGCCTTGATACCTCCGCCAGTACATCCAGTCCTCTCCTCCTCTTCCTTGGTGCTGCTAACATCCTGGGCTTCTTCATCAAGCATCTGAATTTGATATTAATCAGTGCTCTACTTAACTTCTGGCATTTCTTCTTCAATTTCCTGTTCTTTTTCTGCCACAATCCCAAATGTAGCATAGTATTGTCATGAATGATCTTGTCCAATCTGTTTTTCTCCTTTAATGTTTCATTTTTATTTTTAATATGTCTATTTAAAACCTCCAACTTAAATACTTCTTGTTTCAAAGATTGGACTAGATCTTCTTGTGCTGTGTGAGGCTGAGTGGATGAAGTGCTGGGACCCGTGGCTGCTCTTTCTAAAGATTCTATATAATAATACACTTCTTGCTGCTTTGGATCTATCTCGGGTGTCGTTTTCCTTGGGCTGTCCCCAAAATGCTGTGGAGGAGAATTGTCTTCAAAATCTGGCTGAAAAGGGCTCATGTCAACGTCTTGAGGACTAGCTTCAACGTTTGACTGAGAATTAGGTGGACTATGTTCAACGTTTGGCTGAGAATGAGATGGACTATGGCCAGCTAGAGTTTGTTCAGGTGTTACTTCTCCCAAATCAATAAAATGAGGTCCTTTTGTTTGTGTTTTCTTCCACTTTCCTTTAAGCCTGGAACTTCTTCTTACATACTGTGGACTACTGTCTTTTTCCTTTTGTTTTTCTTTTCCCCTCTTTTTGGCCATAAATGACTGTTCCTGAAGGTGAACTAGTCTCTCAGATAACACTTGATGATCTTCTTCTAAGGAAGGGGTTTGATGCACAACCTCAATGCTTCTTTTCTCTTTTGATTTTATTGGCTTTTTATCCTCAGTCTTTTCCTTCTTCCTTTTTGACAGTCTTTCCTCTCTACTAGTTCTTTCAACTGTGTTAGTAGGAGTGCTTTGAGTTTTATCATTTGTTCTCTTTCTTCTACTTCTTTTTGATGCACTTCCTTCAGGAATTTCTTGAGGTTCTTCAAAGAAATTTCTAACTAAAAATTGCTCCCAGGTGTCCTTTTTCTCCTTTAATTGTTTTTCTACCAAAATTTTCATGAGACCATGGTGATACAAATGTGGTTCTACATCCCCTAGATGCTTTTGGACGGTTACAGACATCTTCTTCAAACTGTTTAATAAAAATTATGGCAGATTGAGGGCCTGGTTGTCTAGGAAATTCATCAACAGTCGGGTATGATACATGTACATTGACCCAAAACGGCCCTCACAGGTGATAAATTTTTGAATAACTAACAGTAAACTGGCCCACTCTTCTTTTAAAGCATGAATAGGAATTCCCCTTTTAAAAATGGTGACATCCATACCTGGGTTACGTAGGATCACTCTCCAGGCTTCATCACTAATGCTCTTGTTCTTGAACCAGCGTTCACCTTCTTGAGGAAGTTCTGTAGCAGCTACTATGGATGCCTCAGTCACTGTAAATTTGAGGTCCCCAATCTCCACCTCCAGACTATTGAAAGAACTCGCAAAAGCTTTTGTTACTTCCTTATGGTAGCCTTTGAATTTTTTAATAAACCGAAGCCACTTTGCCTTTTTCAATATACTCTGACTTGCCGGTATCCTTCCATAAATTTGGGTCCCTCTGGTTCTGTTCTCAACAACTGACCCATCCTTTCTTCTGTACTTTAAAACTTGTCTACGTGAAGAGGGTTTTAACGGAGGTAAGATGGCAGAAATGATCAGGGTTTGTGAAGGAGGCCAGTGACTGTAAGCGGATATCAGAGAATAGGTACATGGAATGAAATGAAACAGAGAATAAAATGGGGTGAAAGCTTATGTGAGCATGATGGAAATGCAGTCGTGAGATCAATAGAACAGTAGGGGGAGTAAAACTCATCCAGCAATATTTAAAATTGGGTGGCCGCAGGGTAGATGCAAGCACATTTATGCAACGGCTACGGATTTTATGCAGCTGAGAGAAGCCGTAGTCAAATCAACTACGTTTCTTAACTACAGGTGGAGTATCAACGTATAGCTGAACACTAATGAAGACCGGAGGATTGATTATGAGGCCGTTTAGAAATGAATGCAAGGATTATGGGGGAATCGAATAGAGATCGTGGGATGGTTACGGAGCTATCAATGCAATCATTGCATATAATGGAGCTATGGTTTATAACTATGTAAAAATGTGCTTGAATGCCATTTGAAATAAATTTTTACTCATACCTTGGAATTCTTTCCATTTTTCATTGGTCTTCAATCAGTTGCTCCTCATTGATGTCTTTGAATGCCCCATGTCTTCATAATATGTCTTCATACCTGCATTTTATTTCATGATTGTTGAACTAACATCTGATTGTGAATTTGAAAAACAGAGTGGTGGCTGCAGAAACTTCTTCTGGCTGCGGAAACTGGTGTCAGCTGCGGAAACTGACACAACAATTATTTGGGTGAATGGAGATGGATAGATGATAACTGTCTGAATGAAAATGGTCATGAAAGAAATTTTTATTGATGAAATGAAATGAAATAGATGAAATGGAGTAAAATGAAATGAAGTGGAGTGGAATGAAGTGGAATGAAATGGAGTGGGTTGTCATAGAACTTGTGAAATAAGAAAGAGAGAATTTTTTTTGGAAAATATAGGGTGTTAGGTGTTCCTGATTTTCACCCTACATTTTATGTATAAGACTGCCAATCAGTGATTGGTTTTCAGGCTTATACTCTCTTTTTTTTTTTTTTTTTTTACTAAAAAGAACAAAGGCTAGGCTGGTGGAGGAGAAGGATTCTTCTTCACTAGCCTTATTGCAGAATTATCTTGAAACATTTTGACAAATTCCTCTTTTGAGAGTGGCTTATGATAGATCTTTAATCTGTGGCCATTAACAATAAGAGGAGTTTGAAATTCATCAATGGTCTTAATTCTTACCGCTCCATTGCTAAAGATCTTGTCAATCTCATATGGCCCAAGCCAATGAGTCTGAAATTTTCCTTTAAAATATTTAAACTTGGAGTCAAATAGCAATGCCCAATCTCCTTCTTGAAACTTCTTCTCTTTGAGGTATTTGTCATGCCATTTAGCTCTTTGATATTGAACTAAATCAGTTCTTAGAATTGCCTCTTGTCTGATCTCATATAGCTCATTCAGCTGCTCCATTCTATGCTTTTGGGCTTCTGATAAATCCATCCCCAACTGAACTGCCATCTTGAAGGTTTTGACATGGAACTCAATGGGGAGTAGGACTTCTTTCCCATAAACAAGTTCATAGGGAGAATGTCTTGTTGTATTTCTCCATGTAGTTCTATAGGCCCACAAGGCTTCAGGAAGCCTTTCCGCCCAATCTCTTTTGTGAAGATGAATAGTTTTGGTGATGATATTTTCAAGAACTTTGTTTGTAGACTCCACTTGACCATTTGCTTGCGGATGGTAAGGAGTAGATTTTCTGTGCTTGATTTTGTATTCTTCCATCAGCTTCTCCACCAAGTTGGATGTGAATTGGCTTCCCTGATCTGTCACAATTTCTCTTGGAACACCAAAGCGAGTAAAAATATCCTCATAAAGAAAATTAACAACTGAATTTTCAATAGCAGACACTAATGCTTTGGCTTCCACCCATTTAGTAACATAATCAATACAAACCAATATATACTTCTTTTGCTTAGATGGTGGATTAATAGGTCCAATGAAATCTAAAGCCCATTTTTCAAAGGGTTCGATGAGTACCTGTGGTTGCAATGGCATTTCATTTGAAAGGGTAGGTTTCCCTACTCTTTGGCAGCTGTCACACCTTTTGACATATTTTTTTTCATCTTTGAAGAGGGAAGGCCAATAATATCCTAAAGAGAGGATTTTATAGGTTGTCCTTTTGTCTGCAAAGTGTCCGCCGCATGATTCATCATGACATGCCTTAAGGATATCAGGCATTTCATCTTCCCTGACACATCTTCTGATCACAAGATCTGGCCCTGTTTTAAACAATTCGTTAGAAATCCATGAATATTTTGAACTCTCCTGAATAATTTTTCTTTTTTCACTTGGAAATAAATGTGGAGGCAGTTTCCCTGTAACCAAATAGTTAGCAATATCTGCATACCAAGGGGTCTTAATAGTTACTGCAAACAAGTATTCATCAAGAAACTTATCCTCTACAGGAGAATCTTCTTTAAAATTTTGAATCCTAGACAAGAAATCAGTTATTGTATTTTGTTTCCCTGGTCTATCCAACACAGTAATATTGAATTCCTGAAAAAGTAGGAGCCATCTTGTCACTCTGCCATTAGTAACAGGTTTGTTCATTAGATATCTAATTGCAGAATGATCAGTATGAATAAAAGTTTCATAGCCTGTTATATAATGTCTAAACTTATTAATTGCATGAACAACGGCTAAAAACTCTTTTTCAGTCACAGTATAGTTCAACTCTGTGGGAGTCAAATTTTTACTGGTATAATAAATGGCATAAGGAACTAAATCTTTTTGACCCAACACAGCTCCTAGAGCTGTATCTGAAGCATCCGTAGAAATATGGAAAGGGAGTTTCCAATTTGGTCCTCTCAAGATAGGTGCTTAAGATATTCTTGTTTTCAAAGTTTCAAAAGTTGATTGACAGTCAGGATCCCATTTGAATTCACAATCTTTTGTAAGCAATTTGAAGAGTGGAGATGCTATTTTAGTGAAGTTTTCTATAAATCTTCTATAGTAACCAGTAAATCCTAGAAAACTTCTAACATCTCTTTGACAATTTGGAATAGGAAACTTGGAGATGACTTCAAATTTTGATCTATCAACCTTAATCCCATCTCCTGAAATATGATGTCCTAAAACAATCCCTTCAGTAAACATCATAAAGCATTTTTCATGGCTTAATGAAAGGTTTGTTTCTTTACATCTTATAAGAACTTTTTCCAAATTTTCTAATGCCTCTTCAAATAAATTACCATAAACTGTAAAATCATCCATATAAACCTCTACACAATCATGGATTAGATCAGAAAAAATTCCTAGTACTGCTCTTTGGAATGTTGCGGGTGCATTACATAACCCAAAAGGAAGCACTCGATAGGCAAAATTTCCCCATGGACAGGTTAATGTGGTCTTATATTGATCTTCAGGTGCTACCTCAATTTGATTATAGCCACTAAAACCATCCAAGAATGAAAAGTACTTTTTACCTGCTAATGTATCTAATACCTGATCGATAAAGGGAAAAGGAAAGTGATCCTTCAAAGTTTCTTTGTTCAATTCCCTGTAATCAATGCATACCCTCCATTTACCATTCTTTTTAGGTACTATAACCAAAGGAGAAACCCATCTGCTATCTGAAATTGGATAAATGAAGTTTACATTGAGTAGTTTTTGGAGCTCTTCGTTCACTATCTCCCTAAGATTTGGATTCATCCTTCTCTGAGGTTGTCTAATTGGTCTACTATTTTCCTCAATATAGATATGATGGATGCAAGTCATAGGATCAATACCTTTCATGTCAGTATACTCCCATGCAAATGCAGTAGAATGTTTTTGCAAGATTTTGGTTAGTTCTTCTTGTTGTGACTTTTCCAAATGTTTGTTGATATTCAATGTTTTTCCTGGAAAAATCTCAATGATAGAACTACCAAACTCTTCCATAGAGTAAAGAGACATTTGTCTTGATGATAAATATTCTATGTCAGATTCCAACTGAAATTGTGTGGGGTCATATTCTGAAGATGTCTCAAAATTTTCTAATGTGTTCATAATTTGACTATCCTCACTGATTTCAGAAATGGTAAAGACGGGTTGTATAGTGTCCTCATCATCAACCCATTCATTGTCTCCTACTTCTGTGATTGCTCTTGCTGGAGGATACAAATTGAGTTTCTTTGTCGAATTACCATTAGAAATGTACATGTCCCCAGATCTACAACTAATAAAAGCATCAGCTGTGGCTAGCCAAGGTCTTCCTAAAATAAGTGGGTGCCCTCCTAGATTACTCTTGGGAGTCAAAATCATAAAATCTACTGGATATTCCCAAGAATCTAAGGAGACTGAAATATCTTCTAATACAACATCTGGTTTGATAATTGATCGATCTGCAAGTTGCAGTAAAGTAGGTGTAAAAAGAAGGTTAGGAAGTTTTAGCTGGTCCATAGTCTGTCTACTCATAATTTTGATAGCAGCCCCTAAGTCAATCAATGTATTTGGAATTTCCATCCCATTTATATGTGTCTTGACAATTGGACTACCTGGATCTACATACTTCTGCATGGTAATTTTTCCCATCGTGATATCTGCAATTTTTCCTACCAGGTGGATTCTTCTTGTGTCTTTTAGTTTCCTTCCTGGTCTTTTGAAACTCAACTCCTTTATTGTTTTTGCTAGAATAGGAATCTCTTGAATGGCTTGTAGCAAGGGAATCTTGATACAAACATTCTTCAATTCATCTAGAAAGTCATAGTTAGGCAACAAGATTTGTTTTTCCACCCCCTTGTCAATTTGTAGTCTTTCAGGAAAAGGAGGTGTAGATGAAGATGTTGGTTGCTCAACTGTAGGAGTTGTAGGTGTTAACTTTTCTTTTTCTTTTTGCATGCTTGGATTTTGAAGAGATTCTTCCTCAGAACCTTTATTGACTTCAAGAGAATCCTCCTCGGAGGTATCTTGCTCTTGAATATCTATAGAAGGTTTTTCTAAAACTCTACCAGATCTGAGTTGTACATCATTGAGAGGAACAATCATATAGGTAGGAAATTGTTGTCCTTCTATCATGTAAGTATTCTGAGGATTTTTATTGTTAGGATTTGGCAATGGTTGAGCTGGAAGTTGATTTGTATTTTGTTGGTATGGAAGCATGAGTTGAGGATTTGGATTCTGCTGAGAAGGTTGTTGTTGTGGAAATGGCAATGAAGGTTGTGGATTGGGTTTGGAAGTTGTGGAGCTCGTTGATTTTGAAAAGATGGAGGATATTGATAAAATTGAGCAAATCTCCCATAAGGATTTTGCATACCTTGTACCCATGGCTGAGATAAATTTTGAGGTTGGGGCCAAGGTTGTTGCCAAGGATTCCAATTTGGTGGGGTTTGAAGATTCATAGGGTTTCTAAACCCTTGAGTTTGTTGTCCCTGCCAAGGTCTTCTTGCAACAAAACAGAGAGGTTCTACTGAATTTGGGTCTTCTTGAAAGACAGCTTTGAGTCCAGGAATTGAAGGACAATTCTTGGTCTCATGATTCTCTGAGAAAATCATACATGTTTCTACAACTTTTTCATCCAAGGGACATTCCCTTAAATCATGTTTCTTCCTACATTTCGGACAAAATATGGCTAGAGCATCAGTTTCTGCTTTCTGCTTGTTTTGAATTTTAAGGGTGTCTAGTTGTTCACTAAGGCTCCCTAAGATATCAGTTTTGAACTCATCAAGCATATTTCCAATCTCTGCCCTACTTACTGATCCAGTTGCAGATTTGTTTGCCCTGATAAGAGAAGGATCTCTAGGCCCTTTTCCCATTTTAGATTTTCCCCTTGAGAGATGGACACATAGTTCTGTTATGTCACGAAGTGGAAGTTGAGAAATGTCTCCTTTCACCATCATGTTTAAAATATCTATCCATTCATCTCTGATGGCTTTTAATATAAGGGCTTTCAAAGTTTCCTCATCTAAGTTGCTCATCTTTGCTCTTTTTAAGTTGTATTGAAATCTTTCAAGTAAATCTTCCAAATTTTCATCTTCTTTATGCACCATTTTGAATACCTCATCCTTGTGATTGGTGGGCATACAATAGTCCAAGTATATATCCAAAAATGTTTGTTTCATATCATTACAAGTCCTAATAGATTGGGTGACTAATCCCATGAACCATTTCAAAGCGGCTCCCTTCAATGTTGAAGGAAACAGTTTGAGTTTTTGAGAGTCTTCCATATAGTCATAGGTTCGGCACACGACTTCAAACTCAAACATAAATGTTTCAGGATCCTCACTTCGCAATCCATAAAAATTGGGGAGGACATATGGTGAGATGTTTTTCATCGTTGTATGAGTTTCCTCATCAACTATAGGGAATCCAAATAAGTTGTCTCCTTCCCTATTCCTTCCATTATTACCTTCACCTCCACCATTGTTGTCTCCATTGTTTCCTCCTCCTCTACCTCTACCTTCGAATCCATCTATTATTTCCTCTGCCATGATAGTTTCTTTAGAGTCCTCAAATTCCTCTGGTTCTTCTATCAAGGGAGGATGAGAGGGAGTCTCTTCCTTTTCTTCTTCAGGTGATTCTACTTCTTTGATTACAATATACTCTCCTGTAGAAGTAAAGAAAGGGTCCTCTTCTAAATGAGATTTAGTAGGTGGTATAGGAGAATCCTCTAATTCAGCTGCTCCTTGAATTCCAAAAATCTTAAGGCTAGGGGTAGATGGTGGTGAATCTTGTCTAAGCCTTTAAGAAGATGGAGTTGTAAAAATCGAACTCTTGGCTCTAGCTATAATCCTTCCCCTAGAATCTCTTGCTCTATGCATGTCATTTTTATTATTTTTTTTTTAAGTTGGGCTAATAATTCTCTTTCTGATCTTCCAGGTCACACTAGGTGCAAGAAGAGAGCATACTTAAGAAATTACTGAACCAATAACTCTCTTTTCTGATCCTCCAGATCACACTAGGTGCAAGAGGAGAGCATACTTCAATAATTTATCAAGTTTTCCCTTCTTTTATATATATATTTTTTAAGAAATTGGCTACCTAGTTACACTTCCCCGGCAACGGTGCCAAAATGTTTGGTCAATTTAGTGTGTCCTAAATTGCTACATTAATTTGTCAATCCGGGATTCGTAAGCTGATGAAGTGTGGCACACCATATGTGCAAGATAACCTATCTCTTACTTTTTGTCGTTTTTAGGTTTTTTTGTTTATCTTGGTTGGTTTCCTGATGTGAGATGGAAATTCTAAAAGACAAGTATGGTTATGAATATTCAAGGAAATGATGTCCTTTATAATGATTTCCCAAACTTCAAACTTCAAAAGTATTTTGAAACATACAATGACAAAATTAATTTCTAAAAGAAAATGAAAATGAGACACTATTCTAGTTAAACAAACAGTGAACTATTGATCATGAAAACCATTACCCTTGCTGCTGTCTAAACACAAAAGAAACTGTACTCAAAGAAAAGATTGCAAGTAAAGTAAAACTAAAATCAAATTACATCAACTCATATTCTGACCCCTCACCATTAGTCTCGCTATGGCTTTCGGAGGTGATCATAAACAACTTGAGCAATCTGATATCTAATTTGCAGAAAAATAAACTAATATCAAATTACACACTCATACTTCAATCCCTCACCATTAGTCTCGCTATGGCTTTCGAAGGTAACTGATAATGACATGAGCAATTTAATATCTAACTTGCAGAAAAATAAACTAATATCAAACTACACACTCATACTTCAATCCCTCACCATTAGTCTCGCTATGGCTTTCGGAGGTAACTGATAATGACATGAGCAATTTAATATCTAACTTGTAGAAAAATAAACTAATACCAAACTACATACTCATACTTCAATCCCTCACCATTAGTCTCGCTATGGCTTTCAGAGGTAACTGATAATGACATGAGCAATTTAATATCTAACTTGCAGAAAAATAAACTAATATCAAACTACACACTCATACTTCAATCCCTCACCATTAGTCTCGCTATGGCTTTCGGAGGTAACTGATAATGAAATGAGCAGTTTAATATCTAATCTAACTAGTGAAGCAAATGTACAAAACTGAAATGAATAAAACAGTGCTGGAATTAAAAACTAAGAAAAAGAAATTAGCAGAAGGACAAGATTGATTCCATGTCATTAGTCATTGTAAACTATGTGCAAATGCCCAGGCTGCCTACTATAATCTGGAACAAAACACTGATCAGTTTACAACAGTATAAAGTATGAAAAATTATGAACAGAAATAGAACGTTAATACCATAAGAAATGTAATATATACACGTGAATGATTATGGCACAATGAACATAAGGAAATGAAGCATGAAACTATACAATAATACACAAAACCTCGGCGTGTGCAGGGGCCCTCTGCACAATCCTCGGGAAGCAGCTATCAAACACGAATTATGTTTCTGAACAGAGTCTTCTCATATATTTAAAATGCAGTCATAACAAAGAAACAATGTCACGGCACAATGGGCTCTCTATCCAGCAAATTATATTACAGCAATTAACTATCATGCGTATGAGAACGCATTATTTATAACAGAGAATGTCATAACTGATTTCCTACATTCTGCGCTGATACAAGACACGTCAACCACCACGTCCAGAAATCTAGCATCATGGTTGCCGTGAATATTAAATCTATGGAGATTTGGTCATTGGATTCAACTTATGGAGCCGTTTATAGGTGTTGATATGTCTCCCGTGATTTAGAAACGGCCACGCAAATCTTCACGTGGTGAAAAACAGAGTTTTGTCACCATGGGACTCTTCGGTTGACCACCGCTTGACAACCTTTGACCACAACCTTCTTAGGCGAATTCGACTGAGCCAATAGGACTCGATCCATGTCCATGTCATTTCCAACTTGCCCATGTGGCTCGATTTGCCTGAAGACACCTGCAATATAGACTTTAACAAAATGGTTGTGGAAAGTTGCAGCAGCTGCGGAAAGTGATAAGATTCCGCAGCTCAATGAGAAAAAATCTAATTCAAACAGCAAACACAAAACATAGTTAAAAACCACTTTAAATGCTCTTTTATGATTAATATGCATTTATATTGATAGCTTAGGAGGTCCAGGTAAATGGAAAAATTCTAGAAAGGTGTATAGGAAAGATGCAGATTTGAGACTCAACAGTAGGCACCTACACCTATTGTGAAAGTGTTTAGTGAGGCAGAAAGATCCCGGAAAAAGTGAAAAAAGGAAAAGCACCCCAAACAACTCCAGCTCCTCCTAAGCCTCCAAAGTCGAAACCTTTGTGTTCTTTGTGTGGCGTTGTGGGGAATTCTACCAATAATTATCATGAACTCCCTGATCGAAAAGAGGTGTTCAATGATACATTTCCTAACTCTAACATCCTGGAGGTCCATGTTTCCGCACCTGAGTCATCCAAGAAAAAAAAACCTTATGCATGAATTAGCCTTCTGCTTTATGTGACAACTTTGGTCATTATTCTCATCATTTTCCTCGTCTCAAAGATTTTCGCGATACCCATTAGGAACATCCTAAAATATATGCCATTCATAATGAAACCACTACTTCTTTACCTGTAGATTATGGCACCATTATTGAGCCAAAACAGGAACCCCACATTATGATTCCTCCTCGTGATGTCGAGATGACAGAGATTATTGCTACCATTCTATACCTATCTTCATCAATGGGATCCTCGTCTGGAGAATATTTTGGAGGTATCCACATTGATTCGATCGAACCTTCTTCATTGGATACCTAGGTCTCAACATTAATTGATTTTCCATCTACTATTCATTTGTCCCCCCCTGTTGTTGATGAGCATGTGAACCTTGCCTCTCATGATGATGATTCAGGTAGACCCTCCACATCAAGTGGTCTTGCTTCCTCCAGTCTGCCCATATTCCATTCAGATGAAGACATCATTAAATCCATGACCATGCCTTATTATATTTGGGATGATATGCACCATCGTGGGTATTTCCTTCCACAACAGACCCATGACCAATATGTTGTGGAGTTAAAAGACTTCATCCATGGTGAATTCAATTGGTTTAGAAATCAAATTCCTGCACTAGATGCTTTTGAAGAATTAAACATGGCCAATATCTCTTCAAATGTTAAGATTAACATTTCGAATAAACCAGGGATCGAAGAAAATATCACCTTGGGGGCACATTGTACCATGGAATAAATTTATTCTTAGACCAAGTTATTCAAATAATTCCATGATTTTTTCGCCTAGTATTATCCTAAGCTACCTCAAATTGATCCTGCCATTGTTGAACACCATATCGACACATGGCCCAATTCCATTCATGTTCGTCAAAAGTTGAGACCCATCAATCCTTCTAAACGTGAGGCTATTAAATCTGAAATTTTTAAGCTCAAGAAAGTTGGATGTATCTATCTTCTTCTTAGTTATCTGTGAACCCAGAAATTCACCCCCCATATTAGTCGTGATGATCGACGATGTATTTGACATCAAGCCCCTTGCTACCTCCTCATTAGTGAGGATCTCTATCGTCGTAGTTTCGATATTGTCCTTTATCATTATCTCACACATGCTAAAGCCAAGAAAGTTTTCAATTCCTGTCACATTGGCGCTTGTGGTGTGCACCTCTCTGAAATTTCCACTGCCTAGAAGATCATAAGAATTGGTTACCTTTTTCCTTCTCTCTTCAGTGACTATTTTGAGTTAGTCAAAAATTCTCCAAATTGTTAGTTATATGTCCCTAAGGTGTAAGCTCCACATGTTCCCCTCCATCCTGTCATCACAGATGATCCTTTCTGTAAATAGGCCATTGACTTCATGGAGTATCAACCTGCATCTGCTAATATCCACAAGTATATTATCGTGGTCATCAACCATTTCACCAAATGGGAAGAGGCTATGCCAACGTTTAATAACACCGCGACTACTCCAGCCATATTCTTTTTCAACCACATTATCGCTTGATTCGAGGTTCCAAAAAAATTGGTTTCTAACCATGGCCGAAATTTCAAATATGAGATATGGCATGAGCTATCCTCTTTGTTTGCCTTTGAGCACCAACATTCATCATCTTATTATCCTCAAGGCAATGGCCAAGTTGAAGCGGTCAATAAAATCCTTAAAACTATGCTTTAGAAGATGGTGAATAAGCGCAAGACCAACTTGTACCTTATGTTATTCCTTGCTTTGGGGGCTTATAGAACCTTTGTTAAAACTGCCAATGGGTTTACTCCTTTCCACAATGTTTTTTGCGAGGAGGAAGTCTTACCGATCGTGTGTGAAATCCCCTCCCTTCACCTTGTTGTCAAAATCCTACCGAACACCCAACCTTTAGAACAACGACTTATCATGCTTGAGCATTAAAATGCATATTGTCGTGTTGCATTACAAACCATTGAAGCGGACAAAAAGTGCACCAAATCTCAATATGATCGGAAATTCAACCCTCATACCTTTCATGAAGGAGACATTTTTCTTGTGTATGACCAAGCTCATGATGTCTTTGGGCATTGGAAGTTTGAATCATTATGGTGAGGACATTACATCATCTGTAAGTGTTTGGGAAAGAAGGCATACATTTTAGAGAATTTTCGAGAAAACTCCTTCCTAACCCTTGTAATTCACTCTACCTGAATAAATTTTACCCATAGCATTTCCCTTCGAGATGCATGTATATTTTTCTGTTATGCATTTACGTAGCTTGCATCCCCTTCAATCATCTCATACGTTGTCTTCTTGGGTCTTTTAGATGGATCCATTATCCACACCTCATATCAATTATGATAATGGTGCGATTTTCTTCTCCAGGAATATTGCCTCAGCAGCTTGGGCCATTTTCACCCCTCTGCATTTGTTAGTTCATTAAACAACATATGCATTGGATATTCCACCAATAACCATGCCGAATATGATGCTATGATAGGTTTTTTAGCTGATTCCCTTGATCATCGCATCTTTCATCTTCATGTTCACCTAGATTCCCTGCTACTTGTCATGCAATGGAATGACATTTATTATGTGCATAATCTGTCCTATTTAGAAAATAGATACAAGTGAAGCTTTTGGTACATAAATTTGAAGTCAATACATTCATTCATGTTCCTAGAACCAAAATCACTATGTATATTTCATTGCAAATACCATTCTAGATTTGCATTTATCACATACAAGAAGACAACCATAAACATTAACAATTGGTGAACCACAATTGTCACAAAATATGCATAACTATATTATGTATCGTCATATCAAAACATATAAGTGTTTGGAGTCCACTAATCTAAATACATTTGACATGCCCATAGAATGTTACATAAACAAAAAATGGGAACCATATATCCCTATCCCTAGTCGTTATCATATGGAGGCTCTCAAGCCAATGGATCCATACCACCAGCTCGTAGATCTCGAACTTCTTGTCTGGCCATCAATATGCACCGCATGATACCTCTCCACTCTAATGGAAGACCAATACACTCATCCATATACCGATATTCTAACTCATGCCATCTGCGCTCAATCACCCCAATCAGTAGCACGTTGAATCTGTGATGAAGGTCCTTTAGCAGAGCATCACTCTCTATTCTCTGTCGTAACATCAATCCACCTTGATCTGCATCACCAGGCATTGTGGATCGACCTGCATATCCTATCGGTTTCCTCGATGTTATATTTTCATCACACAAGTTTGGAAATCAGTACCACATATACATATTTTATAAAATTTAAATGCAGCAAAAAATGTAGGAACTTTCACTTGCCATTTGGACCCCATGCTCATCCTGGTGGTAGGGGAAATTCAAGATCACCCTGATAGTTCATGCCACTATATAGATAGTAATATATGTATAGTGGAATTTGGTCCCAATGTGGAAAAAACTCAAGTCAGAACAATTGTATGACTCCCCATCCTCCACCTCATCGCAGTAGTTTCCCATAGTGGCACATCAATGGCTCTTGTGTGCCCCCATCATGGATCTGTACACATGTAGAAATGGTAGGGATTTTCTCAAAGAAGAATGAGCATATAACTGACCCAATTGCACAGTTATAATTGGTCTGTTGCCTACATAATATCAACTGTCGTTTCAATGAAGACAACCTCATCTGGGCCCACCCATAGTAGATCCCTCTCAACACATTATCCACTAACATCATCTGCCATCCAATGATTTCATGCACAACATGAATACCCAAGATCCGTACCACTACTGCAGTTGTAGCTCGTGTCACCAAAATCTCTATTTCTTTAATCTGAATTTTTTTACCCTTTGCAGGAACATCTGGAATACAATGACGGTAAAAAAAATCACCTACCTTCCTCCCACGAGGCAACATTGAATGTATCTCCCCTACCATCCCCAAGGGGGAAAATCCTGTCAAAAATATATGTCATGAATTGTCAACTCGATCCTATGGCCTTGTATCACAAACTCCTCCTCTTCTTCGTCCCATTAGCTCACCAAATATCATCAATGGGTTTTCCAAGAACTTAAGAACCCCATACAGAGCCAGAACCCTTATGACTGCAAGATCCTCCTTAATTTATGCATGAAGAGTCTCTAAGTCTCATTTGCGCCATGACACCTTAAGCTCATCCATACCAGCAAAACACCATCATGCTTTTTTAGTTCAGAATTAAAGGCATACATCACAAGACCTCAACTTCATCTTGGTATAGGCCCCCCACACTTCCTTTCTTCCTTGCCCAAAAAATTGTTTTTTCCCTTGAAACAATGTTGAACACATTTTTCACCTATTTTTACCATTTCAAAATGATGATCTGGCCCCAGGAAGTGAATTTTGGCCGTGAGGAAGGGAAAGGGTCTCCCACGGCTAGTTGAGGCCCTAATCTGAAAATCTAAACCACTGAAAACAATGAGTAAGGTTAAGCCACCTACCTCCAACTCGTAGATCATGATTATCCACAAGATTTAGGTCCTTCTCGATTATTTACATTGAGACATAAAATTTCAGTTTTTAGGGAGCTTCAAATCATTCACCATCCCATGGTTAAAGCCGAAGTGTGTAAAAAACCTGGTTCAAAGCGTCTTAAGCTAGGACATCGTGCGAGTGGTTCTCCTCGAGGCTACCCAACCTGTGGCAGGGAATTCCTTGTGTTGTTTGATTTACCAAGAAGCTCAAGACTCGACCACCCCCGTGGGACGAAGATAACCATAGTGACTGTTGGAGAGGTAAATCCCCTCTATGGACAGAGGCGATCCCTACTAGCCCAGATCGGGTCTAGAAACAATCAAGTCACGCTAAGACATAGGTCTCTAGTTACAAAATGACAAGAAATGATAATTTTCCTACCTCAGGTCCTATGCGATGGTCGTCGAAAGAAGGAAGATGCTTCCCGTCCTCCACTTCAGTAGATCACGATCCTTCCAGTTAGCGTGTCCGAACACCTGCACACATGCGAAGAAACACGACGATATACAGCATAGAATATAAATCTTGAAACTAAACATCAGTCAGAGAATATGTAACTCATTGCATCAAGGATAAAGATACACGAGTGAAACCATAATCAAAGTTTCTTATCATTAATAAAACAAAGGAATGATACAACCTTAAGCTCTAACGCTGGATCTTCCTTCGGTGGGATTGACAATAGAGCACGTCTCAATGAAGCTCGTCGGGAATGGGACAAAGCTCTCTCTCTCTTCGGCTTGGCTCTCAAAGGCTGTCTAGCGATAGTCTCCTTGCTACAGATTCAACTCTTAGTCTTATGACCATTAAGGCTAGCTTGCAAAGGGAAAATGGCAAGCTTATATAGATGGTGGAAGGGGATTTGGGATCCCTACAATGGTGGGATTGGCCCTATCCTCAGGGAAGCATCCATGATAGGTGGAAAACCACTTCCCCTACATGGATATTGGGGGCCAAACCTCCCAACTCATTTTAGAGACTCGTTCAGGAGTTGGTTGGAATCAAACTTCCGCCATTTATTTTTAAAAAATAATCCTTATTAAGCTTGGCGCGAGTAATATACTGGGACAGAGCACCAGTTGGCGCGCCCTCTTTGGTGGATTTCCCCCATTGGCGTGAGGGCTGAACTGGTTGGTCGCGCCAAGGGTTTTTTTACAGGAAACTGTCTTCAGAGGAATGATTGTTCTTGTCAAGGGGGATGCCATGAAAGTGGTTTCAGGTCATGTCACTACTCACAAGTCACGGAAAAGGCCCTCCAATGTGCAAGACGGGGGATTGCAGGGATGGTGACAAATTACTATGTAACAGTGACAAATATTAGGAAAACATTTTATAGGACTGGATGTGGGAAGTTGTTGGTTCTCACCCTACCTTTCTCTTTGAAAGGCCATATAAAACTGTATATTTTTTATTGTTTGAGAAATTAGATCACCTTTAGGCTAGAGGTCATTTTTATTTTGACAGGAAAATTTTGATTGTATTAGAGTAGCATCATTATATAGTTTTTTAATTACACTTGGTAACACTTCACTAAGTGTTTTCTTTTTTTTTATTACTGTAATTTTTCCTATCATCCTTTAGTCCTTTAGTTTTATCTTTTTCTTGACATCATTGTGCCACCAAGTCATTTTTCGTGGTGAATTGGAGGTCTTCATCCTTAGTTACTATTAGGAATTATTAATCCTCCCCGTCAGGTGCAAGTTAATACTCCTAGTCCTCCATCGATCCCTTCTAACTCTGATTCTATTGATTCCTTTTATTCTGCATCTTCTCTACCTCATATTTCCACCATGTCAAGAACCAATTTAGGTGCGGGAAACCAAGGTGGTACCTCGGGTAATACCACAAGTGGAACCTAAACTGATATGGTCACTCCTACTCCATTTCTACCAATTATGGCTGGTTTGAATCTCCCAAATTTTAATCAGCTTATAAAAATCCCCTCCTCCATAACTTAAGTTGGCTAGTTATGCCTACTAAACTTCCTTCAGACACCCCTAAGTTTGATGGAAATACTATAGAATACCCCACTAAACATGTTCGCTCATTTCACATGTGGTGTTCCTCTAATTCTATTACCGATGACTCCATTTGTCTTAGTTTATTCCAACACACAATTACTGAAGTTGTGGCTAAGTGGTATTTCGACCAACCTCGTGCCTCTCATTCCACTTTTGCGACACTCGCTAAATATTTCTTATAATATTTTCAATCACCTCTCCGTTACAACACCAAGAAAAAACTCTTGACTTCATTTTGTCATACTTCTGCCACCTGCCTTTCTGACCATGTCCAAGAATGACGTATAAGTAGGAGCACATGTAGGGCTCCTGCTTTTGAAGACCGTGTCTATATGGATTGGTTTCTTAGATCTCTTTTGGCCTCCATAGGTAAATATATTGTATCACACTTCCTTGAAATAGAGGAATATGCCCTCCAAATAGCCTTAAAGTATCACTTGATTTATGCCCAATCTAGTTGTGCTTATACCGTTTTACTATACCTCCCTAGGCCCAATGGTGCCAATGCACCAGGGGCATCTCATGCCTCTGACGATATCGTTGGATCTCATTCACACCCTTATCAAAAACCATATTCTCTCCCTCAGATGAGTTATGGTCAACCCTAGGGGGGAATAGTTCTACTACAACTATCCCCCTCCACCAGACAACCCTTATCCAGGTCAAAGCACACCATACACATTTCTCCAATCGCATCAGCAGATGCCACGACTAGTTGTTTACCAACTTGTTTATATCAATGTTTCCCCTCCTACATATGTTCCATATGCACCGCTTAGTGCTCCAACCACTCCGTCACAAGCACCTTAGCCTTCCATACCTCCTCAACCTTTGCCACAACAATCACCTCCTCCTCAAGTTCAAGTGTATTCTCAAAAGAGCGCGGTCAATCCCCCCAACGCCAAGAATAAGAACAAGGGTAAAGGTAATAAGAGTCAACCATCCCAAGTTTATGAGGGTAACCAAGTTCCTCCACCTAATCAACCTCAGGGAAATCATCCTAAACCCGCAACCCAGCAACAAGGAGGACAACACAAGCAGAACAAGGCTCTTTGTACGAATAATGCTTGTGCATGTTGCAGCATATATGGGCATTACACTCATGATTATCCCCTTTTAGCACAGATGTGTCAAGCATTGGAAGCCCTAGTAGGTACTTCTAGAGGATATAAACTAATGGATTAGCTTCCTCCGACCCTTGCTTCATCTCAACCAATAATGATTACCAACCCATTTCCTCACCAAGGATACATAGCTACCCAACCCAAACAAGGTCAGACAACACCTCAACCTTTACAATCCGATCAAAATGATATTTTTTAGATTCTTATGATGAATTTTATAATATTCAACACTGAACATGTCAATCTTCATACTCGTTCATGCAAGTATAACAAGGCACCAGCTAAGTCTATGATTGAGTCCCAACCAAAAGTTTCCATAGATTCAATTACGTCATCAAATGGTACCTTACAGATCCCTTAGCCTAAGTAAAATGTTATTACCAAGATCCCCCAAGGACCATTACGTCATAATTTTTCTCTATCCAAAGATGCCTATACATATAACATAGTATATGACTTTGCGAAGTCTCCTACCGCCATGTTAACACTGGAAGTTCTCTAGTTTTTCCCATCCCAATAGAAAGCTATACTTAATGCCTTCGGTGTTGTGGGTCCTTTAGATGATTGCATGATTATCTTTGACATTGACCAATCAAAAAATCCTTCTCCTCCTTCATTTTTTGCTTTCCAAATACCAGTATCAATAAGAAACAACACAGTACAACGGTGTATCATTGACGAAGGCGCCTCCACATTCTTGATGGCTTCTAGCATTTGGAAACAACTTAACTCACCAGACCTGGCCCCATCCACCATCACTCTCTGTGCATGGGACGGTCATCCATCTCATCCCCTTGGATTACTTCACAACCATCCTATCACTGTTGTCAAAAAGAAGGTCTCCATTGGTATTGAAGTCATCGACACCCTACTAGACTACAACATCCTTCTGGGTCATAGTTACACTTATGCCATGTTAGCTTTCGCATTTGCGATTTTCCGTAAGATGTGCTTTCCCCATAAAGGAAAGATCATCACAATTGATCACTGAATTACTGTGATCCTAAGGTGAAGAATTCTCCTCAAACCAACATTTCATCCATTACTAATGATATGATTGTCTCGTCCCTCACCAATTTCTCACCACGAGTCTATAAAGATTCTTCTTTTCTTGGTTCCTACTATGGTTTGCATGTTTGCATGCTACAATCATCACGGGATGCTCAGAAGCAGTCTGATACACCCATCCAACAACCAACGCCTCCACAATATATTTTCCCCAACTCAACCTAACATATAGGTATAATTCCTCAAAGATCACCTTCTTCTACTAGTTTCACTCCTAATCAATTTCAACATGGAACAATTCCTCCAGGCCTTAACCATCGAGGAGAAGTTCTTCCAGGCCAATATCCTTCGGGCCAGATACCTTTATTATTCCCCCTACCATGAATTTTATCTATCCATGTCATGGATACATTGATTTTACCCAACACTACTTTGCGGATCCTAGTTTGGTACAATGATCCCCCCGAAAACACTCCACCTGATCACCTTAAACCTTACAAAAATTTGACCTCGGTGCAATTGGTTGTACCTTCCCCTTATTTTACTTCAGTTCCCAAAAAACCTTAGTAGGCACCTACACCTATTGAGAAAGCATCTAGTGAGAGGGGAAGAGCCCAGAAAAAGGGAAAAAAAGGCAAAGCACCCTAAACAAATCCAGCTCCTCCTAAGCCTCCAAAGTCAAAACCTTTGTGTTCTTTGTGTGACGTTGTGGGGAATTCTACCAATAATTTTCATGAACTCCCTAATGTCAAAGAGGTGTTTGATGATACATTTCCTAACTCTAACATCCTGGAGCTCCATGTTACCTCACCTGATTCAGCCAAGAAAAAAAAATCCTTATGCATGAATTAGCCTTCTGCTTTATGTGACAACTTTGGTCACTATTCTCATCACTGTCCTTGTCTCAAATACTTTCCCGATACCCATCAAGAACTTCCTGAAATATAGGCCATTCATAATGAACCCACTGCTTCTTTAATTGTGGATTATGTCACCATTATTGAGCCAGAACAAGAAGCCCACGTTGTGATTCCTCCTCCTGATGTCGAGATGACAGATATGATTGCTACCATTCTCTACCTATCTTCATCAATGTGATCCTCGTCTGGAGAATATTTTGGAGTTATCCACATTGATTCGATCGAACCTTCTTCATTGAATACCTAAGTTTCAACATTAGTAGATTTTCCATCTACTAGTCATTCATCCCCTCCCGTTGTTGATGCGTATGTGAACCTTGCCTCTCATGATGATGATTCAGGTAGACCCTCCACGTCAATTGGTCTCGCTTCCTCCAGTATTCCCATATTCCATTCATATGAAGACATCATTAAATCCATGACCATGCCTTATTATATTTGGGACGATATGCACCATCGTGCATATTTCCTTCCGCAACAAACCCATGACCAATATGTTGTGGAGTCAAAAGACTTCATGCATGGTGAAGTCGATTGGTTTAGAAATCCAATTCCTACGCCAGATGATTTTGAAGAAGTAAACATGGCCAATATCTCTTCAAATTTTAAGATTAACATTTCGAATAAACCAGGGATTGAAGAAAATATCACCTTGGGGGCACATTGTACCATGGAATAAATTGATGCTCACACCAAGTTATTCAAATAATTTCGTGATTTTTTCTCCTAGTATTATCCCTAGCTACCTCGAATTGATCCTGCCATTGTTGAAAACCATATCGACACATGGCCCAATGCCATTCATATCTGTCAAAATTTGGGACCCATTAATCCTTCTAAATGTGAGGCTATTAAATCTGAAATTGTTAAGGTCAAGCAAGTTGGATTTATCTATCCGCTTCTCACTTATTTGCGAATCGAGAAATCCCCCCCCCATATTAGTCATGATGATCAACGATGTATTCGACATCAATCCCCTTGCTACCTTCTCATCAGTGAGGATCTCTATCGTCGCAGTTTTGATATTGTCCTTCATCGTTATCTCACACATGCTAAAGCCAAGAAAGTTCTCAATTCCTGTCATATTGGCGCTTGTGGTGTGCACCTCTCTGAAATTTCCACTGCATATAAGATCATAAGAATTGGTTACTTTTTTCCTTCTCTCTTCAACAACTGTTTTGAGGCAGTAAAACATTGTCCAAATTTTTAGTTATATGCCCCTAAGGCGTAAGCTCCACATGTTCCCCTCTATCCTGTCATCACAGACGATCCTTTCTGTAAATAGGCCATTGAATTCATGGAGTTTCGTCCTCCATATGCTAATAACCACAAGTATATTATCATGGTTATCAACCATTTCACCAAATGGGCAGAGGCTATGCCAACGTTTAATAACACTGCGACTAATTGAGCCATATTCTTTTTCAACCATGTTATCGCCCGATTCGAGGTTCCAAAAAATTTGGTTTCTAACCATGGATGAAATTTCAAATATGAGATATGGCATGAGCTATCCTCTTTGTTTTCCTTTGAGCACAAATATTCATCATCTTATTATCCTCAAGTAAATTTCCAAGTTGAAGCGGTAAATAAAATCCTTAATACTATGCTTTAGAAGATGGTGAATAAGCACAAGACCAACTTGTACCTTATGTTATTCCCTACTTTGGGGGCTTATAGAACCTCTGTTAAAACCGCCAACGAGTTTACTCCTTTCCACAATGTTTTTTACGAGGAGGAAGTCTTACCGATCGTGTGTGAAATCCCCTCCCTTCACCTTGTCGTCAAAATCATATCGAACACCCAACCTTTAGAACAACGACTTATCATGCTTGAGCATTCCAATGAAGATTTTCGTGTTGCATTACAAACCATTGAAGTGGACAAAAAGTGCACCAAATCTCAATATGATCGAAAAGTCAACCCTCATACCTTTCATGAAGGAGACATTTTTCTTGTATATGACCAAGCTCATGATGTCCTGGGACATGGGAAGTTTGAATCATTATGGCTAGGACCTTACATCATATGTAAGTGTTTGGGAAAGAGGGCATACATTTTAGAGAATTTCCGAGGAAAACTCCTTCCTAACCCTCATAATTCACTCTACCTAAATAAATTTTACCCATAACATTTCCATTCAATATGCGTGTATCTATTTCTACTATGCATTTAGGTAGCTTGAATCCCCTCCAATCATATTATATGTTGTCTTCTTGGGTCTTTTAGATGGATCCATAATCCACACCTCATATCAATTATGATAATGGTCCAAGTTGCTTCTCTGGGAATATTTCCCCAGCAGCTTGGGCCATTTTCACCACTCTGCATTTGTTATTTCATTCCAACGACATATGCATTGGATATTCCACCAATAACCATGCAAAATATGATGTTTTGATAGGTTTGTTAGTTGATTCCCTTGATCATCACATCTTTCATCTTCATGTTCATCTATATACCCTGCTACTTGTCATGCAATGGAATGGCATTTATCATGTGCATAATCCGTCCTATTTAGAAAATAGCTACGAGTGAAGCTTTTGGTACGTGAATTTGAAGTCAATACATTCATTCATGTTCCTAGAACCAAAATCACTATGTAGATTTCATTGTAAATACCATTCTAGATTGGCATTTATCACATACAAGAAGATAACCATAAACATTAACAATTGGTGAACCACAAACGTCACAAAATATGCATAACTATATTATGTATCGTCATATCAAAACATATAAGTGTTTGGAGTCCACTACTCTAAATACATTCGAAATGCCCATAACATGATACATTAACAAAAAATGGGAACCATATATCCCTATCCCTAGTTGTTATCATATGGAGGCTCTCAAGCCAATGGATCAATACCACTAGCTCGTAGATCTCGAACTTCTTGTCTGGCCAATGATATGCACTGTGTGATACCTCTCCACTCTAATGGAATACCAATACACTCATCCATATACCGATATTATAACTCATGCCATCTGCGCTCAATCACCCCGATCAGTAGCACGTTGAATCTGTGATGAATGTCCTTTAGCAGAGCATCACTCTCTATTCTCTATCGTGATGTCGATCCACCTTGATCTGCATCACCAGGCGTTGTGGATCGACCAGCATATCCTATCGGTTTCCTCGGTGCTATATTTTCATCACACAAGTTTTGAAATCCTTACCACATATACATATTTTATAAACTTTAAATGCAACAAAAAATGTAGGAACTTTCACTTACCATCTGGACCCCATGCTCATCTTGGTGGTAGGGGAAATTCAAGATCACCCTGATAGTTCATGCCACTATATAGATAGTAACATATGTACAGTGGCATTTGGTCCCAATGTTGAAAAAACTCAAGTCAGAACACTCGTCCTACTCCCCATCCTCCACCTCATCGCAATAGCTGCCCATAGTGGCACATCCAAGGCTCCTTTGTGCCCCCATCATGGATCTGTACATGTGTACAAATGGTAGGGATTTTCTCAAATAAGAATGAGCATATAACTGACCCAATTGCATATTTATCATTGGTCTATCGCCTTCATAATATAAACTGTCATTTCAATGAAGACAACATCATCTGGGCCCACCCATAGTAGATTCCTTTCAACACATTATCCACTAACATCATCTGCCATCCAATGATGTCATGAACAACATGACTACCCAAGATCCATACCACTATTGCAGTTGTAGCTCGTGTCACCAAAATCTCTATTTCATTAATCTGAATTGTCGTACCCTTTGCAGGAACATCTGGAATACAATTATGGTAAAAAAAACTCACCTATCTTCCTCCCACGAGGAAACACTGAATGTATCTCCCCTACCATCCCCAAGGGGTAAAATCCTATCAAAAATATATGTCTTGAATCGTCAACTCGATCTTATGGCCCTATATCACAAACTCCTCCTATTCTACGTCCCATTAGCTCACCAACTCTCATCAATGGGTTCTCCAAGAACTTAAGAACCCCATACCAAGCCAAAACCCCTCTAACTACCAGATCCTCCTTAATTTATGCATGAAGAGTCTCTAAGTCTCGTTTGCGCCATGACACCTTAAGCTCATCCATACCAGAAAGACACCATCATGCTTTTTTAATTCAGAATTAAAGGCATACATCACAAGACCTCAACTTCAGCTTGGTACAGGTCCCCACACTGCCTTTCCTCCTTGCCCAAAACATTGTTTTTTCCCTTGAAACAACGTTGAACACATTTTTTAGCCTATTTTTACCATTTTAAAATGATGATTTGGCCCTAGGAAGTGCATTGCGGCCGTGACGAAGGGAAAGGGTCTCCCACGCATAGCTGAGGCCCTAATCTGAAAAAATAAAACACTGAAAATTATGAGTAAGTTTAAGCCACCTACCTCCAACTCGTAGATCATGATTATCCACAAGATTTAGGTCTTTCTCCTCCTCTCCAAATTATCCACAGCTCACTTAAAAAATGAATTGGATTTGGGTTGAAATCGCCCTTTTACAAGGAAAACCCTAGTTTTTATGTCGCCCATTGTGACGAAACCTAGATCAGTTTAATGAACCATCACTACCATTGGAACTCTATCACCAATTTATATAATGGTTTTGCCTTTATTTTTGTTAATTTGACACATCACCGAGAAGCCATTTTTTCCATGAAGTTTCACTTTGGCGCTAATGAAACTGAATCTCTTCATATGAGTCGCATGTACTTCAGTTCCACTGTGCCTTGGAAATTTTAATCTCATTTGTCGATTTTCATCATGGGTAACCCTTATTTACTCATGTTTAAATGGTCCCCCTTGGCCTATCCTATGTGGCAACATCATCAATTCAGCATTGTTCAAAACATCCGAGATGAGTCATCCTTGCAGTTATGGAGTTTGTTACAAGTCCCATTATGTCCTGTTACAGTGTTTCATCCATATTTTCATTGCATTCATTCCATGTTGCTATTATACTATCTTTCATAAAAAAGCTTTTGCCTGAGTACTTTACCATCCCCTCTAGAATCGAGTCATTCGCTGGCAAGTCAACCATGCATTGTATGCTCTAACAAGGGAAGTCATCAGTCTGCCTATCATTTCATATACCTCCATTATTATCCCTAGTTTCAATCCATTATTCACTCTACTATGATCCCTCATGCCTTAGTTGAGGATTCCTTATTGTGTCAGCGCTAGTGGGCCCTCTTCTGTCGACTTCAGCACATTCATTCCAAAAGAACAGTCTAGAGGGCAGTGTACCTTGGTTCTATCTTTCATCATTGTTCACTACCTCAGATCAAGCAAAGGGAATCATCATTTCCCTTTAACTATAATGTTTCTCACGTGCTTGACCCCGATTCATTATTGCACGATTGAGAATCGTACACTTGATTTTATGGTGATCCAGCAGATTGTACCAATTATTCTAGGGTGTGTGTGAGATGTTTCAGACCTAATGAGGGGGTGGCACTTTAGGTAGCCCCCTACATCCCAGGATGACCTCAAATTATGCTTCAGCCTTAGATGCATTTCGTAGATTTGATGTGTTCAGTTACAGCTGCTTGCAGCACCCACAACATCCATGTCTCATTCAGATGATCGATTCAGATCTTCAAAGCCCTTTCCTATTCGATAGGGCTTCTTTATTTTTCGTCCCCCCTCCCCATGCCAGTTGAGGGGAATTATGTCTCATGTACTAAGATGTTATTATATTTAGTCTTGGCCTATGGTTTTCCAGACACATTATGTATATGGGATTCATTGCATTATGTCCTGGCCCATTGATTCCAGTAGACCATGTATTTTGTACTTTGAATCTCAGTACCACATTGTTGGGCTCATCATTATTATTTTTACTCATTTGTCTCGGTGGTTATGAGTATGCCTCCCCTGCCTCATTTGAGATCATGTGCGTAAAAGAAAAGGAGACTTATATCAGTTTAGTAGGTCTCTCCCCCTCCATTTTTTCCCTTCCTTGCATTGCTTCGGTCATCTCTCTCTTTCTTTGACTCCCCTTTGGTGTCTTGTGGAAGTGTAACTTACAACATATTTTGGTCATGCAATTTTCTCCTAACGCTCGTACATTTAGGAGCAATCTGTTATCACCAAAAAATAATCACCTAGCCATTTCTAACTAGGTGGATCAAAATACACCATGTGAGTTTAATTTTTAACCATAGTAAAATGACTTTCACTATAAGAAATAATTTAATAAGCCACTTTTATTAAGCTATTTTCAATTAAAACCCATGAGCATAATTAAACAAACCATTATTTATTTAATTTTCTCTAAGAATAGTTATTAAATCACTTTTTAATAAATATTCCTTGTCACATTTGACTAAATTGCCTAGGAAAAATTAAATTAATCATTATTAGTTTATTATTCCTTAGTTCCATATTTGAAATTATTATTAAATCTATTAGGTAAATTGACTCGGGATTAGAGTCAATTTTGACCTAGTTAAACAGTGATGGTTTTGGGGCACATGGTATTTTTCACCCATGCTTTTCAGCTCATGGTATTACATGTAATGGAGCCTATAAAAGGCTGGGAAGACTTCATTGTAAGGGAGGCCTAGATGTGAGTGGTGAAGGCTCACTTGGCTAGATTGTCCAGGGTTTTGGCCAAGGCTAATGAAATTTCATTAGGATGGGTTTTCCCCGAAGTTTGGGGTTTTTCCTAGATAAACATCTGTGTTCATGTTTATGTGTTTTGTTGTTGGTTATGTTTAATTATTCTTCTTGGTAATTAGCTAATATTCTTTGGTAAATGTTTCTTCATTTGGTATCAGAGCCATATTTGGCTTCAGAAAGACGCTTTTGTAGCCAAAGTTTTATTGGCCTGTGAATGGAGATATGATTTCTTGCTCTCTTTTTATGTTTATTCCTCTCGATATGCATATGAATGTATTGGATCAATATATATTTGGTTAAGATATGCATGTGAAGAAGGTGGATTTGGTCAGATCTGATCATCAGAAAATTGATGGACACGGTCGTGTGAAAAATAGCTATTTCATTTTCACACCTTTCTTGACATTCGTGAAATAATTAATAAATCATTTGTTTGTTAATTATTTCTAAATAAAGGTATTTAACCATTTTAAATATCTTTTCCCTCTCCAAAAATATAATAAAGTATTCCAATCGGTTAGATTTAGATCTTGGTCAATAATATTTTATTATTCTCCATTTTCAAGATCAACCCAATAATTTGTTATAAATAAGAGGGTTTTTCATCTATTTCTCACCATGATCATTATCATCGTCACCATTATCGTCACATATCGTTCGAGCTCCCATTTTTTAGTCATACATTGTTTGGGTTTCACACATTTGAGAGAGAAGAAGAATCCGAATACTGAAGCAAGAAGGACATCAAAGGACCCATCCCATTGAGGGGGAATGATGACCCTTTGTAAATCTCCTTCATCGGGTGTCATTAATATAATTATTTTCTTTCAAAATATTTTCCAAGATTGGGGTTTTACATCGGTTTTATATCTTTTGTTTATGCTTTTAGATTTGCATACATCCATTGTTTTTGCGGGTTTTTCTCACAGATTTGTTGCAAATTAGAAGTATAAGCAACTGCAATTGTTGTTAGGGTCACTATTCACTCGTGAATTAAGTGATATCTTTTTGGTACACCTTCCAAAATAATTCATACTAACATAAGATTTGGATTTTACACCAACAAATGAGCATCCATACTATGCTCCATGGGGCTAGTTAAACATTTAGTATTATCTAAGACAAAGCCCTGATCATTGCAAGTAGGTCAAGGTAAGCGCATATTATGAATACATTCTAGAAGGTGTTAAATGGGATTAGGTTGGATCTCATCAACAAGAAGAGGTGTTTTATTTATTTGATTTTTCAGGACAATTCTGCTCATTTTCATGCAAAAAATATTCATTACCCGAAATATTGATAACAAAAAATTCCTCATGGGAACAATAAATCATTTCATTGGGAAATGAAGGTGAAGGGGGATGGGGGATCTCATATGCGGTTATTTCCTCCTTTGAGGTTCAATATTTTCCCTGACTCACATGAGTTTGCATAACAAAATTAGGGATAAGATCTGGTTGATTTGTAACTGGAAGATTATTAGAGTGATTGGATGACTTATTATCAACATTCGTTTTAGGTTCAAATTTTTGCAGAGAAAGATAAGTCAATCTTCAGAATTTTTCATACAAATAAATCCAATCCACGTCTCTCTTAGGAAATTGATAACAAATATGGATAAATCTACAAGAAAAATATTCCAATGATTCTTCTGGTTTCTCTCTAAGTTCATTTATCCTTTTAAACAGACTTTGACAATCATACATGTCAAAAGAATAATGAATCTTTTTAATGCGTTGTTTAAAAGAATGGATAGACACAATTCACGTGGTTTTCCACCATTCTTTGACATGACCTTCAAGCATACGGGTGAAAAGTTTGCAAGTGACATATTCAAAATGCACGTCATTGGAAATACAATATTGAAGAAAACAAAGCATATGTTCAATGCAAATAATTCACCCTCGCCATAAAAATTATTTTACAAGAAGCGATGAACTATTTCCATGGGAATTGAAATATTTAATCTTTTAGAAGAACAATCCAAGATAAATATTTGGGATAGAGCCATTTCAAGGTAGGATGTTTAGATATGGATTTCATGGGATCAACTTATCACCTGACCCTCCTTCTAGCACCAAATCTGTTTATGGGTAAAATTATCCTTCCAACAATTAGGGGGTATCCCTAGTGTGAAGTCCCAATCAGACCTGACACCATTTGGGATAAGAGCCCCATCCAATAAGTGGGCCTAACTTCCACTATATAAGTTTTACTCCTGGCTATAAAATGTGAATATGTTAGAATGAGGGAAAGAATTAAATTCCTATAAAATGTGGATGAGATCCATCGTCCTCCATGACGCAATGAATGTCTTAATAAATGATGCTAAAGTTCCTGTAAAATAAAATTTATAAAGGGTAAAGGAATGAGAGAGGATTCCTACACAGATAGGTAATTCAAGAAACTTCGTCGAGGCTATGGACACTCGCTGGCCGTGAAGCAATGGTTGTGATTCCTTGAGGGACTCCACTGGGGCTATGGATGCTCATTGGAAGCAGAGAAACACCAAAAACTCACTTTAAAATTATGAATACAATAATCTCTCTATCATGTATCTATGTCATTTTAAAATATGAGCGTAAACTCTTATTTTAGCATGTAAAGACCAACATGACCTACCTAAGGATATAGATGGATGAAATATCTATAAATGGTCAAGTAACTCAAGTGGTACCCATAGTATCTAGTTCAATACTTGTATTATTTTAAGACTCAATCTATTGAAGGGACTATGGTAGAGAGCTAGATTCTACCAGTGGTCTCCCAATTGTTTTAGCTACTACAACACCAACCTCAACTATAAATTGTTACAATTTCTCTCTCTTACACAATATCTGCCACATTTTCCTTTTAATTCCTACTACCTAAAATCAACAATTTCTCTTCTCAAATTAAATTTAAAATATAAATACTGTGTTACCTATCAAATATTCAACTCCAAGAACTTTCGAGTTCTTTGTTTCAAACCCTTGCAAAATTATTTCTACTTCAGTTCTTTAAAAATATCGTCAATAGTTATCCCCATATTTTCTCCTTGGATGGATTTGTCTTCTCCCTAACCAACTATTATGTGCTTTATCTCTTTAAACAATCCTTCATACTTGCTTAAAGTATATCAACATATACTCATATTTATTATAAAATAAAGTAAATCCATTACCTCATACCTGAAATATCTATGCTTGCATATTTCCTTTAAATGTTTTGACAATTTGTCGATGTCTTCTATTTAACTAAGAAAAATTCTCCAACTCTGATCTCTTGATTTGAATTATTCTTCAGAATTCCACCATTAGATATGATTACTATGATGATTTCAAATCTCTAAAATATTCAAATGCGTAGTTTTAATCTACTCTGATACCACTCTTATGTCGAGGCATCCTATTGTGATATCCCATGAATTGAAGTTTTCATTGTAATATTTGTAGAAATTATACAAGATGCATGTATATTACCAGACTCCCCTGATCTAAAAAATTAATCTTATGTTAAATATAGAACCCTTCCACTTAATTCTTTGCAGAAATTAAATCGCCAATTTCAACCACATATGAAGAAAATCAATCTCACATAACAAGAATGTTTTACCGGGAAAGCTTAAAGCTGAAAACCCCAAATATCATATATTATTTATATCAATGGAACATGTAACAATATCATACAAAGCTCAGCTCGTAGAGCTCTCAGTACAATATAAAATCGTCACACACTGACATGCAGAAATTTGCATATCTATGCACCAATTTCTTGCCTCTTGATAGCCTGCCTCCACTGCGCAATCCCTGTTGAAGAATATCCCTGAATGAATTCGATATTTCCTTGCCTTGACTTCACAATCCTCATTGGAAACTCCAATTTTTGTGTAGATGCATTGAATGCATCACTATAGTCACAATAGATAGTCCATCATACCATTTCACCTATCTCTTCATTGGGTCTCCACTGGAACTGACATACAAGTAGTTAACTGTTGTATTTGTTTAGTTGCGAGTGAGTCTCTAGCTTTGAATTAATTAAATAATTAATTCACTAAACTCTCACTGGTGTATCTTCAGTTAGAACTAGAGACAACTAGCATAACTGAGTTTAACTCACTTAACTGAGTTAAACTAAATAACAACTCCCATAACTACTCTTCCAAGTCTGTCACAACTTTCCATTATTAGTTATAACTTAGTCCTCCATGCATGAGTCACCAACCAACCTAGGAATTGTTTAATTCCTTCAGCCCACTGATTTTCCAAATCTGTTCACTGAAATAAAGTGCGTCAAGAGAATAAGTTGATATTTATTGTTGGATTATTATTAAGGGCTAATAATAATTGACATGCATCTATTTTTAGATTAGAAATCTATAAATAGACTTCGCCCAATCTTCTAAAAATAGAAATTCATCCAAAGATAGAATTTTCTCAACCATCTAGAATTAGCATCCTACTAACTTTAGAATATGCTCACCATTCTAAAAATATACATACATCTAAAAATAGCCTGCGGGCCCCACTTAGTGAAGGTGCTTAATTTTCACTAAGCTTATCATCTTATTGAATCTCGACACTCCCTCTCAACAAGATAGGGATTATCGTTCACCCCGTTCCTGTCTCTATGGTATTCGAATTTTCTCCTGGTGAGCGCCTTCGTCAAAATATCTGCATCCTGATCTTCCGTAGGAATGTATTGAAGAAACATGATCTTCCGCTACACATAATCTCTGATATGATGATACCAGATATCTATATGCTTAGATATATCATGAAACAAAGGATTAATCAAGAGTTTAATGCAACTCTGATTATCACAATGTATCACTGTAGGATCTAAATGAGAACTGAATAAACCGCCCAGGATCTTCCTCATCCAGATAGCCTCACATGCAGCTTGAATTACTGCCATGTATTATTCTTCTGCTGAACTGAGTGCCACAAATATTTGTTTCCTGCTGTACCAAGAAATTGCTGTAGATCCAATACTTAAAACCCCTCCTGATGTGCTCTTCCTGTCCGTTGGGCTGCCTGCCCAATCTGCATCCGTGAAGCCATGCAACTTCACCTCATCCGTCTATCTATATGATAAGCCATACTCAGATGTGCCCCTGAGATATCTCAGGACATGCTTTCCAGCATTCCAAAAGAGATCGGTAGGCTTAGCCATCGCTTGACTAAGCTGGTTCACCGCATAGCATGTGTCTGGTATTGTATTAACTAAATACATGAGCGAACCCACCAAATTTCGATAGATAGTAGCATCCACTACCTTTGTCGATGTAGCATCCTATTTCCTCCAATTTACCAGAAAAGGAGTATCCATGGGCTTGTAGTTCTGCATGTGAAACTTACCAAGTATCTAACGAGCATACTTGCCTTGAGACACAAACAATTCACCTTCTCACTGCCAAATTTCCATCCAAGGAAATAATGAAGGAGGCCCAAATCCTTCATCTCAAACTCCTTTGCAAGGTCCTCCTTGCATGAGTGTATCAACTGTTGATCACCCATTAGTATTAAATCATCAACATAAAAAACAATGATTAAAAGCTTACCCTCCACCACAATTTTTTATAGGTTTTCATCTGCCTCACTCTTAGTGAAGCCAAGTCCAATGAAATAGCTGTTGATCCATGTGTACCAAGCATGGGGTGCTTGATTCAACCCATACAATGCTATTTTGAGTCTGCACACATGCGACTCACTGTTGAAGATCTCAAATCCTTTAGGTTGCTCAATGTACACTTCTTCCTCAATTATCCCATTAAGGAACGCAGACTTCACATCCATCTAATGAATGTGCCAACCCATCTGCGCTGAGAGAGCAAGGATGGTCCTTATGGAAGAATACTGTGTGACAGGTGCAAAGGTTTCTTCATAATCTATCCCCTCAATCTATGAGAAGCCATGGGAAAAAAATCTTGCCTTATGCTTCTCGACGCTCCCATCAGCAGCTTGCTTTACCTTGTAGATCCATCTCGAACCTACCACTGAATTACCAACCAGCCTTGGAACAATCTCCCAAGCATTTTCTCTGACAATGTATTCATACTCCTCCACCATGGCATCTACCCATGTGGGCTCCTGCGTTGCTTCCTCAAAGGAAGATGGCTCTGTCAAGATACACTTGCTCAAGAGAGCCATGTATCCAGTGAATCAGTCAGGTGATTGTCTCTGTCTGCACTGTGATGTAGGTACTCCTACATTCTGTGTCACATCAAGCTTCAATCTCTCGACTTTTGTGGTACGCCTTATTCTAGTTCTTATGTTTGGCTCTGCGTGAGTGGACTCCTAGACTCCGTGATCCTCTTCTTGTGGCTGATCCACATCTTAAGGCTCATCTTTGGGAACAAGAAGCTCCTCCTCTACATGCAAGTGTAGCTCCCTCTCAAGCCACAATTTCATGGCTTTCTCCTCATTGAATTTTATATCCCGTCGCACCACAGTCATCCGATTGTTTGGAAAATACAAACGATAATTATGGGGTGTTTCTGTGTACCCCACAAATATCCCAACTTCTACAATCGGCTCCAACTTATTCCTGGAGTCCTTGATCACATGAATGTAAATAGATGAGCCAAAAATATTTAATGAGAGATATCCGACTTCTTACGAGTGTTGCATGCTTCTTCCCACAAGTGCATCGGTAGGCAATAGTCATACAGCATAGCTCGTGCAACACCCACAATCATTCTATTCTTCCTCTTCACAACCCCATTCTGCTATGGGTTATGAGGCACTATGAGTTCTCTTCGAATTCCTTCTTTGCTACAGAAGTCTTTGAATTTGTTCGAGATATATTCACCACCATTATTGCTCCGCAGAGCCTTCACTTTCTTCCCCGACTCCTTCTCCACCAATGCTTTAAACACATAGAACTTTGAGAATATTTGATCCTTCTTCTGCATGAATTAGATCCAACATATACGAGAATATTCATCAACAAAAATAACATAATACCTGTGTTTTGTTGTTGAAGAAATTGAGAAAGGTCCACACACGTCTGTGTGAATTCTCTCCAAGATCACCGAAGCATGGTTCTCCTTCTCATGAAAGGTGGTCTTCACAAACTTACCCATAGTACATCCCTTGCATTGATTTGACTGTGCAAGAGTACCCTTGGGAAGTCCAGTAGAAATCCACTGCAAAATCTTCAAGGTGCCATGGTGAAGATGGCCCAATCTCCTGTGCCATAATCCACCCTCATCCCGGCTCACCACTTCTTCTGCTTTGCCCATCATTGCAGCGCATCCATCTACCTCTAGCTTGTAGAGATTCTTAACTCGAATCCATATCCTCTTGGTTTGACCCGTTTTTTTATGTCACGTGAAAGCTTTTCCCTTGCTGAAAACAACTTCATAACCTCTGTCCTCCAACATCGCGACCGAGACCAAGTTCTTCTTTAGAATTGGAACATGCATAACATATTTCAATAGAAATGGTTTACCTAAATCCCTCTCAAAGGTAATGGTTCCAATGCTGGTTGCACTGTATCTACCATCGACACCCATCTCTATATGCATTTGGAGATCTTTCTCCTCCAAGTCACTAAACAACTCCTTGTCTCCCATCATGTGGAAGGAAGCACCACTATCAAGATACCACACCAATCCCATTGCGCTTGAAACCAAGCATGCGATAAAAAATAAATCAAGTTCAAATTTCTAGGTAAGGGCCTCACCAGCTGCAGCTCTAGAAACCTTCTTTTTCTTGTTTTTCTGTGGGCAGTTAGTGGCGAGATGCCCATGTTCATGATAGTGAAAACACTTCACCTTAGACAAATCCAGCTTCTTGCCTTTAGCCTCGAATTTTGGATGGGATTTCTTCCCCTTCCCTTTCCTTTATTTGGTAGCCAAAGCGCAATTCTCTTCATCATCATTCTTTAATGAAGAGCCATCCTTGGTACTTTTCCTTATCTCCTCCTGCACTAGATCTGACCAAAGTCGCTCCTAATCCGAAAATTTATCTCATCCTTTGACAGAGTCCTAATAACTATGCCAACTCTTTGAAAGCCCAAGGAGAGCCAAGCTCACCAATTCATCATCCACAACTGTGATTCCCACACTCCCCATCTCATCCCTACATTGGGCAAACTTCGTGAGATATTTTGGAATACTATCGCCCTTCTCCATTTTGATTTTTCTGAGCTTATCTTTTAGCGCCAACTTCCTATGGTCACTGCTGCTTTGGAAAAGATCTGTCAAAGCCTTCCACATTGCAAATGGAGCAGCTTTCCTGTGAAGGCTTGATACAATATGGTCCTTCACACCTTCCAACAAAATTCTTCTTGTCTTTGCTACTTTCTTTTGCCAGGCGTCAAGTAATGCAGCATCCGTCGAACTGGGATTAGGAACATCACTATCAATGTACTCCTTCAGACCATTATCTTCAAGCACCACCTCCATCCTGTCCTTCCAGGCTATGTAGTTGGAGCTACCCTCAAGTGCATACTCCAACCGCAACCCATTGAAAGCCATTTCAATGTATACTCAATTGTCGCACCAAGAAATTCTTTTAGCAAATTTGAATTGTCCACCAACACAAAACTCAGCACCGCTTCAATATTGCAATCTCCAGTGATCAACAATTCTATGATACCATGTATAAATTATACAAGATGCATGTATATTACTAGACTCCCTTGATCTAACAAATTAATATTATGTTAAATACAGAATCCTTCCACTTAATTCTTTGCGGAAATTAAATCGCGAATTGCAAACACATATGAAGAAAATCAATTGCACATAACAAAAATGTTTTACCGGGAAATCTTAAACCTAAAAACCCCAACTATCATATATTATGTATATCAATGGAACATGTAACAATCTCTTACAAAGCTTAGTTCATAAAGCTCTCAGTATAATATACAATCATCACACACTGTCATGCAGAAATTTGCATATCTATGCACCAATTTCTTACCTCCTGATAGCCTGCCTCCACTGTGCAATCCCTACTAAAGAAGATCCCTGAATGAATTTGATCTTGCCTTTCCTTGACTGCACAATCCTCATCGACAAATCCAATGTTGTGTATATGCATTGAATGCATCACTATAGTCACAACAAATAGTCCATCTCACCCTTTCACCCATCTCTCCACTAGTTCTCCACTAGAACTGACATGCAAGTAGTTAACTGTTGTATTTGTTCAGTTGCAAGTGAGTCTCTAGTTGTGAATTAATTAAATAATTAATTCTCTAAACTCTCACTAGTGTATCTTCAGCTAGAACTAGATACAACTAGCACAATTGAGTTTAACTCACTTAACTGAGTTAAAATAAATAACAACTCCCATAACTTCTCTTCCAACTCTATCACAACTTGCCGTGCTATCATTTATAACTGAGTCCTCCATGCATGAGTCACCAACCACCCTAGGAATTGCATAATTCCTTCAGCCCACTGATTTGCCAAATCTATTCACTGAAATAAAGTGCTCCAAGGGAATAAGTTTATATTTATTATCAGATTATTATTAAGGGCTAATAATAATCAACATACATCTGTTTTTAGATTAGCTATCTATAAATATACTTCGCCCAATCTTCTAAAAATAGAAATTCATCCAAAGATATAATTTTCTCAACCATCTAGAATCAACATCCTGTTAACTTTAGAATAAGCTCACCATTCCAAAAATAGACATACACCTAAAAATAGCCTGCGGGCCCCACTTAGTGAAGGTGCTTAATTTTCACTAAACTCATCATCTTGTTGAATCTCAAAAAATATATATATATTAAGTGTGTTTATTGTACGACTTTAAAATACCTCTTTGAAAACTATTTTATCGATGTTGTATCACTAATAAATATTTAATGTATATCTGCATTATTATGTTGTTAATAAAAACAAAATAATCTAGAAATTAATGTTGAAGCTGCACTTCTCTGAAAGAGATAAGGTTGCAAGTTAATGATGGAAAGTGATTACCCCTATTTATTAAGCCCTAGGCATCTAATAAATGATTATACTATTAATGATGATGGAAATAATGACTAATAACTTCCCTTAAATACATGACATTTTCTTCGAGAGTGGGGATGTGTAGCTCATTAATGAGCTGGTAACCACTTTCCAACTAGTGGATGAGGTGGATGTAGTTACCCAACTACAAAATTTTTTGGTAAAAATGAGGGATGTTTTTTCTTTTTTTGTTAAAAGGACTCACTTAGTCCAGAATTGGATGAGAGACAAAAGGGAACACAATGAGAAAAAATAAAAGTAAAAACTTGCAGACTTGAGAACTCGGGGGGAATCTTTACTAAAAAAAGTCATAGTTGGGTGGAGCCTTGTAGATCCAAACTTAATTTAGAGAACTAATTTTGCAATACAATATCTTATTACTCTGGTCATGTTAGAGTTGTTAAAATTTCTTATGCTGAATTACTATGCAAAAGAAAAATCTTGAATAAGTATGTCAATGAAAATATAATGAAGTGAATTTTTCTTTCTTGAAATTGTTAATATAATTTAATGTTTTATTTATTCAGAAGCAGTGAAATTATAAGATAAATGTTAGAATAGATGAATGTTACAAGCTATTTATCTACATTTGAATCATGTATCATGAAATTATTCTCTTGTACATCTTTAGAACAAATTACTCTATTTAATTAATATTGTTTGTGTAAACTTTTTTTTACTCTAACAAAGTTCAAGGTAAGCTACTTTAGGTCTATGTTGAAGACCTATGTATTGCGACAATATTATAAAACAAGTAGAATAGAGTAAGTAAAGTAGTATTCATTCTGCCTACATGTTAATATGGACATCATTTCAATATAATGAAAAATATAAAAAATAAATGCTAAAGTTAGTGTAATATAAGAATAGTTTTTCCAAAAAACTAGAGTTGTAACCCTATTATGCAATTAAAATATTTAGAAGACAAATAGAATTCTAAAAAATATTCAAAAAGTTATATCTAATGGAATTAAGAAAAATATATTTTATTCAACATGGGTAGAAATAATTTAGAATATAGTCAAATTCTATGGCTTGGCTTCCAGAAAGAGAGACTTCATTAAAAAATCATTGTTTTATATTGAAAACTATAGTAATTTATACAAGTAAAAAGAGGAACAATGACACACATAAAGAAAATAAGAAGCAATAATTTCATTAAATAGTCCATGATCAAATTTCGGTTTACAACATACATTAGAAAAGAAATTTTATAAATTATAGGATCAAGAAGATCCATAAAAATATTACAAATGAATTATGTATAACTCAAGGTTTTTGGCCTTAGTCCTATAACAAATGAACAAGTGACGATTTTCTAAGACAATACAAAACCCTCCCAGGGTAAGTGTCCTTTATCATATTTCATATGTGAACAGGAGAGGTTGAACATCTTATAGAAGGGAGGACCAAGAAAGTGAGTATGTCATCCTCTATAGGAAGGAAGCCATGTCTATTACATCCCGGAAAAATCTCTGAGAATTATTTGAAGGAAAAAGTCTCGAAATTCTCTACATTGTGATGTACCTTTAAAATTGATTAAAAAAATATGTAAGTCTAAAAGTGTAAAATAAATATATGGTAAATAATTATAGTAATGGAAGAATGAGAAATCCTATGTTGAAATAATTACCTAAGGAGAAATCTAGACGCTAGAAATATGGTATCATTTCTGGCAGTAGAACATATTTTATTAGAGATATTGTGCAGAGTTTTGTGATGGTAAAATAAAAAACTGAATTTTATGATATAAAAATAATTTAGGCTCACATTTTTTTATGGAAACCGGAGACCATGGAAAACCAAGTTTTCTGGTTAAAGAAGATAAAATGTTACAAATATAGTTAACAATTATGAATAATAAATACCTTTATAAACTAACCCTAAACATGTTCTAGAGTTATTAAAAAATTACACAATGAAAAATGAAATATTTAGGTCGAATATGAACCTAGGGTATTTGTTGGGGTTTAAAATAAAACCCTAACTAGTAAAATAACCATAAGAATTATACACATTATAATCTTATTAGAAAACTAGCGAGATACTTAATCAAAAAAAAAATTCACTTTATCTCGAGCAATCCCTACCAAAGCACAACTTTGGCAGAAGAAGGGTTTATAAATTACATAGTGGCTTCACAGTGATTTTATGCACAAAGGAATACTATACCTTAGTTCCAAAACCCTTAACAAAATGCAACAAATAAAGAGAACTTGTAATTTATAATTGACATAGAGTTACGTGAAGAGAGTGTGAGGAAAATTTTCATTTCACTTACATGGAAAGGATATAAATAATTTGGAATCGAAATTTCTTTTCAATATTGTAAATTAAAGAAGGATTTTGTTACCATGTAGATATATATTTCTTCTATACCTTCCAAACGTACCTGATACAATTAATAAATTGGAAATATGAATAAAAACGACTATATTGAAAATGGGAAGATGTAAACTCTGAAAAAAGGGTGGAATGCCAAGATGAACTCTGAAAAAAAAATTAGGGACTTATTTTATATGGAGACTGCATTTTCTAATGAACTGGTCGAAATGAAGAACTGAGCTCCGACATGGTCATTTGATATAATAGTCAGTCAAGTATTGATTTTTTTCAACCAATTGAAAAACAATAGCAAATGAAGTGTTGGAAATGGTCATTTGTTCTCAATGAGATCCATCGATAATTCTAAGACTCGTCATAATCATTGAATCAGATGACTCATACGTTACTAGCGCTGTAGAAGCTGTACACCGATATAAGTGGAGGAGATGAAGCTGAAATTTAATATGCAGTGGTCAAAAAAAATGCGGAAAAATATTAATGTTCTACTCATGATTTGAACAAGATAACATAGACCTTACCTTTTAATCTACAAAGGAATCATGGGGGTTAGAAAAATAATACAACATTTTGTAGTATAAAGAACATAAGATGAGTAATAAAAACTCATAGTAATTTAGCATGACCATGAATTCTCTTAGAATAAGCATGTACGTATATTGAGAAGATCATCTTAATAAGGTCCAATAAGGAAGTTAAGATAAGTCCATATTTTAATTAAATATAGTTACATGGATATTAAAGACATACGAATAGTTTGTAGTGAATTAAAATGGAATAAGAAGAATATGTAAGAATATGTAGCGAGTCTATTGATATGAATGATGTAGTTGGTTATCAGTGGTTTCTTTATTTGGAAGACATGCTAGAGAAGGGTTAGGGGTATGTGAAAACATAAGTAAGATAGCGAAGAGGAATAACATTTATGTTTAAATGTTGAGGATTGAAAATGAAGATTGATTTGAAAATTGAGTATTATAAAATATCAAAGGGAAATAATTAATGACAAATTATATGATAATATTGGTTATATACAAGAATATATGATAATATTGGTTATATCTACATTAATTATTATAGGGTGTGTTTTTACAAGGTATAATACAAGTGTAGGTATATTACAAGTGGTATCAAAGCTTTAAGTTGCAACATTGGGAATTTATATGGGCCCTGACTAAAATATTATTTTCTATGTAACATACAAACAATCAAAATACTACAAAAAGAAAATTGAAGTATAGATGAAGATAACAATAGATAAGATTTTGTAGGATCGCCTAGAGAAGGTGGCTAGCATAATATTGAGCTAGGAATGATAGGAGGATAGACTAGTAATGCAGATAATCATGAATTTGATATAATACAAGTTTTATATAGTCTAAATTTATATTTAGACAATATTAAAGCTAATCAATAAAAGTTGTCTAAATTAAGGAATGAACAAGGAGACATAAATGGCTACATACTCAAGAGGTTGGAAGGGAAAAAAAGGTAGTAGGAAAGCTAGAAAAATTGATAGGAAAAGACTCAGAAATGAGTCACCAGACAAAATTGAATCTATAACTTCCAGTGAGATTCAAACACTTAAGTTTGATGATGACATGGAAGAACAAAGTCCGGGAGTAGTGCTTTTGTATCAAAGAATAAAAAAATTATGTCTTAGTTACAAGGTGAATTTAAGAAGATTAAAGATCCTAACTTTGATGGGGAATCTAAAGAGGGAGCATAAGGTTGGATTCTAAATATGTCTGAATATTTTGGGTTCTACAATTATCCTAGTAACCTGAAGGCCACATTGGCTCAATATCAGTTAATTGGCAAAGCAACCTTATGGTCGGAGGAAAACAAAGCCATAAAAAAATTAGGAGAATTTTTTTTACCTAAAAACTATTTAAAAAGGAATTCAAAAGAAGTATTTAACAAAAATATAGTTCCATGAGAAAGTGAGGAAGTTCCATGAATTAAGGCTAGGAAAATCAATCATGGATGAATTTGAGAAAAAATTATGATTTTGTTGAGGTATGTACCATAACTAAAAGAAGAAAAAGAAAAAATACAAACGTTTATTAATTGCTTGCATTTTTCCTACAAGGAGAGGATTGAATTTGACAATCCAAAAAAATGGATGAAAAAATAAGGAAGGAAAAACAATGTTGCAACCACAAAAAAAAAAAAAAAAAAAATGAAAATTATTAAAGTTGGATGACGAAGAAAAATGAGAAGTTCAATGCTAAGAAAAAGGTATTTAAGAAACTTGTTTTTCCCAATACTTTAAAAAAAAATTTAATGGGAAAACTAAAAAAGGATTGTAAATCAGCATCAAAACATGAGTCGGGAAAGCGGGAAGGTAGTTGGAGCAGGAAATAGAAACTTTGGTGAATCAACTGGACCACCAATCAAGTTGTGGGGTTATAATGAAAACCATTTTTTGAGGGATTGTCTAAAAAACCCTTTGAATAGAAAAGCAACCATAAATAGTATCCATGAAGCATCAGCATTTAATGATGTGGCTCACAATATTCCATGGATTAGTGTGACATTGGATGATAGACAGGTTTATCATCAATCCACTATGGTGGAGATCCAAGGTAAAATACTTGAAAATAATGTAATTATGTTAATTGATCATGGTTCTAGTTTAAGTTATACTTCCCCTACTATAATTGAAAAATATGGACTTAGAGAGGAAAAGTAAAATAAACCCTGGTTAGTGCAATTGACCATAGCAACCAAAATAAGAGTTACTGAAATTAGAAAACGTTTTTCAATAGACTAAATGGAATGCATAGTAAATTAAATTTGAACATTCTGCCTTTGGGATCTTATGATGTACTTATTGGCATGGATTGGCTAGAACAACACATGGTAGTGTTGAACTGTTTAGAAAAGTATTTTACTTGTATCAATGATGAAGGAAAGACTTGTATAGTAAAAGGGATTCCAAGATTCATATTTGTGAGGAAAATTTTTGCTTCACATTTAAATAAATGTGCTCGAAAGGGATGTCAAATGTTTGCAGTTAAACTTGAATATCTTTCTAGTAGTAATCAAAAACCATCTGTAAATAATTATCCTATTTTAGAAAAAAATATAAGGATGTATTTCAGAAAGAAATATTTGGACTTCCTCCAATAAGGGATATAAAATTTACCATATATCATATTCTAGAGCAGCCAGAGTATCTAAAGTCCCATACATAATGAGTATTCTGAAACTGCTGGAATTAAAAATTAAGCTACAAGAACTACTAGACAAGAAACATATAAGACCTAATATGTTGTCATGGGGTGCACTAGTCTTATGTATTAAAAAGAAAGATGGGACACTTAGACTTTGTATATATTACAAACAACGTAACAAAAATGACCATAAAGAACAAGTATCCCTTGCCCTGATTTGATGACTTTTTTGGTCAATTCAAGAAATCTTCATTTTTCTCAAAAGTTGACTTAAGATCTAGGTATCATCATATTAGAATCAAAGAAAAGGACGTTCAAAAAACAACCTTCAGGACATGCTATGGGAATTATGAGTTTGTTGTACTTCCATTTAGACTCACTAATGCACCAACCACTTTTATGTGTCCGATGAATATTGTACTCAACCCATTTTCGGAAAAAAAAAATCATTGTATTCATAGACGACATCCTAGTCTATTGAAAGAGTAAAGAAGAACACAATCAACATTTCCAAATGGTTCTTCAAACACTTAGAGAAAATGATTTGTATTCTAAGTTTAGAAAATGTTTATTTTATCAAAAATAGATTCATTATTTAGTTCATGTGGTATTTGAAGAAGGGATTGTTGTAGATCCGAAAAAAGATAAAAGATATTATCAAGTGGTTAGTGCATAAGGATGTAGCTGATATCAAGTCTTTCATGGGAATTATAAGTATTGCAGAAGATTCATAGAGGTATTTTCCAAATTTTCATACCCAATCAATTCTTTAGAAAATAATGGAACTAAATTTGAATGGAATAAAAAATATCATGACAACTTTGGGAAATTGAAGCAATTGTTGACTACTACTCCAATTTTGAAATTAGTTGATCCCAACAAAGACTTTGTAGTCTGTACTAATGTCTATAAAGAATGTTTGTGGGGATTTCTAATGCAATAAGGCCATGTAATAATTTATGAAGATAGAAAACTTAAATACCATGAGAATAAATATGCTACACATGATATATAACTAGTAGCCATCATTCATGCTTTAAAAATGTGGAGACATTATCTTATAGGGAGGAAATTCTGACTAAGAACTGATAATCTCAGCCTCAAATATCTATTCGATTAGCCAAATATGAATGCTAGACAAGAACAATGGTTTGAATTGCTTAGTGAATATGAATTTGAAATCATACACATTAAGGGAAAAGAAAACAAAATTGTAGATTCTCTCAGCAAAAAATTAAATCAGATTTGTGCCATTTCTGGAAGCAATTGGAAAACAAATCTGGCTAAAAAGGTGGAAATAGTTGCATATTTTGATCAAGATTATACAAAAATTAAGGAAAAAATTTAGGGATGTGATTCATTAGAAGAGGAAGAAAGTGATTTTAGGTGAATGATCGGGACTTGTTAATGTATAGGAACGAAAATTATATACCTAATGATTCATATTTGAAATCATTTTTTTCTTGATGAAATGCATAAGAATCCTACAACTAGACATCCTAGTTATCAGAATTTAATAACTATGTTAAGAAAATATTTTTATTGGCCTAATATGAAATAAAAACAAAAAAACATGTAGCCATATGTTTATAATGTGAATAGGTTAAAGCTTCTCATCAACATCTGGCTAGGTTATTACAACATTTACCCATTCCTGAATGGAAATGGAAGATAATATCCATGGATTTCATCACTGGTTCTCCAAAATATAGGAGACAAGATGATTCTATAATGTTTGTGGTAGAAAAATTCAATAAAGAAGCACATTTTATTCATGGTAAGTCTACCTTTGAAGCCATTAACATAACATAAATAATTATGAAGGAATTATTTAGATTGCATGGTATGGCTGAGACTGTGATCTCATATCATAATGCACAATTTACTTCTAAGTTTTGTAAATTTTTATTTGAGGGAATGAGTACAAAAAAAAAAAATCAGCACAACTTATCATCCGAGAACTGATGGTCAAATAGAAAGGATGAATCAAATTATGGAGGACATGTTGAGAATGTATGTCATGGATAGGCCCACTAAATGGGAAGACTATCTCCACTTAGAAAATAATAGTTATCATACCTCATTTAATTTGAGTCCTTTTGAGGTAATGTGTGGAAGACAATGTAAATTACCCATGATTTGGGATCATCTTGAAGATATATTATTTTTTAGACCAAATATACTAAAGTAAATGGAAGAAATAGTTAAATCGGTGAAGAAAATCTTGAAAATAGCTCAAGGTCGGAAAAATTGTTATGCATATTTGAAGAGAATTAAAAAACAATTCAATGTTGGTGACCATGTTTATTTGAAATTGAAACAAAAAAAGAGCAAACTTAGACTTGGAATTGTTGCAAGCTATCACCTAGATGTTGTGGACCCTTTGAAGTGTTAGCAAGGATTGGTCCAATGGCCTATAAAATTTCTCTTCCAGCAAACATAAAGTTCATAATGTGTTTCATGGGCCATTGTTAAAGAAGTATGTACATTACCAAACTCATATAATTTATTGTAATGTGGTACATGTAGAACATGAGGGAGAGTTCCTGTTAGAACTCTACATATTCTAGACCAGAGAGAATTCACGCTCCAGAATAGAAACATATCCCACGTTAAATTTTAGTGGAGGCATTTCATTCCATAAGAGGAATCTTGGTAATTGGGTGATGCTTTTAAATAAGCATTAAATAAGCATATCCATCCTTATTTTAAAAACTAGGTTGAATTCTAGAATTTAAGAGCAGACATCAGGACAGTGTCAAACTCAAGTGGGGGATGATGTAGTATCCCCTGACTTGGAGTTTGTATTGTAAATTTTCATATATTAAGTGTGTTTATTGTCTAACTATAAAGGACCTATTTGAAAACCGGTTTATCAATATTGTATCACTAATAAATATTTAATGTAGATCTGTGTTATTATGTTGTTAATAAAAATAAAAGAATCTAGAAATTAATGTTCAAATTACTCTCACACGAAAGAGATAAGGCTAAAATTTAATGATGGAAAGTGATTACCTTATTAATTAAGACCTAGGAATATAATCTAGACTATTATATTATTAATGATGTTGGAAAATATTGATCAATAATTTCCCTTAAAGACAAGACATTGTATTTGAGAGTGGGGAAGTGGAGCTCATTAATGAGCTAGTAACCACCTACCACCTAGTGGATGAGGTGGAGGTAGTTACTCAACTACCATCTACTTTGGCAAGGATGAGGGATGTTTTGTATTTTGTTGTTGAAAGGAATCACATAGTGCAGAATTGGGTGAGAAGTAAAAGGGAGAAAAACAAGAAAAAAAGAAAACTAAAAAATTGTAAACATGACAGCTCGACGAGACTTTTTGTTGAAAGAATTCATGACTAGGTATAGGCTGGTAGCTCCAGAATTAATTTCTAGAACTAATTTTACAATTTATAATCTTAATACTCTATTTTTTGGAGATTTGTTAAAATATTTTATGTTGAATTACTGCGCAAATGAAATATTTTGAGTAAGTATGTTGGTGAAAAGAAAATGAACTGAAATTTCTTTTCTTGAAATTGTTGATATAATTTAAATGTTTTATTTATTAGAGAGTAGTGAAATTGTAATAAAAATGTTAGAATAAATGAATGTTATGCGCTACTTATTTACCTTTGAATCATGTATCATGAAATTATTTTCTAGTCTAGATTTAGAACAAATTTCTCTATTTTATTAATATTGTTTGTATAAACTTTGATTAACTCTGAAAGAGTTAAAGGTATATTACTTTAGGTCTATGTTAAATACTTGTGTATTGAGACAGGATTATAAAACAGGTAGAATATAGTAAGTAAAATATTATTCATTATGCTTACATGTTAGTATGGCCAAGGCTACAATATAATGAAAAATATAAGAAATAAAGAATGAAGTCAATCCAATATAAGAATAGTTTTTATAGAAAAACCAAAATTGTAACTCATTTATGGAACTAATGGCTTTACAAGACAAAAAGAATTATGAAAATTTAGAAAAAATTCTATCTAATGGAATTAAGAAAAACATTTCTTATTCAACAAGGGTAGAAAGTATTCAAAATATAATCAAATTCTATGGCCTTGACATAGAGAGACTTCGTTAAAAAATAATTTTTTTATATTGAAAACTCTAGTAATTTATACAAGTAGAAAGAAGAACAATGACGATAGGTAAAGATAGTAATAAGCCATAATTTCATTAAATAGTCCATGAAATGTTTTAGTTTACAGCATACATAAGAAAAGAAATTCGATAACTTGTAGGATAAAAAAGATCCATTCAAATATTACAAAGGAATTTTGTATGAATAAAGGCTTTCGGCCTTAGTCCTATAACAAATGAATAAGTGGCGATTTTATAAGACAATATAAAACCCTCTTAGTGTAAGTGACCTTCAACATCTTCTATAATCGAACATGAGAGATTTAACATCTTACAGAATAGAGTACCAATAAAGTGAGTCTTTCGACCTATATAGGAAGGAAGTCATGTCTATTAAGTCCCAAAAAATTATTTGAAAATTATCCGAAGGAAAAAATTTCAAAATTGTCTACATTGAGATGTACATGTAAAATCGATTAAAAAATACGTAAGTATAAAAGAGTAAAATAAATATATTGTAAACCATTATAGTAATGGAAGAATGAGAAATATTGTGTCGAAATAATTACCTAAAGGAGAAATATATAAGCTGGAAATACAGTGTCAATTTCCCTATCAAAAAGTTACAAATTTTATTAGAGATATCGTGCAGAGTTCTGTGATGCTAAAATAAAAATATGAATTCTATGCTATTAAAATAATTTAGGCCCAATATGTATGGTAAAATATAAAAATTATTTCTTGTTTTTGGAAGGCTCTGAGGTGGCTTGCTCTGTACTCCTTGACTCCCTGTCTCCTTCATTGTGATCTACAACACAATGACCTCATGACCCTTCCTGTCAGGAATATTCCCTCTACCATGCCTTTCCCCTACCCATATCTTCTCTTATCCCTGGGTTCTCCCCTTTGCAATCACTCGCTACGGTTCTTGACCTTTGATTCGCCTTTGGGCTGGGTGGTCAACCATAACTAATCCAACCTCTTATTCTCCTATGGACCTACAGATCACAATGTTTAATTCATTGATATATATTGGGTCTAAGTTATAGAAGGCCTCTGCATATTTTTTTGTGAAGAAGCTTGATGAAATGGTGAAGGTTGAGATATTTGTCCCCAATATTTTCTTCGAGCTCTACAATTAGTGGATCGTGGCCTTTTTTATGGGTATTTTTCCCTCTCCAATATTGATTAATCAATGTGTCATGAATAATCGGAAACCTATGATTGAAGGAGAAGTCACCGTCTCTTTCTTCAGAAAGGGATTTTTCACCTTCTTCATCGAAAATAAAGCAGATCGAGACAAGATTTTTTGAATTGGATTATACTTCATGGGGGTGTAAGGGATTTTCTTGGATCGATGGATCCATAATTTCAACTTAGACTGCGATGTCCCCTCCTCGGTCCTTGTTTGGGTAAATCTACCTTTCCTCCCCCCCTTCATTGTTGGAATGATGCCACTTTTAGGAAGATCAAGAATGCCCTTAGGAAATACATCAATTGTGTTGAACCTAAACATGGTTTGTTCACTTGTGCTAGGATTTCCGTTAAGGTAGATTTAGAAAATGGATTTCATGCTACAATCATCCTAATCCTTGATAGTTGGTCACACATTTAGTAAGTAGATTACTATAAGTTCCCCTTCAAGTGTAAATTATTCCATGAATATGGGCATTTCATCCGTAAATTCCCTAAGAAAATAAAATACTAGGATAATCAAAAGGATCAAGGGGATAATTTGAAAAACGATAAAGGGATAAATGGAACATAAAATACAAATTTGGTTCCTCCACAAATGTAGAAACAAGTCCCAGAAAAAAATAATGGCCACCCCTCCCCCAAAAACAAATTAGTGGGTCTAGGGTAGAAATTATACAACAAGCATGTATATCATGGATTCAATCCAATCTAACAATGTGTTAAATCTAGATACTAAATCACTTCTACAAATCAATTGTGGAATTAAAAAAAAAAATCCAATCACATGAAGCAAAGAAGAATCAATCGAACCACAACACAGATAATTTCCAGGGGAAATCTTGCTGCTCAAAACCCCACTATCTTCTATTGTATATTCATCATGGATACGTGAAACAATTACATAAAACTCTTCTCACAAGAGCCCTCTTTTACTTAGCTAATTGTCCCACAGCGTCTCAAATAAAACTGATCGATACTTAGCCAATTTATTGCCTCCCGACAGCCTGTCTGCCTTGCATAATTTATGTGGAATGAAATCCCTATTCCATTGGAATTTTGACCTTTCATGGATGCAACCCAATAATCCTACAACTAATAGTCAACTTCCCTTTCACCTAGTTCTCAACTAGGTCTCCACTAAAATTGAAATGCATGTAGCTAATAATAGTAAATCCTCAATTGCATGTGATATCATTGATTGTGAATTGATTAATATTTAATTCACTTAATCTCTCACTAGTGTATCTAAGAGTTACAACTAGCACAATTGAGTTTAACTCACTTAAATGAGTTAAACTAATTACAACTTGCATTAACTAATGCACCACTTCACTTCAAACTCTGCTACAACCAGAATTACTCTGCATGCCTCACCAACTACCCTCAATTCAACATTCATGAGTTAACTGAGTTTATCACACTAAGTTAACTATACAAGTTATTTTGATATTATATTACATTTTATTTTCCATCTTAATTAAGGGATAACTAAAATAGACATGCACCAAATTTAGCCCACACCAGTGTAGGTGCTGCTAAGACTTGTGGTCCGACACTAGTGTAGGTGTTGCTTGGACCTCCTGGTCCCACACTAGTGGGGTGCTGAAATTTCTTGTTGAACTTCAACGCTCCCTCTCAACAAGAAAGGGATTATCCTTCACCCTGATCCTGCCTCTATGGTATTTGAATTTTCTCCTGGTGAGCACCTTCATCAAAATATCTGCATCCTGATCTTCCGTGGGAATGTACATAAGTAACATTATTTGCCTCTGCACACAATCTCTGAGATGGTGGTACCAAATATCTATGTGCTTGGACCTATCATGAAACATAGGATTAATCGAGAGTTTAAAGAAACTCTAATTATCACAATGTATCACTGTCAGATCCATATGAGAACCAAACAAACCAACCAAGATCTTTCTCATCCTGATAGCCTCACATGCAACTTGACTTGTTTCCATGTACTCTTCTTCTGTTTAACTGAGTGCCACAGATCGTTGCTTCCTGTTGTACCAAGAAATTGTTGTCAATCCTATGCTGAAGATCCCTCCTGATGTGCTCTTTCTGTTCGATGGACTGCCTGCCCAATCTGCATCAGTGAAGCCTTGAAGCTTCACTCCCTCTGTCCATTTGTACCATAATCCATACTCTGATGTGCCCCCCAGGTATCTCAAGACATGCTTCCCTACCTTCCAAAAGAGCTTGGTAGGCTTAACCATAGCTTTACTCAGCTAGTTAATTTTGTGGAAAATGTTTGGTCTGGTGTTCACTAGATACATCAGTGAACCAACTAACTACCTGTAGATAGTAGCATCCAATACCTCTCCAAAAGTAAGATCCTATTTCCTCCAATTTCCTATACGAGGAGTGTCTATGGGTTTGCAGCTCTCCATGTGAAACTTACCTAGTATCTCTTTAGTGTAGTGGCCTTGAGAAACAAAAATTTCACCATCCCGCCATATTTCCAAACCAACGAAATAATGAAGGAGTATCGTGTCCTTCATTTCGAACTCACTTGAAAGATCCTCCTTGCATGAGTGTATCAACTGCTCATCACCAGTCAAAATTAGATCATCAACATAAAGAAAAATAATCAATAGCTTACCCTCAACCACAATTTGGTACAAGTTTGCATTAGCTTCACTTGTGGTGAAGCCCAGTCCGGTGAAATAGTTGTCTATCTAAGTGTACCAAGCACGAGGTGCTTGCTTTAGCCCATACAGTGCTCTCTTGAGTCGACACACATGCGACTCACTGTTGAAGATATTGAAACCTTCTGGCTGCTCTATGTACACTTCTTCCTCAATGATTCCATTGAGAAACGCAGTTTTCACATCCATCTGATGAATGTGCCAACCCATCTACGTTGAGAGTGCAAGGATGGATCTAATGGAAGAGTACCTTGCAACAGGTACAAAAGTCTCATCATAATCTATCCCCTCAATCTGTGAGAATCCTCAGGCCAAAAATCTGGCCTTTTATTTCTCCACACTCCCATCAGCAGCTTGCTTTACCTTGTAGATCCATCTAGATCCAACCATTGATTTACCAACTAGTCCTGGGACAATCTCCCATGCACTGTCCTTGACAATGGAGTCATACTCCTCCACCATTGCATCAAACCAAGATGGTTGTTGCACTTCCTCCTAAAAGGAATATGGTTCAGTCACAATACATTTACTCATAAGAGAAATGTATCCAGTAAACATGTCTAGAGACTGTCTATGTCTGCACCGTGAATTAGGTGCTCCTACATTCTCTGCAGCATCAAGTCTCAATCTATCAGCTTCCGTGGTGCACCTTATATCATTTTTGATGGATGTATCTACATGATTTTTTTCCGCCACTCCATGATCCTCCACATTTTGCTGCTCCACATATTGAGGCTCATCCTTTGGAACCAAGAGTTCCTCCTCTACATGCAAATCCAACTCCCTCTCAAGGGACAATCGCATGGATTTCTCCTCATCAAATTTTATATTATGTCGCACAACAATCATTCTTTTGTTTGGAAAATACACTCGATAGTTGTGGGGAGTTTTAATGTACGCCAAAAAAATCCCAATCTCAGTTGTTGGTTCCAACTTCTTCCTGGCATCTTTGGTCACATGCACATAAACAGATGAGCCAAAAATCTTAAAATGTGAAACATCAATTTTCTTACTAGTGAAAGCCTCTTCTGGTGTACTCATGCCAAGTATCCTATGAGGAAAACGGTTCTACACAAATACCGCAGTGTTGCATGCTTCCGCCCACAGATGCATCGGTAGGTCTTGATCATGCAACATTGCTCTTGTTTCACCCACAATCATTTTTTTCTTTCTTTCAGCAACCCCATTTAGTTGTGGGTTATGAGGCGTTATCAGTTCTCTTCAAATTCCTTCTTTGTTGCATAATTTCTTGAATTCGTTAGAGATGTACTCACCACCATTATCGTTCCTAAGAGCCTTCACTTGCTACCCTGTGTCTTTCTCCACCAATGATTTAAACTCAAGAAACTTTGAGAATGTCTAATCTTTCTTTTGCATGAAATAGATCCAGCACTTCCGAGAAAATTCATCAACAAATATCACATAGTACTTATGTTTTTTTCTCGAAGCAACAGATAATGGTCCACACACGTCTGTATGAACTCTCTCAAGGATCCACGTGGCTAGGTTATCCTTCTCATGAAAGGTGACCTTTACATATTTTCCCATAGTACATCCCTCGCATATGTCTGACTACGCAAGTGTACCCTTGGGAAGACCCGTAGAAATTTGCTGCATGACTTTCAAGGCTCCGTGGTGAAGATGGCCCAATCTCCTGTGCCATAACTCACTATCATCCCGACTCACAACTTTCTCTGCCTTGCCCATCAATGTTATGCAACCATCTACATCCAGCTTGTAGAGATTCTTAACTCGAATCCCAATCTTCTTGGCTTGTCCTATTGTTTTGTGTCATAGGAAAGTTGTTCCTTCACTAAAAACAACATCATAGCCTCTATCCTCCAACATTACAACTGTGACTAAATTTTTCTTCAAACCTGGTACATTCATTACACATTTTAATTGAAAGGGTTTACCTGACTATCTATGGAAGGTAATGGTGTACCAATCTTAGTAGCATTGTACTGCCCGTCATCACCCATTTCAATATGCATCTGAAGATCCTTCTCCTCCAAGCTACTGAAAAGTTCCTTTTCTTTAGTCATGTGAAAGAAAGCACCACTATCTAAATACCACACAGATCTCGATGCACTTGACACCATGCATGCGATTAATGAGAATTCAAGCTCAAATTGTGAAGCCAAATCCTCACCAGCTGCAAATCCTCCAGCCTTCTTATTCTTCTTCTTTTGTGGACATTTATTAGCATAATTCCCATGCTCATGACAATGAAAACACTTCACCCTATACATGTCACGCTTCTTGCCATATTTGGACTCGGATTTGGAATGGAATTTCTTCCTTCCCTTTCGCCTTTGCAGCCAAATCATAATATTCTTCATCTTCATTCTTAGATGAAGATCCATCTCTGGTGTTCCGTCTAAACTCCTCCTGCACCAAATCCAACCACATTTGTTCCCAATCTGGCAGCTTTTCCCTTCCATTGACAAAGTCTTGATAATTATGCCAACTTTTTGGAAGTCCTAAGAGAGCTAAACTCACCAAATAATCATTAACGATAGTAATGCCAACACTCCCCAGCTCATCCCAACATTGGACAAAGTTTGTTAAATATTTTGGCATGGAGTCGCCTTTCTCCATCTTGATCTTCCTGAGTTTTTCTTTGAGTGCCAATTTCCTATGATAATTGTTGCTCTGAAATAGATCCGTCAAAGCCTTCCACATCGTATATGGTGTGGCTTTCCCATGGAGGCTTGAGACAATATGGTCTCGTACTCCCTCCAATAGGATCCTCCTTGCCTTTTCCACTTTATTTTTCCATGCATCAACATTTGCAGCATCTGTCACAACAGATTTAGGAACATCATTGTCAATGAATTCCTTCAAGACATTGTCTTTGAGTACTGCCTCCACCATGTCCTTCCAAGAAATATAGTTGGAGCTTCCCTCGAGTGCATACTCCAATCTCAAGCCATTGAAAGCCATTGAAAGCCATTTTGATCTTGAATCATATGTAGCACCAAGAACATCTTTCTACAAATTTGAATTCTATCCAGTCACAAACTCATATCCTCCTTCACTATTGTGATTTCCTGTGCTCTGATACCATATAAATTATACAACAAGCATGTATATCCTGGATTCAATCTGATTTATCAATGTGCTAAAGCTAGATACTGAATCACTTCTACAATTCAATTGCGGAATTAAAAAAACAATCACCAATCACATGAAGCAAATAAGAATCAATCAAACCACCACACAGATAATTTCTCAGGGAAATATTTCTACTCAAAACCCCACTATATTCTATTGTATATTCAGTATGGATACTAGAAAAAATTACATACAACTCTTCTCACAAGAGCCCTCATGTACTCAGCTAACTGTCTCAAGTTGTCTCAGATAAAACTAACCGATACTTAGCAAATTTACTGCCTCCTTATAGCCTTCCTTCCTTGCACAATTTTTTTGTAATGAAATCCCTATTCCATAGGAAATTTGGCCTTCCTCAACTGCACAAGGATCATGGGAAATACAATGGGTGTTTGGTTGCATGGGTGCAACCCAATAACCCTGCAACTGATAGTCAACGTCCCTTTCACCTAGATCTCAATTGGGTCTCCACTCGAACTGACATGCATGTAGCTAATAATAGTAAATCCTTAGTTGCATGTGAGATCATTGATTTTGAATTAATTAATATTTAATTCACTTGATCTCTCACTAGTGTATCTATCAATTACAACTAGCATGCAACTAGTACAACTGATTTTAGCTCACTTAACTGAGTTAAACTGATTATAACCTACATTAACTAATGCACCATTGCACTTCAAACTCTATTACAACTATAATTACTCTATATGCATCACCAAATACCCGCAGCTCGGAATTCATGATTTAACTGAGTTTATCACACTCAGTTAACTATTACAAGTTATTTTGAGATTAGATTACATTTTAGTGTCCATGTTAATTAAGGGATAACTAAAATAGACATGCACCAAATTTATCCCATACCAGTGTAGGTGCTGCTAAGACCTATGGTCCCACACTAGTGTAGGTGCTTCTTGGACCTCTTGGTCCCACATTAGTGTGGGTTCTGAAATTTCTTATTAAACTTCAACAACAAGTAGATCATTAAATGGAGGAAGATTAGGTAATAGGTTTCAAATTCTCACAAATTCTGAATAAGAAGGGTATATCCCTCAGGAAGACCCCCAAATTTCAAAGGAGACTCTTATCCATATATCCTCCCAGGGCCCAACAATTGGATCAACGACAGTCAAATCCAATGAAAACCCAAAGAATTTGATAGATGAATCCTCCGAGGAGGAAGAAGACTTCCTCTCCCAAAAAGAGGGAAAGCACAATGCTCCATTTACTAGTTTAGTGGATAAAAAATTAGAAGTGGATAAAGTAAAGGAGGTGGATTTTAGAACCAAGAGATTAGGAATAAAATCCAATAATTAAATCCACACTAAAAAAATAAAAAAAGAACTAGGCCACTAATCCACGCACAAAAACATCCAAATGGGTGATCAAGGAGGAAATGGAGGTAATAGAAGTTTAGGATCAGGACCGATGAAAGGGGACTAGAAAAATAATATCTGATGTTAGATCCCTCATCAAGAAAGTAAAACCCTTGATAACCCTTCTCTAGGAAACCAATGTTGAAGACCAAGAAATGTTAACTCAACACTATCATATTTGGACTGGCAGTGGTATCTCTACAGTAAGTTCCTGAGGTACATTTTAAGGCCTTTGTCACTCTTTGGGATCATTCCCAAGTTCGAATCCTCATCCCCTCTAAAAATATCCATTGGCTGGCCACCACATTTTTGGATCTCGCTTCGAACCAGGTATGATATGTTGTTAATGTGTACATGCCTATTCATTTTCAAGAGAAACACGAATTCTGGGCCTCTCTCAAGTCCCTAGTGGATTCCGAGTTTCGGGCCTATGGTATCATTGGGGGGGATTTCAATGAAACTATAAATATTTGGGAAAAGAAAGGAGGAAAAATATTTTGAGACCCTTCCAAGAAACAAATAAAATATTTTTTCTCATGCTAAACTGATGGATATAAATCCAACAATGCTAAATACACTTGGAGAAAAAAGCGAGTTGGTCCTAACCATATTGTTGCCAGGCTTGACCATTTCCTTATTTCTGATGATTTTCTCCATTGTAATATTTTTGCCAAATACTCTATACTTCCCTGGAATGGCTTGGACCATCAACCTATTAGACTTGATCTCTCCTCTCCCATAAACTATGGCCCTATTCATTTTAGATTCAATCCCATCTAGATCCAAAACCCTAACTTTCGTGAGGTGATATTTAAATCCTAGTACACCAGAGTCAAAGGTAGTCCCATTCAGATTTGGGAGACTAAGATAAAAGGTTGAAAATTAGTATTAAATCTTGGGTGAATTCCTCCAAATATGTAAGCCATCCCTCTATCCAGGAAGTGGAAAATCAGTAAAAATCCTCCACACCTCTATGGAGGAAGAACCGGCCTCAAAGGAAAAAATATTACAATATAAGCTTCTATTTGACAAATTCCACTCTCTTTTGAAACAATAAGAGGAACAGTGGATGCTTATGTCCCAAAGCTTGTGGCTTCATAAGGGATATTGTAATACAAAATTCTTCCACAAACAAGAAAAAAACAAGGAAAGTAAAACAAAAATTTAGGAGATTAAAATAAATGGAGCTAAGATAAACAACTTCTAGCAAATAAAGAAGGAAAACATGGAATTATTCCAAAATATTTACTCTCAACAAGATACTCCGTTTGAGGAATCAAAACAAGACATACTAGAACACATGCCCCATGTTATCACTGAAGAAATGAAGAGAATGCTCACCTTCCCCTTAGAGGAACAAATCCAAATAATTTTCTTCTCCTTCCACCTAGATAAAGCCCCTGGACCATATGGGTTTTCAAATATTTTCTATTAGTTATTTTGGGGTATTATTAAAAGATATTTTGGCAGAATGATAGGATATTCACTAAAGAATTGTTTCATGGGAGGATGAATCAATTCATCATTCTTGGCTTTAATCCTTAACGAAATTAACCCCTCCTCATTTCAAATATTTATATCAACCTCTCTGTGGAATGTCTCCTATAAATTCATCTCCAATATTCTAGCTAAAAAATTAAATCAACTCCTCTTTAGAATCATTCTAAGAATCAAGGAGGCTTTGTCCCAGGTCGACAATTTTTGACAACATAATTCTTGTGCAAGAGTCCATCTTTTCTAGTATATGGAGGGGAGATAAAGTTATGAATATAAATTTGGATGTGGGAAATTCCTTTGATCATGTTAGGAATGGATTCCTCTTTAAAATTATGAGAATATTGGGCTTCAATAGTACCTTAATCTAGTGGATATTTCTCTACATATGTCCCCCTTGGATCACTCCCTTGATCAATTGCAGAGTCTCTAATTTTCTTCATGTCTCTCAAGGGAAATACCAAGGATTCTATTTGTCTCTTTTTCTTTACATCATCGTAGAAGACTCTTTAAGCAAGAGACTTGAGCACAAGCACAACATGGAGTGTATCCCTGGCCTACGATTCTCCTCAACCACCAAAATTTCCAATCATGCTCAATTTTCAGATGACACCATCTTTCTTGGAGGAGATTCAATGACCATAGCTAGATGCTTCAAAGAAGTTTTGGATGATTTCTTGGAAGCCAAAAGGGTCTCACCAACTCAACTAAATCCTAGATTTATACTTGGAACATATTTGTGGGTCCGCGTCTCTAGATTGATGCAATGTTTGGATTCAATGTTATTTAAGGATGGAAGGATTTTAAGCACCTAAGGATCCCAATATGCTTCAAATATATTTCATCTCAAGCTTGTAATTTGGTCCTTTCAAAGATTAAAAATAAATTAGATTTGTGGGGATCCTGCTAGCTCACACTTGTGAGCCAAATTATTCTCATTTAATTAGTTTTTTCAACCATTCCTTTGCACCAGTTGTCTGCCTTACTGGATCCAAAATACATCTTGCAGTATCTAGGGAAGATCATCTACAAAATTATTTGGTAAGTAAGAAAGGGCTTCATTAAACATTCCATTTGATCAATTCAACCACAATTTAAGACCCCAAAGATAATGGATCTTTGGGGATCAAAGACAATGCTCTTATAAATTAGGAAATCGGGGAAAATTGGTTTGAAAAATGAAAACGAATAAGGAAATACAGTGGTTAAAAGTATTATCAATAAAATATGAATAAATATGTAGAATAGGTCAAGGTGTCCCTTTACGCCTCTGTTGTACTGCTTGTAAGATGATCATGGCCTTGTCATATATGATTAATAGACATCTTAGTTGGACTCCTGGAAATGGTTCTTCTATATTCCATTGGGTTTATTCAATCCCTAAATGTCCCCCTCTTCTCAAATTTGAGGATATGAGGCCCCTTCAACATTTCCTATCTATTTAGTAAAGTATGCTTGCAATTATTTTCAAATGCAGAGGAGATGGCTCCTCGAAAGATTGGCATCTAGAGAACATCCCTCATGATTTCTTGTACCTAGTAGATATTCTCATATCCCACCAGGCTAGGTGTGCATCATTAAATATAAGGGAGAAATACAAGTTAGGATGGAAAGTAAACTCATACACTATAAAGGTTTGCTATGAATATTTTATGTTTTCATCACAAATTCTGCCAATATCATCCACTTAGAGGAAGCTTTGGACCAATAATTTTATCCCCAAAATAATTTTTGTTGGACCCTTATTCATAAAAATATTATGACTGCCGAGAAACTCAAAAAATGAGGGATTTTTAGTCCCTCCTAGTGTCCTCTATGAAAAAACAAGAAGAGTCCATCCCCCATCTCTTTCTCTCATGTCATATCTATTATCAAGTATGGAGCTTGGCACTAGGTCCTTTGTCCTCCTACCTTGTAAAGCCCTTGGACCTCATATACTTCATAAAATATGGGAAAAAGCATTACTCTATATCGTTGGTGGGGAATCTTGGTCTAACGTGGATCTGTTGTTTGCTCTCAAAATTCATTTGTTGGAAAATTTGGTTGTCTAGGAATAGTGCCACTTAAAAAAAATGTTTTTATAAATTCTAGATCCACTGCCATACAAAATATCTCGCTATGTTCAAAGTTATATCTAAAAAGATTGAAATATTGTGACCCATATTTATATGATGAAGAAAAGTGTTGGATGGACCTTCTCACAGTCCCTCAACTCTTTCTTCCCCAACCAATTTTGTAATATTGCTCAACTCATTCCAATTGGAAAATTAGACTTCCCGTCAATGAATTTGAAGAATGGATCTATCAATATAAGAAATGGATCCTATATTTTTATGGGGCCTCGAAAAGGAATCTGGGGGGCGAGCAAGATGGGGAGGGATTCTTATAATCCCAAAGGAAAAATGGGAATAAAGTATGCTTAGGGGCTTGGGTATAAATAAAACATCATGGTAGAGATATATGGGTTGTATGGAGGCATCGAGATAACCAAGAACCTGAAAGTATCCTCAATCATAATTATTGTGGATTCACTTATAACCATCTAGTATCTCCTCAAAGGATCTGATCCAATGAATAATTAATCCTCTCTTCTCCTTGATAGAATAAAATCCATGTTGGAGACCTTCTCTTCTAAATATTACTTCCACATTCTCAAAGGAGAAAAAAAGGAGGTAGTCACTAAATTAAATAGGGCATGTCATCTAGAGGTAGGTAAATTGGAATTGAATGGATATAAGAGTGGATAACTAGCCCATGATTCAATTTTGTAAATACATTAGCGTCTCCCTCCCTAACAGATTGATGAATAAAATGAATAAGGTTCAAATAGGCAGCCACCATAATTTTTCTCATAATCTCCATATAACTCTCTACACTCATTTCAAAACCAATATAAGGCTTATAGATAGATGTTGTTTTAGCATCATGCATCGGGAGATGGAAGACTGGAGACATCATGAACTCACATTAGTTGAGGTCATGGAAAATGGAAGGATGAATCTAAGTTAGTTTGGGTCATACTCCCATGCTATGGCTTTCATTCCATTAATTTACAAACAAATCAATCCAAAGAATACCAAGAATGAAAAAAATCCTAAAGCTTGGGAAGCTTATTGCTCTAGTAAGGCATTCATGGCCATAAAAGATGGGCGGAATTAGCCTCCGTCAAATTGTACTCTCGAGGATACTAGCATAGAAAAATCAATTGATCGAGAGAGCATCAAACATAACCTCAAGGGATTTTGGGAGTTTTATACCCTTGAGTTGCAAGGTTGAGTTTATTTCCTTGGGTGATTTTTCCTTAGTCCCTCCAGGACAGGTAACTTTATTTCTGATATCAAAAATATTTGATTATCTATGGTGTGGTACATACCAAGTCTTGAATTAGTGGTTGTCTCTCTCTTACCACTAGTATTGTAATCCATCAACGCCTGTGCACACCATGTAATATTCCTAATGGAAATTCACAATGATAAACAAAGAAAACTTTAGCAAGGACACACATGAAATTTACACACAAGTCAGACACCATGAAATAAACCAAAAATTGCGCTACTCGTTAGCCATTTTATTATAAATGTATGGGGGTACAATATAAATTTAGAAGTGTACACCTAGGCTTCCCCAAGGCAAGCTAGCAAAGTCGAATTGATGAAAGCAAGTGACCCAACCATTGTGTAGTTGTCCCCTCTATGGCTCTACGTTGATCACCCAAAAACTAAACTGATGGATGTAAATAATGGTTGATTTGACCCTCTTCTGGCACTCAGAAAATTCTGGGAAATTAACCTTGGTCTCTCCTCCAATAACCCACCGAAACCCATAAAGGGTTTGGCCAAATGTTGACCCTGAAATTTCGGCCCAATTTCCCCTAGCTCCTCTAGCTACTAGCTGAGTTGGTATCATTGTTTGACCCCTCAAATATGCCCAAAAAAATTTGATAAATTAATCTTGGTGTCTCTTCAATAAACCTAGGAAAAACCCAAAAAGGCCTTGTCCTAGTTTTGAAGCTCCAACAATTGACCCCAAATGCTTGGCCTTCCTCCTTTAGTAGAAGATGTAATTTGTAGAAAATTTTGCATGTGTTGTCCCACCAAAATGTGAGAAAATCCCCCACAACTTCCTCCAATCCAAATCCAAATAGCCCAGCTCCTCTATCTCTCTCTCAATCCACCCCACAAGTTTCCTCAACAAAGGACTATGCAATCCATGGACAGAATGACACAGACCCTCCTCCATGAATTCGAATGGTTGTTGGGTGAAGCTTTTTGTCCTTGAAATTCTCCCTCCTGTGCCAAAGAGATGATCAAAGAGTGACCCGACAAAAAAGTAAACCCCTCCCTTTAGATCTTATCTCCTCCAATGGCTACATGGATCCCTAAACTATGTCCCAGCTAACTCATAATTTTTGTTTCCTGCATGGTCTTCATTTCAACTCCTAAAAATACGTAGAACTTTCCTCCCTAGGGTGGAACTCATGGTCCACTGAAGAAGAGGGTGATATTTCCCCTTGGAAACATCTAGTGCTAAACAAATCTTAACAACTTGAGAAACAAGAGTAAAATTTCAAATGATCAAAAGCTCCTCAATGATGTTTCCTTCTTCTTATTTATAATTGTTGCTCTCTTCCTTCACGTGGGCCCTTTCACCAAGCAATTTGAGCCCCCTCCCTAGCCATTCTAATTTCTCCATCAAGGGGTGTGTATTTCATCATGGAGTGGTCCCCACTTCCCACTATGTGATTAACCTTCCATTTTTCTAATTTTTTGTGGCCTCCACTACTACACAACATTAATTTAATCAATGTTCACCCGCTTTTCCTAAGCTTGTATCCAAAATTTTCCCCATCCTTAATTTACAAAAATTAAGAAAGGCACTTAGCATATTTTTATGGGAAGGGATATTACAATCCTCCCCACCAAAAATTTATTGTCCTCAATCATTGCATGAATAATCATACTCTCTATTTGTTTCTCCCTGTTGTCACTGCAAAAATGTGCCAAGGTCCCAGATGCGCCACTGAATCGTCCCTAACCTCTACATTGTCCTAACATGAAATAATCCCTCAATACCAGGATCACAAGCCATCTTATCCAACCTGAATCTCTCCTTGCTCCACTCACTATCCTACCTGATATAAGTACCAGTAGTCTCCTATATACCATAAATGAATAGGGTATCATGATAATGTGGCACTATGCCCAACTCCTCATGAAGTTGTCCTACCATGTAGGCCATCCCATGCACTCCAAGAGTATAATCTTGAAGATACCACCGAATCCCTGCAGAGGTAGTGTCTCGCTCACATAATATTCTCCTGATATCATCTTGCTAGCCCACCTACCATGCTAATGTAAGTCCCCCACACCATCGATGACTCGCTAAAGCCCAATGGAAGATTTGTATGATCTACCCCTATAGTATCCAACTCATCCGTAAAGGTTATTGATATTTTAAGAGCGGTGATGCTCAAGTCCCCTACTAATCTCATAGTACTGCCACTATGTTTATGCTACGTTACTCTGACTATTACATACTCCCCATTATGGGCGAACTATATCCTCCTCTCCTGAGGCTTAATGGTGAAAAATCTATGAGAGCCAAGTTCAACCTGCCTGGGCATCTCCATGATGCCAATATCTAGCCCTCCACTAACAATCTCGAACCTGAGAAACAAAAGGATAATTCTTCCTCTCCATGCAGTGGAGGTCTCAGTGATCCCCCATGTGTCAAATCCAAGGTGAACTAGATCACCCTATGCCATGAACCTGTTCATCAAAAACTGGAGTGATCCACTTGCCAATCGGATCCCTGGATTCCCCAACCATACTTGGAGCTCACAAATCCTACTAGTCATGGAATGTCATTGCATAGCGCTGCTACCTACTAGAACCCATATGGCCCTCATCTCTGACCCCTGTATGTATCCCATGCGCAGACCTCAAGTATCAGGAGTTTGTCCCACGCAAGCCAACCTGTCTTGCTCCTGTCAGACCACGTAGTAAAATCTGCTATCCCAACTTCTGAAGATACACCTCGATACTTCTCGAAGTATGACTTCCCTCCTATAGACGAAGTCTACCATTGATCCAGGTGGATATCGGTGGCCACCCACCTATTCCATTTGGACTCGCAACATCAATTCTTTCAATTTTTTTAGCTTCAGCACAACTTACTATTTTTAGCAGTTTTTCGGGTGCTACACTCCCGGAGCTGTTTTGGGGACTTAATGATCTAGGTGGATATTGGTGGCCACCCACCGAGTCCATTTGAAACCCCACCATCAGTTATTTCAGTTTATAAGTTTCAGCACAACTTACTATTTATAGCAGTTTTTCGAGTCTTGAACTTCCGGAGCCGTTTTGAGGCCCTAAACGACGCTTTTTGGGAAAACGGGGAGCAACATGGGTCATAGACCCATGTTCCTCATTCAAAAGTTGTATTCATCGGATAGATATTTCTAACGAGTAAATTGAGCACGTTAAACGGAGATCGGATGCCAAAGTTATGTCCCTGGGAAGTTGAAACACCAATTTACCCAAACATGACCCACAGTTTTGGCACTTCATCTCCTAGGGTTAGGTTTTTGGACGTTTTTGATTTTACATTGTTTCTCAACAATAAATAGGCCTTCGAGCTTCATTGTAACACAGTTCAGGGGCTAGTAGCCGACACATCACTTCTCAGGGATACGCTGCCAGTACCCTAGCTCATCTATTTTCATTATATCTGGAATAGGCCTTGGAGCCTGTTGTACTGTACAACAACCCTCCCCATTTTTTAATTTTAGAGTAAATCCCATTTAAAAATAGGTCCCCTTTTTATATCTTTATTCCTAAATAGAAATAAAAATTCATTGATAAAAGGATACATATCACATTTTTATTCACAAAGTGTACAACCTTTAATAACTTTCCGATCCGATGAGTTATAAAGCCTTTTAATCATATCAAACACATTATAAAGCCTTTATACTTAATAATAATTAAAATAAACAGTAATCGCAATCAGAAACTTGGAAAGTTCTTTAAAAGATTTGTTTTTTCTTTGTAAAGTTCTAATGCAATCACGCTCAATCGCAATCGCATTTCGAATAAGTTTAAAATGTTGTATCTCTTGTATATATTTCCGATGCGATGCGATTCATCACAATCGCATTTCAGAAGAATTAAAACATTGCATTCTGTTGTTTTAAAACTCCGATGCGACAGATCATATCTCTTCGCAATCGCAATTTCAGAGAAAATGTTTAACAGTTCATTTCATTTTAAAACTCTGATGCAATCTTCACAATCGGTATTTGGTATAGCTCTTGTTTCATTTCCCTTTTAAAACGAATTGCGATGCAATAGTGACTTAAATATCCATTTATTATGATTCATCGTGTTTCATTATTTTAAAGGGAAATAAATCTATACTTATTTCAAAAATATGCCAAATCTCCAATTGTACGATAACATTAAACTCACGAATCAAACGAATAACAATGATTCATTTTGTTATTGAATTAATGAGTGTGACCCCCTAGAGGGCATTTAAGTTTTAAACCAAGAAAATAATAAATAAAAATCAATGAATAAACCCTTTGTATAGTTGTTTTTTTCATTATTATGTTTTTACTTTGGCTGAAAGCTTCTCCTTGTCGCAGAGAAATAGAACATCCAATTTTTCTATTCGCAGAGCAAAAGAAATACTCCCAGACACTGAAATGTCAAAGCGATTTAGAAAATCTAAAGCAACCATTGTTGCAAAAGCCCCTGTGATTAAAATGCCGCCTAAAGAGAAACCAGCGAAACTGAAGCTAGTTACAGACACCTCCTGCCAGGGACTTGGGAAAATGTCATGGGAAAATGTTTACAATATATTGGAAAAGGAAAAACCTAGAGTTGTGGAAGCTAAGGCCACAGTTCCTGATGAAGCCGACTCAGACTCGGATTCTGAAAGTTGTCTTGGTTCATTGGAAAACTCATTTCTGCACAGAGTTGCTGCTCGGGCAAACATTTTCCCGTATTATGATGTTATTAGATGGGTGATTGACAATCTGTCTATCGAAGACAGAAATTTTGTTTCTGCATCTGGGGCAATCTTCGGATCGTTCAGACTAGAGGATATCAAGGCAATGTACACCTTCCTGACCCACAAAAGATTTATAACAATGAGTTTATCAAATAATTCGCTGCAAACAATGAAAATCAGTCGGAACCAATCAGAGAATGGAGAAGGGCTCCTGAAAAACACAGGCATGAGGCATCAGGTATGTACTTTGTGGAGTCTCTCTTGCCTCCATATTGTTATGCCGTGGCTATGATGTGTAGATTGTTTGTTAATGATAATTCGGCTAGGTTTTCCATTCAAATGGTTCTGTTGATACATGCTGCTATTAATTCTGAGATAATGGATTGGGCTATTATCTTGTCTGATAGGATAGCCAATATAATCCTTGAGTATAGGAAAGACAAAAACACTGGAAATTCCACTCCTTTTTACTTTTGTGCTTACATCCTAGATGCCCTGTGTTTCAATTCAGAATTTCCCCTATTAGGATGGAAATGGAATCCTAAAGAACCTGTCCCGATTCATATATATCATAAGTTCTTATGGAAGGGGTATTTCAGAAGTCATTTTTATACAGTTTGCCATGGTTTTCTTATTCCAATTTACCAAATCATTTTTGGTCGATTCCCTCCTAGAATTTTCGATAAATCTAGAGTTGATTTGTCCTCTATTGGAGATTGGTTTGGGGAGGAAAAGTTCGCCTATGTCAGAATTTTTGGAAGTATTGTAGAGCCACATATCCTTCCCTTAAATTTTCCAGACAAGATGTTAGCACAGGAAATTTCTTATCAGCTGAAAGTAGAAGGTATGTCTAGGAATTTAAAGAACAACAAAAAGCTCATGTGGCCTACTTTTCCTTTCAAATATGGTGACTATACTCTCAGAAATTTTTTCCATGCTGAGAAAGAAGTTGTTAAGTTAACTGATCTTAAAATTTCAACAATTCCTGGAAGGAAATATGATCCCAGGAAGGTGGCATATGATTTTACTACCTCTGTTTCAATTGCTCGGTTTGAACATGAACCAAATTTTTTTGATGATCTATTTGTTTCTATAGATAAAATGCCTCAAATTTTTGATTTGGCCAAGTCCAAACTTCAGCTTGAGGAGATGAATAAATTTTTATTATTTAGAAGCTAGAGGCTACTCAGAGTTCCTCTGGATCAGTTGAGGATTTCTACACAGGGATGTGAACCAGAACAGAAAGATATAGGAAGTACTTCTAGTAAAGAAGTACCAGGAGTTAATCCTGTTTTGGAGAAGAAAGATGATAGTAGCAAAGCTAACACTGGAAAGACAGAAACCGTTGATAAAATTGATATACAACAATCTTCGGCTCAAGAAGGAAAAGAGAGCACAAGTACTGATGCCCATGTGCATGTTGAAAAATGAAGCACAGAGAGTAAAAAAACTGAACAGGCACCTAAAGATGATATAAACAATAATGCAAGTTCTCAACTTGGAGGACAAGAAGCGACTAAAATTATTGTTACTCCTCATTTGTTGAGCCAATATGAACAATTTTCCTAGCAAAAAGGACAACAAAACACTCCCCAAGTTGATGATCCAAAGGACCAGGATGCAGAAATCATCCCTGAAAACCCCACAGGTGAGATCATGCTAAAGATAGAAGAAATCCCTCCTTTAGATATATTTTACAGTCCCAAACATAGGGCTATGGTGAGAAAACAGAGGAAAAGGAGAAGAACTTATCAAGATGCACTTTTGGCATCATAGGGGGAATTTATGAATATTGTTTATAAGAATGCTGAGGTAGATCCATCTGAGGATCTCACCAAATTGTCTCAGTATGCAGGTGCCTATAATGCTGCCACTATAAATAAAGCCTCCGAAGTTACACAGTTGATGAAACAAAAGGATGTACAAATTGCCATTTTTGAGGAACAAGTTGCAGAAAACCAACAAAATATCATTCAGTTAGAACAACGATTACAGGATGAAGAGCTTAAGTCTAAACAATTAGAAGAGTAGTTGGCTATTGAAAAAGAGAAGATTGATCAGAAGACCTTAGAAAAGCAACAACAGCTAAATCAAGAAATTGCAAAATTACAAGCTCTTCTACAAAATGAGCAGACTCTGAAGATTGAACAAGAAAAGATGTTTCAATCTAAATTGGACAAGTTCAAGAATTATCCTACTCTGGATCAATTCAAAAATGAAGCTTTAGAAACAAACAAATTATTGTCTCACCAATTAAATGAATTTTGTCTAAATATTACTGAAGCAGAGTCTCTATGTGAGCTAACATCTTCCCTGATAGATGAAGGAGTCACTCTTAAGATTGAATTTGATGAAGCTGAAGAAAAGATCTCCGATTTTCTTTTATGGCAAGAATCAGAAATAGGGAGAAAAGCAGATCTTCCCAAAATTATGGAGAGACATAAAGAAATTGTTTTTGCAGAATGGGAACATCGCTTGATCAAAGCAGAAAGAGCCACATCCAGAGCTAAGGGAATAATGAACAATGTAACACAGATGGTAAATGATAATTTATCAGATTGTAGTCCCGGCCAATTACCCAGATGGTAAATGATAATTTATATGCAATCAATTTAATTGTAGATTGTAGTCCCGGCCAATTACCCAGAGTAAAAGAAACTGATCTTAGATGGAAACAAGATATCATTAATAAAAATCAGCAAATTGGCCAATTACAAGGAATATCATGGGATTCAATGTGGACTTATCTCATCAAGCCACATAGTCAATAAACAACAATTAAATTTCTCTCAAATGCCATTGATTGCATCATTCCCGAGTTCTCTGATGCTACATATACAAGGCGGTTGCATTCAAAGCTTAGTCATCCTGAAGAAGTAAAGGAGATGCTCAAAATTTTCCACCTTCGCACATCCACCTCAACTGATGATCAATGAGTCGATTTTCATCAAGCTCGCATTTTTGTTTCAGATATTTTTTAATTTAGATAGATTGTAGGAATATTTTTATATTTTTTGTTAGGTACCTATTTAAACCCCTTTCATGCATTTAGAAAGGGGTACTGAATTTGTAATATTTTGACTTGGAGATTACATTTCTGTACTCCATTTACTCCTATATTTTTATAAAGGATCACATCTGGTGATTATCTAAGAAATTATCTTTAAGAATTGAATTTCTGTATCTTGGAGTTGATTTTACATTGAAGTTGTCGGATTTGAATATCGGATTGCATTGGAAAACATCAAGATGGATATGGTATTTCTATCTATTCACTGCTAGTTTCTTTTGTTATATGATATTCTCTTTTAAATTGCTATCGTTTATATGTATTTGTTTCACAATATTTCTTTATACATATCATTTTTTAGTGTGTTAGAAATATTTATCTTTTATAGTATATGCAAGCGATATATTATGATGAATGTAATATGTTATTATAACTCTATTTAATTTCTTAAACAGAGTTATCTTTATTTGTTACTGCACATTTCAATTAAACTGTAAAACATTTTCATGGTTATTGGTTAATTGAAACAATTTAAAGTTGTATTCACATTTGATGCTCAGGTTAGTCTTAGAGTTATTTCATCAGTATTTAAATTTGATTAGATAGTTTTATTTCATTCATTTAGTCCAATTTTCCCCCATCCAATCATTCCATTACCAACCCATTTAAATTACTAGGAAACTGGTCCTATAAATCCAGTCGAAGCCACCACACCAAATGGAAAAGGAGCTGTCTTAAGGTCCCGACCGGGTGGTTATTCCCCAATGTTTGAAGCAGTGATTTTCAAGGCTTCAACATTTTTGGCGCTAGAAGGAGGGCCATAAGCTATGAATGGCAGATAAATCTAAATCCGAAAGCCATTCTAAGAGCACATCACCCTAATCACTTTCAATTTCTTCCACATCTCAAATCACAAGAGAATAAATTGAGAAAGTATTCAAACACCCACTACCAAAGTTTCAGATCAATCAGATAATCCAACTCCTGAATCCCCTGAAGTCGAAGCCTTAGTTCATAAACTTCAAAGATTCTCGTTATCATTAGAATAATTATAATTATCTGAATGTTGTGTCACCTCGCAGTTTGTTTCTTCCAGACCTCTTACTAGGTCACAGAGTGAAAAACTTGGAATTTCCCCGAAATAATTTCCTATACCTAGTAGAGTCAAAACAAGAAAAACTCCATCGGAAACAGAAAGTGGTACTAGTTCTTCATCACATTTTCAATCATCTATTTCCCAAGCTCCAAATCTGTAAAGTGTAGTAGTCTCATCTTCATCTGCTCAAACTATATCTACTCAATCTTCATCTCCTCAAACTACATCTGCTCAATCTTCATCTACTCAAACATTAATTGTCTTTTCTGGTACTTCAACAGTTACTAATCATATACCAGTTATCACTTCTAGTTCATATACCATCGTCACAAGAATGGCACAACCAACACAAAGACCATGGACTAGAACAGGAGCTGTGAATATGGCTGCACCTTTGCATGATCTACCTGATCATCTTGAAAAATGGCTCCCAAATTTTAGTCCAGATACTGGTATACAAGCAGAAGAACATATCAATAACTTTATGATTTCTATAAATTTAAATCAAGTAGTGCATGAAGATGTTGTAGTCCGATTATTTCCCTATACTTTGCAAGGAACAACAGGATCCTGGTACTTTTCCTTACCTTCTGATTCTATCACAAATTGGGATATGTTTGAAGAACAATTTTTAACTAAATATGGAGATGATAGATCAGTTGCTACCCTAATTAACGATCTCTCCAATTTAAAGACTCGGCCCAAGGAACCCATTAAAGATTTTAAATCTCGATTCAATAAACTCTTGAATAAGATCCCTGCAACATCTAAGCCTAGTGAACAAGTTAGAAGTGAATGGTACATTAATGCTTGGCCCTCAAACATAGCAATTTTTGTAGATAGAATTGAAAAACCGACTTTAGCTGAGAATATGAAAGAAGCTATTTCAGTTGAAAAATGAATGATTGGTCTAGATAAGAAAAACGATATTGAGGAAAGGAAATCAAAGAAAGTCACTTTTAAAGATGATTCCAAGAAAAAGACACCAAGAGATCCATATGACATGGAAGGTTTACAGAAATTCCTTAAAACCATGTCTAATGAGATGTTTGAAATCAAAAAGCAAGTAGCAGAGACTTCTACAAAAATACCATTTAGAAATTTCAAGAGAAATCAAACCAAATCAAAACCTCCCAATGCAATCTCTAATGCAGAATCAGAAGATGAAGAAGAAGAAGAAACCCCTCTAATGTCAGATGAAGAAGATGAACGGGAAGAATTAGTTGAACTAAATGGAATGTGGGATTTCATTCTCCCTAATTTGGATAGTGAAATGGAACAAGAAGCTATGCCTGTGAGTACAAGGAGCAAATCTACATCGGAACCTGTTCAAACTGTTCCGAAGAAGAAAAATACAACTCCAAGTACTAAAGACAAAATCCCTACAAAAAGAGCTTCTCCCTTACCCACTCAGAATCATCCATCATCTCCCAATCCTCCCACATCACCATCCAAAACTCTGGTGGTATCAGATACGATGGATTATAATATCATTGAGGACATGAAAAAGACTAGAGCGAGAATTTCATTACATGAACTCAGCAAACTTAAACATCAACAAAAGTTTCTATTAAAAGAGTTAAATGCTACACCTATTGCTCCTCTACCAAGTGGTGTAGTAGCTAAAGCAGCTAAAGGGATTGGTAAGCCACTAGACAAAGTAGATGCAGCTGATACTATTCTTATTGGAGAAAGACAAAATTCTCAGACACCTCCATTTCTGTTGACTTATGAAATCTACAATAAGAACTTACATAATTGTTTAACTGATTCTGGATCATCCTCCAATATAATGCCTTCTTCAGTCTGTGCTAAATTGAATATTGAACCACAGAAGTCTGTTGTTCATATTTTACAATTGGATCGCTCTAAAGTTCAAGTTGTTGGAGAAATAAATTCAGTTACTATCAAACAAGCTTTCAATCCTAGGATTTTCCAAAGAATTGATATTCTAATTGTTGATATTCCATAATTCTATGGGTTGGTCTTAAGCAGAGACTGGTCTGCGAAACTTAATGGTTACATCTTAACCGATTATTCACATATGTGGCTTCCCTACAAAGGGAAACCCAATCAAATCAAAGTCGAGCAAGAAAAACATATGATGCACACTGTAACTGAATTTGAAAAACCTAATGAACCTGTAGCTTTCAACAATAATATTCTTGGAGGTTATTCTGCCAAGCCTTTTCTTGGAAATTTTACTGCACCACAATCACCATTCTCTGTAAATACTTTTGTTTCTCAAATTGAAAATTTTTCGCAATCTGATTCTTCTAGAATTGTAAATATTTCTGATTCTTTTGTAGATAAACCTATAGATAGAACTTTATTTTGGTCATTATATTTTGATGGATCAAAATCTAGTGATGGAGCAGGAGCAGGATGCATCCTAATTGATCCAGAAGGAGAGAAAACCATGTTATCATGTAGATTAGAATTTGAGTGCACTAATAATACTGCTGAATATGAAGCCTTGATTCAAGGGCTTTATAAGGCCATAGGGTTAAATGTAAAATACTTGAAAGTATATGGAGATTCTGAAAATGTCATAAGACAAGTAAGGAATACCATCCATTGTCTTTCAGGACATCTCAAACATTATCAAACCCTAGTACAAGACCTTACCACTCAATTTCTAGCATTTAATATCTCTTCTATTCCCATAAATCAAAACACATCAGCTGACTTGTTAGCTAATGTTGCGTCCAAACTCCTTCATGTTGAAGATTGCAGTCCTGATAGATTTTCAGTAGAGTTGATTTTTCTCCCATCTGTCCCAGACAATATTACTAACTGGAGAGTATTATACCATGATCAAGATATTTTAAATTTCTTAACTTTTGAGAAATCATATGATGAACAAATTATTGATGAAGATGATCATGATCTGCAAATTACTTCAAGAAATAATGAAAATCCTATTCCTAAATCTGTTGTTAAACTTAAGGATCTTTATGATATTAAAGACATATTCAAGAAAGTTACTAATGCTAAACTTCAAATTTCAACTTCGAAGTTTGAATTAGTCAATCTTGGCTCTGATTCTAAACCTCAGAATGTTAATCTAGGTCTCAATTTAACTCCAGAAGAAAGATCTGCTTTTATTAAACTTCTGAGTAAATATAAAAATGTATTCGCTTGGAGTTATGAGGATTTAAAGACTTATGATACTTCTGTAATTCAACACACAATTCCAATGCTATCTGATGTTAAGCCTGTTCAACAAAAGTTAAGAAAGATTCATCCAAATCTTGAGGATAAAATCAAAATAGAACTCAATAAACTTTTGAAAGCCAAAATAATTTTTCCTGTAAGGCATTCCAATTGGGTTTCCAACATGGTACCTATCAGGAAGAAAAATGGTGATATTAGAATCTGTATTGATTTCAGGAATTTAAACAAGGCATGTCAAAAAGACAATTTCCCATTGCCAACCATGGAGTAAATTCTCCAAAGGGTAGCTGGTTCTAAACTCATGTCCTTCCTTGATGGATTTTCAGGGTATAATAAAATTCTAGTACATCTAGATGATAGGTTGAAAACCACTTTCAGAACCAAATGGGGAACCTATGCTTATCAGAAAATTCCTTTTTGGTTTAGTAAATGCAGGAGCTACTTTCCAGAGAGCCATGGACATAGCATTTAAGGGTATGATTAATAGATCGGTTGTTATTTATCTTGATGACATAATAGTTTATTCAAAGAAGAGATCCAATCATCTACAAGATCTAAAACAAATATTTGAAAGATGTAGAAGATTTGGTATTTCCTTAAACCCAAAGAAATCCTTCTTTGCTCTCGATCAAGGAAAACTCTTAGGGTTTTTTGTGTAAAAAGATGGTATATATATCGATCCTGACAGAGTTAAAGAAATTTCTGATATTTCTTTACCTCACAATAAAAATTCCATGCAATCATTTCTAGGTTAGATTAATTTTGTAAAAATATTCATTCCATATTTTTCTCAAATTGTTTTGCCTATGCAGAATATGATTAGAAAAAATTCGGTATTCAAATGGGGTTTTAAAGAAAAATAAGCCTTTGATGCAATCAAGAAGGCACTCATTGATGCACCTGCATTAAATACTCCCAATTTTTCCAAAGATTTTATTCTGTATACTTTGGCAACTGAAACATCGTATGCTGTTGTTTTAACACAACTCAATGATCAACAAATCGAAGCACCGATTTCTTTCTTCAGCTCAAATCTGTAAGGAGCTGAGCTGAATTATTCTGATGTTGAAAAACAAGCTTTCGTTGTATTTAAGTCAATCAAACATTTTATGCCTTTTCTCTTAAAAACACACACAAAGGTTATTGTTCCTTTCTCTGCAGTAAGACAATTACTAATTCAAAGAGAAGTAGGAGAAAAAAGGGCTAATTGGGTGACAACATTGCAAGAATATTATATTGACATTAAACCAGCAAAGATTTTTAGAGGACAAGGTTTTTGCAGATTATTTGCAGAAGCTCATAATATACCATAAAATCAAGATCCAGAGAATGTTGTTCAAGTAAGTCAAATAAGTGTTATAGAATCTGAATCTCAGTATGTTGATCTGATATTTTACTTGAAAAATGGGTATGCTCCTTCTAATCTCAACTATAAAAATAAACGTGCTTTAAGATTGAAGGCTACTAAATATGAAATCATTGATGATGTGTTATTCAGAAAAAATTATGATTCAATCCTATTAAGATGTCTTGAAAATACTATAGAAAAAAAGGTATTGCGGGAATTACACGATGGACCAGCTGGAGGTCATTTTGGAGGTGATACCACAGCTCACAAAATTATCCATGCTAGGTATTATTGGCCTACCCTTTTTAAAAATACACATGATTATGTGAGAAAATGCAAAATTTTCCAAACTGCTAGTGGAAGACAAAGGAAGCCAACTTTTCCTTTGCAGCCAGTAAACATTGAACAACCATCTGAGCAATGGGGGCTTGATATTATTGGTGAGATTATTCCTCATTCTTCCAAACAGCACAAGTACATTCTCCTTGCAACAGATTACTTCACAAAATGGGTAGAAACAATTCCTCTAAAGGTAGCCAATTTTGATGCAATTATTGATTTCATCGATCAATTCATCATTACCAGGTTTGGTGTACCTAACGCTCTGGTCTTTGATAAGGCATCTTATTTTTCTGGTAATAGTATAATAGAATTTGCAATTAAAATAGGTTCTAAATTGAAATATTCAGCAAACTATTATCCACAAGGTAATGGTTTAGTTGAATCCACTAACAAAAATCTCATCAAAATCATTAAAAGGACTATTGATCAAAATCAAAAGAATTGGCACAAGTCTTTAATCTTTGCATTATGGGTTGATCGTATTACTCTTAAAGCTTCTATTGGAACTTCACCTTTCAATTTAGTTTATGGTAAAGAAGTTGTGATACCATCAAATCTAGCTCTACCATCATTAGCCCTAGTGCAATTCATTGAAGAAAATCCTTTCTCATCCATTCAGTTGAGATTTGATCAAATCCTTAAATTAGAAGAAGATAGAGGAAAAGCAAGAAATATTCATGAGAAACATCAACAGCTTGTAAAATCTTCTTTTGATTCAAGTTCCACCAGCTCAAAAAAATTGTCAATTGGTGATCTTGTTCTGAAATAGGATAAAGCACATGAAGAAAAAGGTAAGCATACCAAATTTCAGAAAATGTGGCTTGGACCATTTCATATTGCTGAAAAGATAGGCTCATATACATTCATACTTCAAGATTTAACAGGAAAGAGAGAATCTCTTCCTGTAAATGGGCTTGTCTTAAAGAAATTATTTTCATAAGGAGGTAACCTCTTCTTACTTGTACATATTCCTTTCTGCAATTTTTATTTATTTTTGTAAATAAAGGTTGTTAATAGTCTTTAATTGACTTTTTACTATTTGAAAATTGTCTTGGAAAGAATTTCATAAATACTTATTTTATGTAAATAAGAATTTTCAAGGAAATGATTACAATTTTGGATAGTTTAAAATAAAATGTTAAACTTTGAAAATTTGTTCAAAACATTTGCATGATATTTTGAAACCTTGAGGAAAATGTAAATCATTATAAGTTTCTTAAGAAGAGAGAGGTTATATTTAAAAATTAAAAACCTTTTTCAATCTTTAGTAAACAAAAAAATCTGAAATTTGTCATCCATTTATTCTTAAGGATAAATCTATTTCACCCCATCCATTTTGGTTGTGATTTTTTTGAATGTAATTCTAAGAAATTATATGACAAAATTTAGGAGATAAGAGGTCTCATCACGAGCCTACTTACCATGATCATAAGAAGTAATAAAATTGACACTACCAATACTGCATACCAAACAGGGTAATGGCTTATAAAAGTAAGACAAGGGGTCTCATCACGAGCTAGCTTGTTCAATTTAATTACAACTAGTGAATGGAATTGTTAATAACTGGCTATCAAACCAGAACAATGGCTCTTAAATTTAAAAAATAAATAAAAGACAAAAAAATGAGATAATATGTCTTATGAATTTATTTTTAAAGAGTCATAATCTTAGTTGGATGGGATAATGGATAGTTAATGGTTAAAAGGTAACCCTGTCGAGACTATGAACGTTTGCTGGCAGCAGAGGCAATGCCTGTGACAATAGAGTATATTACAAAAGCTAAACTTGAAGAAATCCATTTACTTTATTATTATCAACCAATTAAAGCTTGAGATAACTCAAAAAATGTTTTTATCTTTGAGGAATTAGAAAGAAATTGTAAGTGATTTTTATTCTTTTTCACAGTTAGATTTTATTTGAATTATCTTAAGATAAGTTTTTATTATCTTTAGAAGTTTTTACTTACTAAAAATATAGTGTTCATTTCATTTTTCAGAGATAAGTGTTTCTTCCAGTGAATCGCCAATTATTGTACTGTACAATGACCCTCCCCATTTTTAAATTTTAGAGTAAATCCCATTTAAAAATAGATCCCCTTTTTATATCTTTATTCCTAAATAGAAATAAAAATTCATTGATAAAAGGATACATATAACATTTTTATTCACAAAGTGTACAACCTTTAATAACTTTCTGATCCGATGAGTTATAAAGCCTTTTAATCATATCAAACACATTATAAAGCCTTTATACTTAATAATAATTCAAATGAATAGGAATCACAATTGGAAACTCAGAAAGTTCTTTAAAAGATTTATTTTTTCTTTGTAGAGTTCCAATGTGATCGTGCTCAATCGCAATCGCATTTCGAATAATTTTAAAGTGTTGTATCTCTTGTATATATTTCCGATGCGATGCGATTCATCACAATCACATTTCGGAAGAATTAAAACATTGCATTCCGTTGTTTTAAAACTCCGATGCGAAAGATCATATCTCTTCGCAATCGCAATTTTGGAGAAAATGTTTAACGGTTCATTTCATTTTAAAACTCCGATGCGATCTTCGCAAACGGGATTTGGTATAGCTGTTGTTTCATTTCCCTTTTAAAATGAATTGTGATGCGATTGTGACTTAAATATCCATTTATTATGATTCATTGTGTTTCATTTTTTTAAAGGGAAATATATCTATACTTATTTCAAAAATACGTCAAATCTCCAATTGTACGATAACATTAAACTCGTGAATCAAATGAATAACAATGATTCATTTTGTTAATGAATGCAAGAGTGTGACCCCATAGAGGGCATTTAAGTTTTAAACTACGGAAATAATAAATACAAATCAATTAATAAACCCTTTGTATAGATTTTTTTTCACTATTACGTTTTTACTTTGGCTGAAAGCTTCTCCTTGTCGCAGAGCAATAAAACATCTAATTTTTCTATTCGTAGAGCAAGAGAAATACTCCTAGACACTGAAATGTCGAAGCGATTCAAAAAATCTAAAGCTACCGTTGCTGCAAAAGCCCCTGTGATTACAATGCCGCCTAAAGAGAAACCGGCGAAACTTAAGCTGGTTACAGACACCTCCTGCCAGGGACTTGGGAAAATGTCATGGGAAAATGTTTACAACCTATTGGAAAAGGAAAACCCTAGAGTTGTGGAAGCTAAGACCACAGTTCTTGATGAAGCCGACTCAGACTCGGATTCTAAAAGTCCTCTTGGTTCATTGGCAAACTCATTTCTGCACAGAGTTGCTGCTCGGGAAAACATTTTCCCGTATTATGATGTTATTAAATGGGTGATTGAAAATGTGTCTATCAAAGACAGAAATTTTGTTTCTGCATCTGGTGCAATCTTCAAATCATTCAGACCAGAGGATATCAAGGCAATGTACCACCTTCCTGACCCACAGAGGATTTATAACAAGGATTTTATCAAATAATTCGCTGCAAACAATGAAAATCAGTCGAAAACAATCAGAGAATGGAGAAGGGCTCCTAAAAAACACAGGCATGAGGCATCTGGTATGTACTCCGTGGAGTCTCTCTTGCCTCCATATTGTTATGCCGCGGCTATGATGTGTAGATTGTTTGGTAATGATAATTCGGCTAGGTTTTCCATTCAAATGGTTCCATTGATACACACTGCTATTAATTCTGAGATAATTGATTGGGCTGTTATCTTGTCTGATAGGATAGCCAATAGAATCCTTGAGTACAGGAAAGACAAAAACTCTGGAAATTCCACTCCTTTTTACTTTTGTGCTTACATTCTAGATGCCCTATGTTTCAATTCAGAATTTCCCCTATTAGGATGGAAATGGACTCCTAAAGAACCTGTCCCGATTCATATATATCATAAGTTCTTATGGAAGGGGTATTTTAGAAGTCATGTTTACAAAGTTTGCCATGGTTTTCTTATTCCGATTTACCAAATCATTTTTGGTCGATTCCCTCCTAGACTTTCCGATAAAGCTAGAGTTGATTTGTCCTCTATTGGAGATTGATTCGGGGAGGAAAAGTTCACCTATGTCAGAATTTTTGGAAGTATTGTAGAGCCACATATCCTTCCTTTATATGTTCCAGACAAGCTGTTAGCACAGGAAATTTCTTATCAACTGATAGTAGAAGGTATTTCTAAGACTTTAAAGAACAGCAAAAAGCTCATGTGGCCTACTTTTCCTTTCAAATGTGGTGACTATACTCTCAGCAATTTTGTCCATGCTGAGAAAGAAGTTGTTAAGTTAACTAATCTTAAACTTTCAACAATTCCTGGAAGGCAATATGATCCCAGGAAGGTGGCATATGATTTTACTACCTCTGTTTCAATTGCTTGGTTCAAACATGAACCAGATGTTTTTGATGATTTATTTGTTTCTATAGATAAAATGGATCAAATTTTTGATTTGGCCAAGTCCAAACTTCAGCCTGAGGAGATGAATAAATTTTATTATTTAGAAGTCAGAGGCTACTCATAGCTCCTCTGGATCAGTTGAGGATTTCTACATAGGGATGTGAACTAGAACAGAAAGATATAGGAAGTACTTCTGGTAAAGAAGTAACAGGAGCTAATCCTGTTTTGGAGAAGAAAGATGATAACAACAAAGCTGACACTGGAAAGACAGAAACCGCTGATAAAATTGATATACAGTAGTCTTTGGCTCAAGCAGGAAAAGAGAGCACAGGTACTGATGCCCATGTGCGTGTTGAAAAAGGAAGCACGGAGAGTAAAAACACTGAACAAGCACCTAAAGATGATATAAACAATAAGGCAAGTTCTCAACTTGGAGGACAAGAAGCGACTAAACTTATTGTTACTCCTCATTTGCTGAACCAATATGAACAATTTGCCCAGCAAATAGGACAACAAAACACTCCCCAAGTTGATGATCCAAAGGACCAGGATGTAGAAATCATCCCTGAAAACCCCACAGGTGAGATCATGCTAAAGATAGAAGAAATCCCTCCTTTAGATATATTTTATAGTCCCAAACATAGGGTTGTGGTGAGAAAACAAAGGAAAAGGAGAAGAACTGATCAAGATGCACTTTTGGCATCATAGGGGGAATTTATGAATATTGTTTATAAGAATGCTGAGGTGGATCCATCTGAGGATCTCACCAAATTGTCTCAATATGCAGGTCCCTATAGTGCTGCCACTATAGATAAAGCCTCCGAAGATACACAGTTGATGAAACAAAAGGATGTACAAATTGCCATTTTTGAGGAACAAGTTGCAGAAAACCAACAAAATATCATTCAGTTAGAACAACGATTACAGGATGAAGAGCTTAAGTCTAAACAATTAGAAGAGCAGCTGGCTGTTGAAAAAGAGAAGATTGATCAGCAGACCCTAGAAAAGAAACAACAACTAAATCAAGAAATTGCAAAATTACAAGCTCTTCTACAAAATGAGCAGACTTTGAAGATTGAACAAGAAAATATTTTTCAATCTAAATTGGACAAGTTCAAGAATTATCCTACTCTGGATCAATTCAAAAATGAAGCTTTATAGACAAAAAAATTATTGTCTCAACAATTAAATGAATTTTGTCTAAAGATTGCAGAAGCAGAGTCTCTATGTGAGCTAACATCTTCCCTGATAGATGAAGGAGTCACTCTTAAGATTGAATTTGATGAAGCTGAAGAAAAGATCTCTGATTTTCTTTTATGGCAAGAATCAGAAACAGGGATAAAAGCAGATCTTCCCAAAATTATGGAGAGGCATAAAGAAATTTTTTTTGCAGAATGGGAACATTGCTTGATCAAAGTAGAAAGGGCCACATCCAGAGCTAAGGGAATAATGAACAATGTAACACAGATGGTAAATGATAATTTATATGCAATCAATTTAATTGTAGATTGTAGTCCCGGCCAATTACCCAGAGTAAAAGAAACTGATCTTAGATGGAAACAAGATATCATTAATAAAAATCAGCAAATTGACCAATTACAAGGAATATCATGGGATTCAATGTGGACTTATCTCATCAAGCCACATAGTCAACAAACAATAATTAAATATCTCTCAAATGCCATTGATTACATCATTCCCGAGTTCTCTTATGCCACATATACAGGGCGGTTGCATTCAAAGCGTAGTCATCCTGAAGAAGTAAAGGAGATGCTCAAAATTTTCCACCTTCGCACATCCACCTCAACTGATGATCAATGAGTCGGTTTTCATCAAGCTCGCATTTCTGTTTTAGATATTTTTTAATTTAGATAGATTGTAGGAATAGTTTTAGTTATTTTTTGTTAATTACCTATTTAAACCCCTTTCATGCATTTAGAAAGGGGTCCTGAATTTGTAATATTTTGACTTGGAGATTACATTTCTGTACTCCATTGACTCCTATATTTTTATAAAGGATCACATCTGGCGATTATCTGCAAAATTATCTTTAAGAATTTCATTTCTGTTTCTTGGAGTTGATTTTACATTGAAGTTGCCGGATTTGAATATCGGATTGCATTGGAAAATATCGAGATGGATATGGTATTTCTATCTATTCACTGCTAGTTTCTTTTGTTATACGATATTCTCTCTTAAATTGCTATATTTTATATGTATTTGTTTCACAATATTTCTTTATACATATCATTTCTGAGTGTGTTAGAAATATTTATCTTTTATAGTTTATGCAAGCGATATATTATGATGAATGCAATATGTTATTATAACTCTGTTTAATTTCTTAAACAGAGTTATATTTATTTGTTACTGCACATTTCAATTAAACTGTAATACATTTTCATGGTTATTGGTTAATTGAAACAATTTAAATTTGTATTCACATTTGATGATCGGGTTATTCTTAGATTTATTTCATCAGTATTTAAATTTGATTAGATAGTTTTATTTCAGTCATTTAGTCCCATTTTCCCCCATCTAATCATTCCATTACTAACCCATTTAAATTACCAGTAAACTGGTCCTATAAATCCAGTCGAAGCCACCACACCAAACGAAAAAGGAGCTATCTTAAGGTCCTGGTCAGGTGGTTATCCCCCGATGTTTGAAGCAGCGATTTTCGAGGCTTCAATAGAGCCTCAATGTAACACAGTGGAGAGGCCTATAGCCTCACCCGTTAAGTAAATCCTAACACCTGCGATACTGTCCAATCAACTAATTGAAAGTGAATCAATAGATTATTTTTTAGGAGTGATTCATCCTTCTAGGATGATCTGGTTCGAATACCCATGGATTAGTTGTTTGCTCACTAGCTTTATAAAGTTCGGGAAACACTAGTTTTCTCAAAGCTTTTCGCTCGTATTTTTCATTAGTTTGGTTATTACTGGCCTGTTTCTTGATGTCCATAAATACATTAGGGCCTATTTATAATTTTAAATTTTAGCTGGGAAACAAAATGAACCCTTCCATAGTGCATTTGATTAGAATTGAAAATTGGGGATCGGATGGTATAGTCTATTCAATCTGTTGGGAGCTTGTAAGATCGTAACCATGACTATTGCTTTCCAATCGGCTGTGTTTGGTCAAGCACAGGACCTTCCTTTCACGCCATCCTTCATCCAAAATAGATTCATTTATATTCAAGAAGTTACGAATACCTTAGATTGGTCTAAGGTCTCAAGGGCTGGGCTAGTCGGGGCTAGTGGGGCTAGTGGGGGCAAACTGCAATCACATCTCTTCTCAGGGATACGCTACCAATGCCCTAACCTACTCATTTCTATTATTCCTATAAGCATGTTTCATTTAGTTGTTTTGTAACACAGTCCAGAGGCCTATAGCCACCACATATCTTCTCAGAGATAAGCCTACCAGCGCCCTCGCTGTTTATTTACATCATGCCTGTAAACAACTTCCAGTTCTATAACACAGTAAATTGGCCTATAGCCGCCACATATCTTCTCAAAGATACACTACTAGTGCCCTAGCTATTTTATTTCAGTCATTTGATTATAATAAAATGAAGCATTATTTCCATTGCATCTCTGTACCTATGGCTATATGTGTATTTTGTTGTGTTCCTACATAAAATCTGGATCAGTGGTATCAGAGTGGGTCTACTCTTTCTCTGTTTTTCTTTTTATATCTCCAACGCGGCCAAGGTATAAGGAGTTCAACCTCGCAACCCCAATGACCCCCCATGGCGGAAGGAAAGAAAGACAAGGGAACAGGAGATCCTACCAAAATTTTGCTCGAGGATTCCATTTAGAAACAGAGGAACATGATGATGGATAACTTTTCCCAGATCCTTCAATGGCTACCCACCGATGGCACATCTACATCCAACACGTCTGTCGACAGGTTCGCGACATATTGGACAAATCCAACACCAAGTTCAGCAGAATTCTCCCCCCCCCCCCCCACCATGGAGGAACTTAACGCAATGGAGACCATTGCTTCCTAAGGAGGGAGGAATGATACAGGTGGATATCGGTGGACCTATTCCATTTGGACCCACAACATCAATTCTTTCAGTTTTTCAGCTTCATCACAACTTACTATTTTTAGCAGGTTTTCGGGTCCTGCACTCCCGGATCCATTTTGGGGACTTAATGATCTAGGTGGATATTGGTGGCCACCCACCGAGTCCATTTGAACCCCCACCATCAGTTATTTCAATTTGTAAGTTTCAACACAACTTACTATTTATAGCAGTTTTTTGGGTCTTGAACTTCTGGAGACGTTTTGAGGCCCTAAACGACACTTTTTGGGAAAACCATGTTGCTCACTCAAAAGTTGTAGTCCTCGGATAGATCTTTCTAATGAGCTATTGAGCGCGTCAAACAGAGATCGTCCCCAAGAAGTTGAAACACCAATTTACCCAAACGGGACCCACATTTTTGGCGCTCCATCTCCTAGGGTTAGATTTTTGGACGTTTTGGATTTTACATTGTTTCTCAACAATAAATAGGCCTTCGAGCCTCATTGTAACACAGTTCAAGGGTTGGTAGCTTACACATCTCTTCTCAGGGATACGCTGCCAGTACCCTATCTCATCTATTTTCATTATGTCTGGAATAGGCCTTGGAGCCTCAATGTAACATAGTGGAGAGGCTTGTAGCAATCACATCTCTTTTCAGGGATATGCTACTAGTGCCCTCGCCCGTTCATTTCTATTATTCCTATAATCATGTTTCAGTCATTTTTTTTGTAACACCGTTCAGAGGTCTGTAGCCACCATATCTCTTCTTAGAGATAAGCCTACCAGTGCCCTCACTGTTTATTTACATTATGTCTGTAAACAACTTCCAGTTCTATAACACAGTTAAGAGTCTTGTAGCCACCACATATTTTCTCAGAGATACACTACCAACACCCTAGCTATTTTATTTCAATCATTTGATTATAATAAAATGAAGCATTATTTCCGCTGCATCTCTGTATTTATGGATATATGTGTATTTTGTTGCATTCCTGCATAAAATCCAGATCAGTAGTATCAGAGCGGGTCTTCTCTTTCTCTGATTTTCTTTTTATATCCCCAAGTGGCCAGGGTATAAGGAGTTCAACCTCGCAACCTCGACGACCCCCCCATGGCGGAAGGAAAGAAATATGAGGGATAAAGAGATCCTACCAAAATCTTGCTCGAGGAGGCCCTCGAGAAACAGAGGAACGTGACGATGGATAAATTTTCCCAGTTCCTTCAACGGCTGCCCACTAGCAGCACATCTACATCCAGAACGTTCGCCAACAGGTTCATGACATCCTGGACAAATCCAATGCCAAGTTCAACAGAATTCCCCCCACCCCCCCCATGGAGGAACTTAACACAATGGATACCATTTCTTCCTAAGGAGGGATGAATGATCCAGGTGGATATCGGTGGCCACCCACCTTCCATTTGGACCCACAACATCAATTCTTTCAGTTTTTTAACTTCAACACAACTTACTATTTTTAGCAGGTTTTCGGGTCCTACACTCCTGGAGCCATTTTGGGGACTTAATGATGTAGGTGGATATTGGTGGCCACCCACCAAGTCCATTTGAACCCCCACCATCATTTATTTCAGTTTGTAAGTTTCAGCACAACTTACTATTTATAGCAATTTTTCGGGTCTTGAACTTCTGGTACCATTTTGAGGCCCTAAACGATGCTTTTTGGGAAAATAGGGAGAAACATGGGTTGTATACTGATGTTGCTCACTCAAAAGTTTTCTTCCTCAAATATATCTTTATAACGAGCTATTGAGCGCGTCAAACTGAGATTGGATGCCAAAGTTACGTCCCCTGGAAGTTGAAACACTAATTTACCCAAACGGGACCCGCAGTTTTGGCGCTTCATCTCCTAGGGTTAGGTTTTTGGACGATTTGGATTTTACATTGTTTCTCAAAAATAAATAGGTTTTCGAGCCTCATTGTAACACAGTTCAGGGGCTGGTAGCCGACACATCTCTTCTTAGGGATACGCTGCCAGTACCCTAGCTCATCTATTTTCATTATGTCTAGAATAGGCCTTGGAGCCTCAATGTAACATAGTGGAGAGGCCTGTAGCAATCACATCTCTTCTCAAGGATATGCTACCAGTTCCATCACCTACTCATTTCTATTATTCCTATAATCATGTTTCAGTAAGTTGTTTTGTAACACAGTCCAGAGGTCAGTATCTGCCACATCTCTTCTCAGAGATAAGCCTACCAGCGCCCTCACTATTTATTTACATTCTGTCTGTAAACAAATTCCAATTTTGTAACAAAGTTAAGATGCCTGTAGCCGCCACATCTCTTCTCAGAGATACACTACCAGTGCCCTACCTATTTTATTTCAGTCATTTAATTATAATAAAATGAAGCATTATTTCCATTGCATCTCTGTATCTATGGCTATATGTGTATTCTGTTGCGTTCTTGCATAAAATCCAGATCAACCATCCACCTTCCCTCAATATCCTGTGACACTGCTGACTGTCTCGACAGAAGTGTATTATGTAGTTCCCTCACAGTTGACTCCCCATGTGTGAGCCCAAGAGTGGAACCTATGCTACCTCGACAATAAACCAAGTCGTCCCTAAGCTTGTATTCGTCAACCCGTGCCTCCACCAAACGTCTCAACTTGAGAGTCATGGATGGTAGGTTCCCACTGGTAGGATCAAGAGTCTTCTAGGGTGCTAAATAATATCCCTATGGGTGTCCATCTCTCTATTTTGGATCTGTTGATAAACTAGTTGAAGACATGTCTCTATACACCATAGGATATCCATGACTACCGCTATACCACCCTATACCATCCTGTGCCCTGTCTATGTGAAGGTACCAGTCGCTCCCCGTGTGTACTAACTATGATGTAAGACACTCCTACTCCACAATTCAATCCAATACACTACGGTACACCACCATGTACCTCCACATCCATCGGTAGTCCACTGCTCAATGCGAGATGCTCCCACACATCCCTGGATGTGATGGCCTAAATTTTTTTCTCAATGTGTTGGCCCACCCCTAATCAGTATCATCACCTCCATCATCACATTATTAAACCCTCCGATGAATGGATATTCAATCCAAATCCTCCCTAAGGGATCCGAGAAGTGAATCTCCCAATGTGTCATTAGTGATGCGACCAATGCTCTGCTCCTCTACGACCTATGCGCCCCACACAAAGGTGAAGAATCACCAACTCCATAGAAGGAACTGTCTTGTGGCCTAGAAATTCCACCTCCTCCAATAAAATTATACTAGAGTATGTTGATCACCCCATGAAATTGTGTACAAACGTCATACCAAGACAACCCAAGGAGTTTGTCCATAAACTGGTTGGCCATTGGTGCTGACCAAAACTCCCCTAGCGAATGTGGATGCTCAACTGCTAGGTCAATTGTACCATATAGGTTGTATTCAATCGGCATATCTAGGAAGTGATAGGTAGTCCCACCCAGATCCCAATGCCAGTATAGGCTTCCAGTATCCCCAGTTCTTGGAAGCCCACTCCACATGGTACCAACTCATAATATCTTGCCATCCAACCCCAAGAGAGGGATTGAACGCACAAACTCCTGCACATATAAAAACCGCAACATGTGAATGTTGTGCCCCATGAAACTCAGATCATCTCATCCCGCTATCCAGGTCAACACATGAGATCTTACTAGGTAGCTTTGTCTCCCTCTCTCCAATGGGAAAATGTGACCCAATAGTGTTGCTAGCCTGGTCATCCCTTCTGGTATGTCTAAAAAAATCCTCCTCTCTCCAAAAAATGTGTAGGGGTGGGATGATAACGTTGTAGATCCTATCAGTATCCCTCTGAAGTGAAATTTGTTGAAATCCCAAAGTGTGGTCCCTATGTTGCCCCTCATCAATGGCTAGCCCAAAAAATCGTTTCACATTCTCATCCATCATGGGCTCGACATGAGCCTCCAATTTCTCCTCCATAGACAACCCAACATGCAAGACGTGCTCATTAGTCAGCTGTAGGTGGTTTTCATTATGAAGCTTTGTCATAGATTTGGATGCATCATCAATGTATGTGTGCTCAACTGCCTCCTCCAGTCTGTCTACTGGGGAGACCAAATGAAACTCCAATAGGGGTGACACCTGCGTCACACTAGGTGTATCCTCATGCTCCTCTTGTGTGCCATTAGCCTCATGCTCAACTGGATGGAATGTGCCTAGATGAAATCCCTCATCAATGGGTATGTTCTCTCTCATCTTGTCACTACCTCTGCCTCCCATCTTTTTCTCTATAGTATTGATACTAACACTTAGTTCAATAACCACGCTCCTTTTATTTTCTTCATCTGCAGGTCGACAACTAATTTTTCTTCTTACTTTCCGTGTTGACACCCACTCTTCGAGTTTCCCCGCCAATCTCTCGAGGTTCCTAGTATAATTTTAAAATTTCTCCTATTGAGACATTTTTTGGCATAAGTTTAATCTGGAGAATAATATGGGACTACCGTTTTAGCCTTTGTAATTCTAGCCCACAATAGCACTTGAGTATTAGCATGATTTAGACCCACAGCTGGCCAAAATCATGCTCTGATACCACTATAATATTCCTATTGTAAATTCACAACGATTAAAAAAAAAAAAAAAAATATCAAGGACACACTTGAAATTTACACACAAGTTGGACACCATGAAATAAACCAAAAATTTCACTACTCTTGAGCCATTTTATTATAAATGTATGGGGGTACAATAGAAATTTGTAATTTTCCACTTGGGCTTGCCCAACCTAAGCTAGCAAAGCCCAAGTGATGAAATAAAGTGCTCCAACAGTTATGTAGGTGTCCCCTCTATTGATCTTCACTGATCACCCAAAAAATAAAATTTTGGTTGTAAAGAATGGTTGATTTGACTCGATTCTGGTGCTCAAAAAATTCTAGGAAATTAGCCCTAGTCTCTCCTCTAATAACCCACCAAAACCGAAAAAGTGTTTGGCCAAATTTTGATCCTGGAATTTCAAACCAATTTTCCCTAGCTCCTCTAATTGTTGGCTGAGTTGGGATCCCTATTTGACCCCTCAAATATGCCTAGAAAATTATTCCAAATTAATATTTTCCTCTTCTTAATAAATCCAAAAAAAACTCATAAATGGTATGTCCTAGTTTTGACGCTCCAAAATTGACCCCAAATGCTTGGCCCTCCTCATTCAGCAGAAGATGTAACCTATAGAAAATGATTTGTGTCTTTTCCCACCAAAATTCTGGAAAATTACCCACAACTTCCTCCAATGCAACTCCAAATAGCCTAGCTCCTCAATCTCTCTCTCAATCCACCCCACAAGTTTCCTGAACAAAGGACTATGTATTCCATGGACAGAATGATGCAGGCCCTCCTCTGGGAATTTGAATGGTTGTTGGGAGAAGATTTTTGTCCTTGTAATTCTCCCTCCTGTGCCAAAGAAATGAACAAGAGTGCCCCAATAACAAACCCAACCCCTCACTTAGACTCTTCTCTCCTCCAATGGTTGCATGGCTCCCTGAACTCCATCCAACTAACTCAAAATTCTTGTTGCCTGCATGATTTTTCTTCCAACTCCCAAAAATGCATAGAACTTTCCTCCCTAGGATGGAACTCATGGTCCACCGAAGAAGAAGGTGATATTTCCCCTTGGAAACCTCTAGTGCTAAACATCACCTATGACTCAACTGAACAACTTGAGCGACAAGAGTAAAATTTCAAATGATAAAAAAAAACCTTCAATTATGTTGCCTTCCTCTTATTTATAATTTTTTCTCTCTTCCTTCACATGGAACCCTTCACCAAGAAATTCGAGACCCCTCCTTATCCATTCGCATTTATCCATCAAGGGGTGTGTATTTCATCATGGGGTGGCCCCTACATCCCACTTTGTGATTAATATACCCTTTATCTAATATTTTTGGGCGTCCACTACCACACAACATTTATTTAATCAATTTCCACCCACTTTTCCTAAGTTTTTATCCAAAAATTTCGCCATCCATAATTTACAAAAATTGAGAAAGGCACTTAACATATTTTTATAGGAAAGGATATTTCACACCACTCCAAATTGAGAAAACATCCTTCTCTCCTCAACATAGTGAAATTTTTTCAAATTGAAGATCCTTCCTTCTTGATCGTGACAACTCCATGATTTTTTTCAACCCACGGGGCATGTTGTGTGTTTGTGGACCTCCCTGGTCGATCTCATAGCAATCACAGGAAACAAATATTTACTCTTCATCAATGTGATAGTCATTCTTCACCTAATCTCACCCTTTGATTCCGCTTGTTAGTGAGCGCTATGTGGTGGGGTCAACTATTCAACTGTTTGATCGTCATGGTGAACCAAAACAAACACTCCTTTGGCTCTGAGGGCCTACTTCAGTGGTCATTAATCCATCACCCACCAATTGGAGGCAACGAAGAAATCATAGAACTCAAGAATCGAGTGAGCCAACAATCCAATCATATTCTATTCCTCTGTGAATAACTTCTATGACAGAAAGAAAAAATAAGCCATTTAGAATATTAAATGGATTGGTTCTGATGCCATTATGTTGATCTACATCCTAAGATAAATGTGGGTGTGGATCACGTTACAACCAAAATTTCACCAAATGGACTCTCTGATAAAATCTCAACCAACCCACCAAGTTAATCCATGACTACATAATGAAAATATGTCCTTGCCTATGGACAATTTAGTAGAATTTATAGTTGTCACAACTTTTTTCTAATGTATGAATAGGATATGAAAGTAGAATTATTTGTTATCTCCATCAAAGATGTACTTTGAAGTGATAACACATTTTCATTACTTGCAAAAAACCTCGATTTTCTTGCTACGTTACAGACACAGACTTAATGAAAATCCTATTCATCTCTATTTTATATATATATAAAATAAATTTAGGCCAAATGTTTTTTTGGAAACCATAGACCATGGAAAACTAGGTTTTTTAGTTAAAGAACATAAAATGGAAAAAATATAGTCAACAATTTAAGAATTTACCATACAAAAGATAAACACCTTTATAGACTAACCCTAAATATGGTTTAGGGTTTTTAAAAAATTACAAGATGAGAAAGGAAATACTTAGGTCAAATATGAACCTAGGGTATTAGCTAGGGTTTTTAATAAAACATGAACTGGTAAAATAACCAAAGGAATTATATAATTATACACATTATAAACCTATTAGAAAACAAGAAATATACTTAAGCGAAGTTCTTATCCCTTTATATCTAGTAATCTCTATAAAAGCACAACTCTAGTAGAAGAAGCGTTTGGAAATTACAATGTGGCTTCATAGTGGTTTTATGCACAGAGGATTTCTAAACCTTGGTTCCAAAAACCTTAACAAATTGAAAAAAATAAAGATAAATTGTATTTTATAATTGACAAAGAGTTACCTGAAGAGGGTGTGAGGAAAATTATCCTTTTTCTTGGATGGAAAGGATATAAATACTCTAGAATGTAAATTTATTTTCAACGTGGTAAAGTAAAGAAGGGTTTTGTTACCCTGTGAAGAAATATTTCTTTTGTATCTACAAAAGGTATAGGAGACAATTAATCAACTAGAAAAATGAATAACAACTACTACATTGGAAATGGAAATATGTAAACTCGGAACAAAGGGTGGCATTTGATCTGAATATGCGAAGATGACCCTCGAATTTGTAAAACAAATCCATTCTGGGCTTGGATAAGAATGAAGAAAACAAAATAAGATTGCAAATAAGTATAAATGACCTTGGAGTTGTTTTATTAATTCCAAACCAAATACCTCTTGTGAAATCTGCAAAACCAACAAAATTATCCAATTAAAAATGATTGAACATAAATATATTAGGGTTGAAGAACAAAATTAATGGAAAAATTTGATGAGAAATTTATGTTTGTACTTGTATAATGTTGGTTCTTATGTAGAAATCGTAATTTTTTTTACCTGAAGAGACTAAGAAAAGTATGAAAGAAGGTGAGTAGCTTATTTACTCCATAATTGCTGCTAATAACATACTAATTTAGGTATTGAAGAAGAGGCAAGCTCTAGAGTAGAGAAAACATATGTATTTAAAACGAAATGTAAAATAATAGCAAATGAAGTGTTAGGGCAAGGTAATTTGTCCTAAACGAAAACCCTAGGTAATGAGAGTCATTGATCAATCTAAAACTCATCACAATCATTGGATCAGATGACTAGCATTCACACTTTACTCCACATGAACGCTTGTGAAACCATTATTATGGCATAACTAAAAAGTGCCAAAAATACCAAATAAATCCACTTCATAATCTATCTGTCAACCAAATAATGTGATGAAATGTGAATAAAATGTGTAACCCTAAGCATTAACCAATGATTTTGTTACAAGCGAAGAGTTATTCCAAGGCACAATTGATACGTTGTGGTCATGAAAAATGTTGGAAGAATAATAATGTTCTCCCATGGGTTTGGGTTTGACCCACACTTTTGAATTTATACCAATATGAAATTATATTAACCTTACCTTTTAATCTACATAGGAATCATGGGGGTTAGAAAAATAATAAAAACATTTTGTATTATAAATAATATAAGATACATAATAAAGACTCATACTAATTTATTGATCTGGATTGGATCATTATATCTTTTTCCATCCATCTTGATTCTTTTAGAGTGGAAAAAGTGGAGGAATCAACTCAATGGACCATTGTTATCGATAAGACCCAATTTGGCAAAACAAGGCTTGAAACCTTTTGGAAGTGTTTTGAGGCATAACACAACCTTTTTTGGGTGTAAAACCTTACTGCTTTAGCCTCTTTACAACTCCACCTTTTCATGCCATTCTACACATAGGGACCTTTCCAACGGTGCAAGAATCGTGCCAATGAAAGTTTGTATGTGAAAGTTATGCCACTTAGAAGTTGACCTTCCTGTTTTCACCACCATAATCGAGAGGATGCCATGCCATCCCCCAATATTCATGGAAAAGGGGTTATCTACATGATTATGATGTAGAGGACTGTATAAGAGTCTATGTTGTGACTCTAATTAAGCATTTAGGTAGTTAAACCTAACCATTAGTAGGCTATCTGGCTATGTTATAATCGAGCCACTAGGAGGAAAAGTGATTCCATTCTTTCGAGTGCATTTTTCCATAGCTAAGCAAAAAATATACAAGAGGGATAGGAGGTACCCTACACATAGGGATGATTTGTGAAATGTAACATCCCATGGGCCACATGCCATACTTCTTTGTACTCAACCATATTTCCATTCATAGAAAGGGATCGAAGTGACCTCACCTTCCAACTGGGTTTTTATCCTAAAAGGGTTTCCCAGAGCATATCTTGTGTCAAATGTGTGTGAGATATTATATTTCATTGTTCTCTATTTTCTACATAATTTTAAATTCACATGCATGCACTATTATCAGTAAATCTATAGATACAGAAATATAATAAAACTGTAATAGTGTAGAATTTCATATTTTAAATATAATTTTATCAGATCTATTGTGATGAACTGTCTAGTGGAATATCCACGGAAATTTATCGATCATATTGATATCAAAGCAATTTTCTTTGGGTGTATTGTGTAGATTAGCAGGGGATCTATATCAACTGAGCCAAAGTTCATATAAACCTAATAGTATGACCAACAAAATTGTGAATAACACTCATGATTCTGCAAAGGAGAGGTTTTCGCAATTGGAACAACAAGTTGTTAATACAAATCGTAATGTAAATCTCCTCATGGCATCCCTAAGTAATAATTTTGAGATATTTGGAGAATATGGGGAATTAAATGCAAAGGACAAATCAAAAGGGGAATCAACAGATTGGGAAGAAATAAATAATCAACAGAAGAAAGAACTATGAAAATCTCAATCCAGCTCAATTGTCGTGAATCAATCATAGCCCTTGTTTAAAATGGAAGAAAAGGTTTATATCAATATGTACCATGGCGATGTCGATGATCTACAGTTGAATCAATGGTTTAAACAACTAGAAATATATTTCAACAGCCATCAAATTGAGGAAGAACAGAATATCTCATTTGTGTGGTTGAAATTAGAGGGCCATTCCTTGCACTGGTGGGACAGCCACACTGATACCATGAGGTTGGAGGGAGAGCCTCTAGTGACTAAGTGGGAGGACTTTAAAACCCTCATCAAGTCACATTTTTACCCTATTGGGTATGTAGAGGACCATTGGATCGGGTGGCACTAATTCAGGCAAAAGCCAAGGCAATGTGTGCATGATTAAACTACATAATTCAGAAACATGACCATAATGTTGGGTATCTCCCCAACGAAACCAAATGTACTCCTCAAATATCTGGGGGGTTTACACTGCCATCCACATGAAAAATTTATTCTATTAAAGCCCAAATCAATGTACAAGGCTTGTGTACAGACATAATACCTGGAGAATGTAGGCCTGAAGGGAGTGAAATCAAGTGGATCAAAGTAGAAGGAGAAACAAGACGCTTCTAAGGAGGGGAAGAAGAAGAAAAAAGGTGGAAAATACAAAAATATGACAACCACAATGCACCATTGCAAAGATCCCAACAACCACTACAACATTGACGACCATACACAATAGAAGTGTTGAAAGTTGCATCCGGGATAAACCTGAAGAACAAAAAGAAAGAAAATAGAAGAATAATACTGTGGTTACTAATTCAAGAAACCAAGTTGAAATTAACTTAGATGTGGATGAGAATATTAGCTAGATGTTAGTGTAGAAGGAGGTGAATCTAAGTAGCCTTCAGCAATAGGAGGAGAAAAAAATGACCAAACTCTTCCATACAAAGATAGAGGTCAAGAAGATAAATATTGATGCTCTATTTGACTTGGGATCATAGGCGAATATCATTGCAGTAGATTTGGTCAAGAAGTTTGGGATATAATTTCATGATCATCCAAGTCAATATCCACTGGAATTTCTAAATAAGGATGCAAAGCTGAAGGTAACAAAACATTGCAAAGTTATATTGTCCATCACTGTTGATTTATTGATGAAGTAGAACTAGATGCGGTTCCCCTTGATGTATGTTGAGTCATGTTTGGGAGTCCCTACATGTACATGCGAGATGAAATATTCATGTGGAGATACAACCAATATTGGCTCGTCAATGATGGAAAATCATTCACCATCAATGCACATAAATGCAAGTTTAAAATTTCACTGGTAATTTCCAACCAAGCCAAGAAATCGATTAGTTCCAACAAGAAGTATATATTATTGTTTTTAAGAAAAAATTAGTTTGTAGGAGAGTCAATAAGAGGAAATTAATCCCTGGAGGGGTGTACTAAGAAAAAAAAACAACAACTGGAATATTTTCTACAGACATACATGGATGTGTTTCGAGAGCCTAAAGGGTTACCTGTTAAGAGGGAAATATAGCATGATATCCATTTATTTTTGGACTCCCTGTTGCTAAAATTGGACTATATAGGCAGTCTAATATAGAAGCAAGTGAGATGAAGAAATAGTTGCAGCAACTACTAGAACAAGGTTTCATTTGACTGATTAAATCACCATGTGGGTCACCCATCATCATTGCACAAAAGAAATATGTGACTTGGTTATTGTGTATAGATTACAGAGCGATGAAAAAAATCACGCTCAAGAAAATTTACCCTCTTCCTAGGATAGATGATCTGTTGGATCAATTGCAACAAGAAAAATACTTCACCAAGCTGAAATTAAATTTTGGATATCATTAGGTTCGATTCAAAGAATAATATACTTAGAATACTTCTTTCAAAACTAGAAAATGTTTGTATGAGGACCTATGTAATGCACCAACTATGTTTATGATATTGATGAATGATGTACTGTGACATTTTATAAAGTTCATTTTTTATTGTCTATTTGGATGATATAGTGATATATAATGCTACCTAGGAGGAGAACATATCATATTTGATGTAGGTGTTGGAGATATTAAATAAGCACCAAATGTTAGCAAATATCAAGAAGTGTGAGTTTGCACAACAATATTTGGTGTATCCAGGATATGTAATAGGTGGAGGAGACATGAAAATAGATCCTGCCAAGATGGAGGCCATCATGAAATGGTTGCTGCCTACTCATTTATGAGGTCGAGAGTTTCGTTGGGGAAACATAGTACCTGAGGAAATTCATAACCTCATTTTTAGTGGTAGTAACACTGCACCACGCCATAACAATAGGTGGCAATATTTTACAGTGGGGAAAGGGTTAGCAGAGGTATTTCAAGGAGCTAAAGAATAAGATCATACGAGCAATAGTTCTGGCATTACCAAACTTGCAACAGCCCTTTAACGTGGAGACATATGTGAGTGGTTATGCTATGGGAGCAGTATTGATGTAGGAAGGAATGCTTGTATGCTACCATTCTATAATATTTCATGGGCTATTTCTTAACTACCCTACCTACAACAATGTAACGCCCTCCTCCCACATTTACCCAAGCTAATTGGTCCATTGAGGTAAATATGTGATGAAGAGTTATTATGATATGATTCAACTTACCAAGCATAGTTAAGGAAATGGAATCAACATGAAAAGACCAATCTAACCTTCCACGGGTGCTACAAAACCTTCAATAGCCTACCAACCCTTCTAGGTGACCAACCCCTGAGAAAACTTATTGTTTTTCTGAACTAGAGCCTCAGTCTCTCCCATGACAAGGCATGCATGCAACTAGGACCCTCCAGTCACTCCATAGCAAGGAATCCATGTGACTATGGCCTTTTTCAGGAAGTTTAGTGCTAGTGACCCCAGATTCTGAGCCACTTTTTCAGGGCTAAGTCCCAGTCCACTTCCCAGAACTTTATGAAATTTCAAGAAATGATAAACAACATTTAAAAAAGGTTACTAATGCAAAAAAATAAACAAGGACTTGATCTAACCCCTACTATCCATGACATGAATTTTTTCAAACATATCACAAACATGTAATCTACAGGTCACAACAATATTTCTCAGCATAGGGATATCATAATTATCTGAGAATCATCAAGGAGGACCAATATCCCCTCCCAATAGCTGCAATGATATTTATTAGTTCATTTCATTCATTAACATTTAATATACTAACTAAAACATGATGATAACCATAACTCAAGTTTGTCATAAACCATTCTCATAACCAACATATAACCATCAAAATAACAATTCTAAAACAACCATGAAGATCATATACTAACAAATACTTTTTCCCATCAAATACAATAGGAAAATAGCTCTTGTTAACATATGCAAGATGTAACTAGGCCTGGGACTTCCATGTACCACCCGACCATAGATTGGTCTAAACAAAATATTTCTTTTAATCAATCACCCTTGTGCCATATTCTAAGAAACAATGTGGGATCTTATGGAATAAACCAAAAAAAACCAAACCAGGGATTCTAGATGCCAAACCGCCTCAACCCCCAACCAGTGATTACACCTCACGGTTGAACATCACTAACCATCACTAGATCGGTAAGATGTCTAGGGCTCTGAATAATTTGTTACAACCATGGATTATAGGAATAGTAACTCAACCCACAGTTGTTTCCAGGATTCCAAAGCGTTTTTCCAACTAGGGCTTCCAGGACTAGTAACTCAACCCACCAAGGGCTTCCAGATCGTTTGTCAAACAAAGGCTTCCAGAACTAGTAACTCAAACCAAGTTGCTACAAGAATTCCACAAAATTTTTCCAACCAAGGCTTCTAGGAACTAATAACTCAACCCACAACCATAAGTGACATGAGAACCAATCAGAAAAACAAAGGTAAACCCACAACACCATGACTATCCAGGAAATGGCAAGGCTAGGAAAAACAATTTTCAATCCTCCATGAAAATGATAGATCATAACCAAGGAACCACATTCATGTTCCATGCTTACAAAAACTAGCAAGGAAAATAGACATGCAACTCGTTACCTATAAGAAAAACCCATTGTAGATGTTGATCCCAATGTCATCTTGTGCTTTCCTGCTTTTCCTTTTCCTTCTTGCTCCAAATACCAAGTATGCCACACTCCTCCAAGAGTGATCCAAGAAAAATCTGTGTCCAAGATTATGAGAGAGAGAGAGAGTAGAAAGTGAGAGCTTCAAGATAAAACTGAGAAAAGGTTGAACTGGAAAAATCCATGAACTAATCCTCAGAAGTCTTTTTATTAATGAGGCTTCCATTTTCTTCATTTTCCATTATTTTACTTCATTTTACTTTCACCTTCCTTTTCTCCTATTTTCCATTATTTTAATAAATAAATTCCAATAAATGCCACTTTTCCTTTCCAAAGCCTTTACCATTGGTTTTTCCCATTTCCATAGTTATTAATTAATCATAAGTGATCCTATCACTATGTTTTTTCCCAACATTCATCTTGGAATATGTGTCCCACGACGATGGTTATTATTTTTCCTTTATTAAATTTATTACGTGAAGGTTTAACCTGAGGTTGTTATAGACCCCTCCCTCTTAAGGGAACGTTTTCCTTGGTGTTCAATGACACCTACAACCAAAAAAATTGTTGAAAAGTAAAATATATTTCATATGGAGCTTTATAACATAGCTCGTTGCAGTATTTACAATGAACATCATGCTAAAATCAAACCTACATAACCAACATGACAAACATAACAACATGAAAAACATACCACTTATTAGAGATTTATAACACATCTCGTTGCGGTATTTACCTCCGTATACATATATACATATACCAAAACATCACACCAAAACATATGCCAAAAATATTCACTCAACCAAAAAATAGAGAAGGATACATAGCCTGTACCTGATCAACCATCTCCCATGTAGCTTCATCAGGCCCAAAGTGCTTCCACTGCACTTTAACCTACTCGATTGCTCGGTTCCAGAATATGAGCATATTTCTTTGAAAAATGCACTAAGGTTCCAACTGGAATTCTCCTTCTGGCTCCACCTGCAATACAGGAAATTCAATCACATTATCAACATATTTAACATACTTCTTAAGCAATGAAACATGGAAAACATTATAGACTCTCACTATCGGAGGCAGTGCAAGTCGATAGGCCACTGGTCCAATCCTCTTAAGCATCTTGAAAGGTCCACAATATTGAGGTGCCAACTTCGCGCATAACCCATTCCTCAAGGAGCTCTTCTTTTACTTTATACTCAAGTACACATGTTCTCCAATATGAAACTCCTTAAACACCATGTGATGATGTGCATATCTCTTCTTTCTATCATGTGCTGCCTTTAACTTCTAGTTGATAACCTACATTTCTTGTTCCATCTCTGCAAACATATTTGGTTCAATCAATACCATGTTAACAGGATCACTCCAAATGATAGGAGTATTACAACTCCGCCAATAGAGTGTCTCAAACAAACTGTCCTTAGATATTCCTGATGCCCATTGTTGTAAAAAAACTCAAAAAATGGTAAATATCCTTCCCACTTTCATTACTAATGCATCACATAGATTCTCAACATGTCCTCCAGAATATTTTTGAGCCTCTTCGTCTTTTCATTTTTTTGTTGATGATAAGTTGTGCTAAATGACAACTTTGTACCCAAACCTACAAATAACTTTTTCCAAAACCTAGAAGTGAACTTAGCATCCATGTCTAACACAATTTCTTCAGCACGCCATGAAACCTCACAACATCTATGATTAATACATGTGCCACATCACTATCTGAATACATAGACTTCACCAGGATGAAGTTCGCTACCTTTTTCAGCCTATCCACCACAACCATGATGGACTCGTGCTATCTAGATGTCTTCAAAAAACTTGTGATAAAATCCATAGAAATGACTTCTCATTTCCACTATGGAATTGAAATCGGTAGTAGTAACCCACCAGGATGCTTACACTCTACCTTTAATTGTTGACAATCCAAACATCTAGCCACAAACTCTGCCGCTTCCTTCTTCAAATTCGACCAATAATAAAATTTCTTCACCACTATCAATGTATTATGATATCCTAGGTGACCTAAATATGGATTAACATGTAATTCCCTCAAGATAAGCTTCTTGAGCTCACTTTTGTCTGGAACATAGATCCTATCCCTAAATCTGACTAAACCATCTACTACAAGACGATATTCCACATCATAATCATATGTACCTTGTTGTAACTTGTGCCTAAGCTCCCTATACCTATCATCTTGTTGACCTACCTATAAGATACAATCCTATAGATCTGTCCCATAAGAAATCATAACTTCTATTTGATTTACATGTATCCACCTGCTAAGAGCATCTGCAACATTGTTCTATTTTCCTTTAATGTACCTGATCTCAAAATCAAGCTCACTAATCATGGTTAACCATCTATCTTTCTTGGCGTTTAGATTCGGTTGGTCAAATAAATACCTCAATCCACTGTGATCACTCATCAATACAAACCTCCTACCAAGAATATAGTGTATCCACATCTTCAATGCATGAATGATCATTGATAACTCAAGATCATGTGTGACATAATTTTTCTCATGCTCATTTAGTTTCTTTGATTCATAACACAATACGTGTTCTTCCTCCATAAGGACTCGTGACTAATCACTCTCTTTCAAGAATCTGTACATACCACGAACTATTTTTTTGGATTTGCAATATTTGAAACTGGAGCATTTGTAAACAATTGCTTCAACTTCTCAAAACTGGTTGCACATTCCTCTGTCCATTCAAATTTATTACCTTTCCTTTGCGATGATGTAATAGAATAAGAAATATGCGATAATTTCTTGATAAACCTCCTGTAATAACTCGCTAACCCCATAAATTATGTTACCTCATCCACATTCTTGGGAGCTACCCATTCCATGATAGGTCTGATATTTTCCAGGTCCACTGTTATTCCTTCCTTGGAAACCACATGCCCCAAATAATGTACCCCCATCTGTAAGAAACTACATTTACTAAGCTTGGCATACAATTGATGCTCTCTTAGCAACCTCAACACTCCTACTAAATGTTAGGCATGTTATTCCTCATTCTTAGAATATATCAATACATCATCAATGAATACAATAACAAAGTTGTCCAGATAAGGATGCAACACTCTATTCATAAAGCACATAAAATTAGTTGGATCATTAGTCAAACCAAAAGGAATTACAACAAACTTATAATGCCCATACCTGTCCTGATATTTTTCATGTAAACATCCTCTTATTTTATGCGTACCTAATGATATCATGGTCTTAGATCAATCTTTGAGAACATTGTTGCTCACTTCAACTGATTAAACAAGTCATCAATCCTTGGCAACAAATACATGTTCTTGATTTTTACCTTGTTCAACTTCTTGTAATCAGTGCATAGCCTGAGATTACCATCCTTTTTATTCACAAACAATACTGATACAACTCATGAAAACACACTTGGCCTAATGTACCCCTTGTCAGGAATTTCCTTCAACTGCAACTTCAATTCCACTAACTCTGGTGTGCTCATCATGTATGATGCCTTTGATGCTTGCGCTGCCCCTAGTACCAACTCAATAGAAAAGTCCACTTCCCTGTGAGGTGACAACTCTGAAATCTTTACAGAAAACACATCCTAAAGATATTGTAGAACTAGTTACATGTTCAATACCTCCACATCCTCAACATCCTTACCTTTTTCACTGGAAATATGTACTACAAATATCACACACCCTTTCCTGCGACCACTTTTTTCCTACATAACTATAACCATTCTAACTAACGTAGCTTTCTTCTTACCCTGCAAGATTCTTTGTTCCCCATTGTCATCCAATCACTCAATATCCTTATCATAGTATTCTACCTTAGTCCTATGTAGATACAACCAATCCATACCCAATAACACTATATGATCCAAAAACCAATAAATTAAAAGTTGCTAATGTACGAATACCATTCAGTTCAATTGCATAAGCTCTTACCTAGTGATGAATTATTTTCTTTGTACCTATATCAAAATGCGCTCACCAAGACTCTGCATGCATTTATTTATTCAAGCCACACTTATCCACTAGGTCAGGATTAACATAACTATAATAGATCCAGGGTCAATAAAAATAGAAACAAATTGATCAAAAATTTTACCGTCCATATTGATAATAGATGCCTAATTATTTATCTGCATTTTATCCAACACTGCATAAATCCGAGGAATACTCTTTCCAACATCCCCCACTGTCTATGCTTCCTGAGCACTATAGATATGTGGTCTACCACCCTGATGTTGTGGACAATCTCGCTTGAGATGATCTTTTCCACAATTCCAACATTGTAAAGGGTTCCAACTTGAACCCGTCTTCTTCTCTTCAGACTGAAATTCATGTCCTTTGTCAGATGCATTGCAATTATTAGGCGGTGTTGCATTCTCATTTTTACCTGTGTTCCGAGGTCTTGTTTTCTTCTTATCCCATTTTCCTTTATTCTTTTCATTACCTCTCCAATCATGCTTAGTCTTATGTTTGTGCTTTGATTGGTCATAACAATTCTTTAGCTTCTTAATGGATTCCTCTAATGATCTAGGTTCATCAAAATCAATCCTATCTTTGAATGCTACCGAAAACCCACTGAAGAATATATAAATCTTCGGTTTATCCTCCTTTAGATAAGGAACATACCTCAATAAATCCAAGAATCTACTAGTATACTCCTCATCGGTCATTGATCCCATCTTCATCTCATCAAAATACTTTTCCCTATCATCATACTATCTCTATGATAGATAATTCTGCCTGAATAGTCTCTCGAACTCACTCCAAGTAAACTCGTCTTCTTGAATACCTATGATATTCTTTACACTTTCCCACCAAATGGTTGCTTTACCTTTAAGACTGAACGTAGCTATTCTGCCCTTCATGTTCGTTGAGTAATCATGCAATTTGAATATCTTATTCATTCCAAGCAACCAAGCTTCTTCATCATGTGACTTCTTCATTTCTCCATCAAATGTAGGTTTCTTTGCTTTCTTGAACTCATCCTAAAAATATCCCCTTTCACTCCTCCTATAAGGATGATAATGATGATGACCATGATACGTGTTTGAACCAAAACTAGAGTAAATCCCATGTCCATTGCCTCGTCTATTAGGTGTATCCAATAACCTTCCATATTTGATCATGTCATCTCTATCCAACCTGTTCCCACCATGTTACCTACTATCATATGCTCCATTAGTCCTATCCTCCCGCCCATGATTGATTCTAAGTGATCCTTGTCTCTACAAGTCTAAAAATCTCTTAAGGATATATCCATTAACTTCTGCTTGTTTCTCCTATGACCTAACAAGTCTCTCTTGTGATTAAATTGTTCTGTCATTATCTTCTTTGAAACTCCTTATTTTTTCCTTTAAACTTATCAGAGTGTTTGCTATGTGAGGGGAGAACTCATCACCATGTTTCTCATCTTATCTATAGGGAGAATATCATGAACTATATTCTACTATTCTTCTAGCCATATTTTTTCCTCTATTCCTATAAGGATATAATGTCAGCTAAATCAAAACATAAATATAACTTACATACCTCAGTATATTTCAAGGTAGGATATCGCATCTGCAAGATCAAATAGATTAGTGTGATAAATGTATAATCATAATCACAAAAATATATAGACATCATCTTAATCATCATCTAGTTACCATGCATGATGCCACAAGCACAACACAAACTAGACACAATGCATGCATAACAATGTAGGTACAACAAACATGCATACATAATACATAAAAACCCAACATACATTCATGATGAACACATTCCAACAACATCATAAAATTTTTCATGACATCACAACGACAACCATGACCACCACCATGAATACACAACAAGCACACATACCACAAGCATAAGGACACATATGCACCTAACATGCATAATTGACAACACATTCATCCAAGGATAATCGAAGGCAGACATCACCCGAGGAGAACAAAACCATGCTCTGATACCACCTGGTAACTCCCTCCTCCAACATTTACCCAATAAATTTGGTCCACCAAGGTAAATTTGTGATGAATAGTTACTATGATATTATTCAACTTCCCAAATACAGTTAAGGAAGTGGAACCGACATGAAAAAACCAATTTGACCTTCCACGGATGCTATAAAACCTTCAGGAGCCAACCAACCCTTCCATGTGACCAACCCCTGAGAAAACTTATTGTTTTGATGAACTATAGCCTCAAATACTCCAATGAAAAGGCATGCATGCGATTGGGACCCTCCAGTCGCTTCCAAAATAAGGTATCCAAGCAACTATGGCCCTTTTTAGGAAATTATGTGTGAGCAACCCAAAATTCTGAGCCACTTATTCAGGGCTAGGTCTAAGGCCAATGCCCATAACTTTATGAAACTTCTAGAAATGATAAATAACATTGAAACAAGATTACTAATTCAAACACCTAAAAAAGGACTTGATCCAAATCTTACTAGCCATAATAGGAATTTCGTCAAACATATCACAAACATGTAATCTATAGGTCACAACAATATGTCTGAGCATATGGATCTCATACTTATCTTAGAATCATCAAGGAGGAACAATATCCACTCCCAATAGCTGAAATGATATATATTAGGTCATTCATTCATTAACATTTGATATACTAACTAAAACATGATGAGAACCATAACTCAAGTATGTCATAAACCATGATCATAACCAACAAAATAACAATGATAAAAAAACCATCAAGATCACATACTAACAAATACATTTACCCATCAAATACAAGAGGAAAAGAGTTCTTATTAACATATGAAAGATGTGATCAAGTGTGGGACTTCCACGCACCACCCGACCATAGATTGGGTTGAACTAAATATTTATTTCATCCTATCAGCATCATTCCATATTCCAATAATGAATGTGGGATATCATGGAATAAACCAAACAAAACCAAACTAGGTCTTCTAGAGGAAAAACCACCTAAACCCCCAACCAGTGATCCCACCTCACGGTCAAGCATCACTAACCATCACCATATCGGTCTCTACCCAATATTTCCAGGGCTCTATAGTGTTTGTTCCAACCAGGGCTTCCAAGACTAGTAACTCAACCCACAACTACTTCTAAGCCTCCATAGTATTTTTCCAACCAGGGCTTCCAGGACTAGTAACTCAACCTAATTTGTTACAGGGCTTCCATATATTTTTTCCAACAAAGGATTCCATGAACTAGTAACTCAACCCACAACCATAACAAACATGAATAGCAATTAGAAAAACAAAGTTAAACACACAACACCATGGATATACAGGAAATGGAAAGGTTAGTAAAAACCATTGTCAATCAGTAAATCCTCCATGTTAATGACAAATCATAACCAAGGAACCACATGCATGTGCCATGAATTCCAAAACAAGAAAGGAGATCATACATTCAACTCGATACCTGCAAGAAAAACCCGTTGTAGCTACTAATCCTGATGTCATCTTGCACTTTCCTACTTTTCCTTTGCCTTCTTGATACAAATCCAGAGTATGCCACACTCCTCCAAAAGTGCTACAAGAAAACTCTAAGTGTCCAAGAGTATGATAGAGAGAGAGTAGAAAGTGAGAGATCCAAGCTAACACCAAAAAAAGGTTGAACCGACAAAATCTATGAACTGATCCTCATAAGCCTTTTTATTAATGAGGCCTATTTTTTCTTCATTGTCCATTATTTTCCTTCATTTTCCTCCTCACATGCAACCTGTGACCTTTCACCTTCCTTCTCTCCTATTTCCCATTATTTTCATAAATAAATACCAATAAATTCCACTTTTTCTTTCTAAAGCATTTACCATTGCCATTCCTAATTTCCATAGCTATTAATTAATCACAAGTGATAATGTCACTATTTTTTTTCCCAACATTCAACTTGGAATACGTGTCCCATGACCATGGTTATTATTTTTCCTTTATTAACTTTATTACATGAAGTTTTAACCCAAGGTTGTTACAGATAAGGAGCTCTATGCCCTAGTGCAAGATGTGAAGAAGTGTAAGAACTATATGATGGGAAAGGAGATAGTAATCCACATAGAGTAAGCTACCATAGTTTAGGCATTAAAGGTGGATGGGGTTTCTACAATAGTTTCAAATGGTGATTAAGTACAAGAAGGGAATAACAAACAAGTTGGATGATATGCTCTCAAGGCAACCCACATCAAATATCAAAACTTTGGAAACTCTTATGCACATGGATCCATTCAACCATGATGCATAAAGAGAGGCATGTTCATAAGATGAGGACTTGAAGTAAGTGTCTCAATATTTTCAGAGTCAAATTCATGTGCATGGTGGCGATAGCACCGTTGACTACCATCTCCAGGATGGGTTACTCTACAGAGTTGATAAGCTATGTGTTCTTAAATGTGAGTGATTGCAGCTAATCAAAGAGACTCACACCTCTTGGGTTGCAAGGCACTTTGTGTAGGGAAGACTAGGGCCAACTTGCATAGATATGCGTATTGGCCTAATATGCAAGAACATGTGGCTAGGTTCATAAGAGGATGATTTCTTTGTGGTACCAACAAGCCAAGCAACAAGAAATAGATTTTGTATCATCCCTTACTCATACCCACTCGTCCTTGGGAAAGAATTTATATGGATTTTATGGAAGGTTTACCAACAACCAGGAAGGGATATGACTACATGTTCATGATAGTTGATAGGTTCAAAAAGATGTGTGTTCCGATGCCTTGTAAAATTATTATCAGTGGGAAAGAAGCAACAAAATTGTTCTTTGGACAGGACTAGGTACACTTTGGGATACCGAGGAGCATTGTTTCAAACAAGTAGACAATTAATTTCGGGACTCATTTCGAATGATCCGTGAAAAAAGAACAGAAGCGGATATTGATGGTTGAACTTTTCTATTTTGAAATACGTTATCATATTTGGATACCCATTTAGCAGATGCAAGCATGGCCCCGCATGCACAAAGTGACGAATTAATTTCGGGACTCATTTCGGACGATCTGTGAAAAACAAATGGACATGGATATCAAGGGTTGAACTTTTTGGTTTTGAAATGTGAGAGAATATTTGGATACCCATTTTTGAGATGCAAGTGTCAATGCATTTTGGACTACATTGTGCGAGAATATGGACACGAAGTTGAAGAGATATACATCATTCGATCCACAAACATATGGGAAGGCAGAAGTAGTCAACATGAATTTGGTGTAGCTTCTAAGGGGATACAACCAAAAGCATTCGAAGACCTGGGATGAAAATATATATGAAAGTCTCCATTTGAAACCTATTTTGAATATTTTCCACCTTCACCTTCGGACATTGCATATGGATAGTAAAGAGGATTGAGGGAATATCTTACAAGATATGCTTCGAGGGCCAAAATTTTTATAGATAATATAAGGTAGATCCATCTATATGTACAAGAGACATTGCAGAAGTCATAGGAGAAATATAAGGCTATGCATGATCAACATTAAATAAAGAATCTGTTTAAGGTGGGAGACATAATATGGATACAGTTTAACAATGAGAGACTATAGGGGCCTGGTAAAAAAATTTAGGCTTTCAGGTATGGTCCCTTTTATATAATGGAAAAGGTGGGTGATAATTCCTATCGACTTAGTTTTCCACCATATATGCGCATTTACTCAGTTGTGAAAGTAGAGAGTTTGAAACTCTATGATCCTTCCATGTTATATCAGGAATAGGATCAACTCCTACCTTCTGTGGAGGACTTGGCACCAAATTCCTAGGCAAAGTTGACCAAAGATACAATTTTTTAGAAGATCCAAAAACTACAATACATGGATAGCATGACTTTTGGCATATTGGGTTGAAAGGAAAACTTCCAGGAAAATATAAATGGTACACTAGAGAGAAGGTAGAGGAAAATTTTCCTCACCTCATTCAGTAGAAGCTTTTGGGGACCAGAAGCCTCCCAAAATGGGGATGTGTCATCCATAATGGATCATTATATTGTTTATCATCCATTTCAATACTTTTAGAGTCGAAAATATGGAGGAATCAACTCATGGGACCATTGTTACCGACAAGACCTAGTTTGGAAAAACATGGCCTAAAACCTTCTAGGAGTGTTTTGAGGAATCAAACAACATTTTTTGGGGGTAAAATTTTTTTTCTTTAGTGCGAGACATTTTCATTCTATTCTACCCATAGATACCTTTCAACGTTGAAGAATCATGCCAATCAGAGTCATTGTGTGAATGTTATGCCACTCAGAAGTTGAATTTTTTGTTTTCACCACCATAATTCGAGAGGATGCCATGCTATCCCGAAAAAATCATGGAAAGGGGCTAGCCATGTGGCTATGATGTAGAAGACTCTAGAATATTTTAAATTTTAATTCTAGTTAAGAGTTTAGTTAGTTAAACCTAACCACTATTAGGCTATCAGGTTGTGTTATAACCGAGCCACTGGGAGGAAAAGGGATTCCATTCTTCAAGAGCATTTGTTCTATAATTGAGCCAAAATAGACAAAAGGGATAGGAGATAGATCACACAAGGAGTATTTGTGCACTGTAGTAGCCCACATGCCATAAGCCATACTTATTTATACTCACACCATATTTCCATTCAAAGAAAGAGAGGGGAGCGACCTCACCTTCCAGGTGGGTTTTTCTCCCGAAAGGGTTTCCTAGAGCATATCCTGTGTCAAATGTGTGTGCAAGATTTTATTTATTTGTTCTATATTTTCTGCATAATTTTAAATGCACTATTAATGGTAAATCTATAGATCCAAAAATCTAAGAAAACTATAATAGTGTAGAATTTCAAATTTTAAATATAATTTTATCAGATATGTTGTGATGAACTATCTAGTGGAATAACCATGACAATTTATAGATCATTTATCATGACCATGAATGCTCTTGGAATAAGCATATACATATATTTAGAGGATCATATTAATAATGTCCAATAAGGAAGTTAAGATAATTCCATGTTTTAATTCAATATAGTTACATGGATATAAAGACATAAGAATAGTTTGTAGTGAACTAAAATGGATTCTGGAATAAGAAGACTTTGCAGTGAGTCTATTAATATGAATAATGTAGTTGGTCACTAGTAATTTCTTTAGTTGGAATACATACAAGACAACAGTTAGGAGTAAGTGAAAGCATAAGTAAGATAGCAAAGAGGAATAACCCTTATGTTTAAATGTTGAGGATTGAAAATGAAGATTGACTTGCAAATTAAGTACTATAAAAGATTAAAGGGCAATGATTAATGACAATTCATTAAAGGATATATAGGAATCTGTATTACAGGTATTAGTTGCCCTTTAATTCATTTAAAAAAACTGTAGGTGTTTTTACAGGTGTGAGTGTGGGTTTTATTACCCACTTTCTTTGTGCATAATTGACTCCAAATCCAGTGCTACTTCCAAATTTGGCGGAATTATTATAATTCAATTAAGTATTTAAAATACCTTGATTAATACTTAAATATTGTGTTAGAATGCACATCTCTCATGTTACATGAAGACTAAGATCGATGTAAATTTAATATAGATTCAACTGTGCTTTCCAACTCTCTAATCGACCATAATCAACAAGAAAAACTAAAATCCTAATTTATTAAACCATTAGCTATGACTTAGAAATATTAACATATGACTATGGGCTAGAACCCGAACAAAACAGAGGCACTAAGGCCTATTGGCCCCATTACTTAGCACTCTTCTCTATTTAACTCAGAAGTATGAATAGAACAGTAGATGAAATGGAAAATATCTTGCAATCACCTCAAGGAATGACCTATCTATTGGGTTCGTTAGTTGGCCAGGGACCACCCTTGTCCTTAAAACGCTTCATTACAACCCTGGTCACTTCTATGGTGGTCTAGGTGACCATAAATAAAAATTCAATTCAATTGAATTGCAATGTCACTAAGATTGTTTATTGACAGTACATATGTACCATTGAGATGGTTGGGAAAAGGCTTGTTTGCATTACTCCTTCGCTAAATCTCATGGTTGATGGCCAATAAACATACTTTTGTTGTCAGATAATTTCATGTCAATGTTGGTTGATGGATTCTTATTGGAAGGCGTAGATCAAAGCACTTAACTTATAATAAAATTTTCCAAGTCTGAAGGTTGGAAGCTGATATATGGAATGCAAATGATTATCTATTCCCATTAGCGATGGTGTGCTCCTAAACTTGGTGTTTCGATGTCAAAATTTCAGATCCTAATGAACTCTATTTGTAATGAATAATTGTACAAGCCCAAAGTCGAGAAGTCGATAGATGAGAAACCTTTGAAAAAGATTGGTGTTCTCTCAACTAACAGAAATTTGAGAAGACTTTGATTTTGTCAAATTTTATTTTGATAATTATTACTCTATTAAAGGTTGGACCCAAAAACTTATCATTGATAACAAAGATTAGTTCTATAGGCCTTTATCATTAGTTAATATAAAAATGGACCCTTTATCGATTGAATCACTCAAACTTGTTTCAACCACACAAATTCTTCATGCATATATATGCTCACATGGGAGTATTAGATTGTCGATGCTCATAGTCTTCTACCACGACCTCAAAGACTCAACATCTAAAAATATCAAATATATAGACTCGAACCGAAAAATCAAACATGCATATAATAGAGTATGTTTCACACAATTTTCATTTACACAAATTTGTACAATTCTGGTATGATTACATAAATAATTTTCCCATTCCTCTTTCTCAGACCTCTCTCAACTATCTCAATCTATTCGCCTCTCTTGGCCCTTTCCTCTCTCTCATACCTCTCTTGGCTATCCCACTGTATTCCTCCTCCATATTTTATTTACAAATATCAATTATATACAACAAGAATGGTTTGTTGAGATCCACTAAAGATGGATCTAATAATCCATACATAGAAAATATAAAAACTATCCTAAAACCTATAACTTCTAAACAATTCTCCTTAAATGGTTTATTACATGTCGATGAGGAAATAATCCATCATTTCTTAAATAAATCTCTATTCAAGTAGAAAATCAAATCCCTATCTTTAATTACATTGAATTAACTTAAATTAAATTAAGGGAATCCACTCCCTTTAGTAAATGTGGTAAGACCTCGTAAGTCTTATTGACTTGAAGAAATGCTCCTACTTCACATAATGAATAAAAAGAATATTTTGATTTACATAATTTAAGGAAACCATGTGATTCTCATTCAAACATGGCCACACAAATGGTTTTCCCATTGAATTATTGTTCGTAGGAATGAGAATTTGACCATAAAAATCATGTTATTTTTTTCAAATCACAAACAAACCAAATTATGCAGCACACAAGGCTCACAATGGCTCAATACTCACCTTGAACTTGATACATGATGCCAATGAGGCTCAAAATGTCTCAATTCTACAAACCATTGTTCTCCTAGTTAATCACTAGCAATTCTAGGGGCAATGTGTTCTTTGGTTGTCTTTCCTCCTTAGCCTGAGTATCTATCTTTAGTTTCTCTCTTCCTTGTAAGATAAAATAGGAACGATATAAATTCAATCGTGATATCACCTTCCACAACAGCAAATACATCCATATTGCATATTTTCATATATATGCAAAGAACCTAGGAAAAGAAAACCATATAACAAATGAGAAAGAATCAAAACAATTCCAAAATTGTGTAATGAAAAAAATTACACTACATGCTTGAAGTTTGCTAATCATATAATATTTTCATCAAAATGACAATAAACAAGTGCAAACACAAGACATAAAAATGGACTACATATTTAGGGTTTGTATATTGTAGGATTCCTGAAATGGATATTTCAAAGAGAGTATCAAGACTTTATATTCCAATACATACCTTTGATTCGTTGACAATTATTTTGTCTTATGTGGCCTTCTTATTTGATCCTTGAAGCCTTCTCCATGATTGTTTGAACATCCATTATATTGATTCCTAGACAACGAATAGAGGTAGACAAGTGATCAGAGTTTAATATAATCAAAATATTAAATAAGTACATGAAGACAAATAGAGGGAATGAGATACTTACCTTGAGGAGTTTTTGTGGGCTCCCTCCCAAGCTTGAGGGAAAACCTAAAACTTATAAAAAAAATAAATACATATCCAAGAAGATGTTAAACCTATACTACATAAAATGTACAAATAAAATATAAGAAGGAAGGAGCTTAGTAGTGCAAATACCTTATATATTCTTAGGGCTTTGATTTCTTGGGGGCGATGTTTCTTCAACCATGTTTGCATGATCTCTATAAATTTTCTTGCTTCTAGGATTTTCAGGGCAATCACTCATGTAGTGTCCCTTTGTTTGATAATTATAACACTCAACATTTGACATATCAATTTATTCTTTGGTGCCTTCTTCTTGAATCTTCCTTTTTGATGAGAAACATAAGAATTTGAAACTTATTCATCGTTGTTTACCATGGAGACTCTTAACTCTTCTTGACTGCATGTTTTCCATAGATCCTCAAAGGTGGCAGTTTATTTCCATTTTTTTAGAGCTAAAGAAAAAGAACCCCAAGTAGGTGGTAATCTCAGAATGGCTATAATCACTAGTTCTTTATCTAGCACTATTTCATAAATGGTAAGAATCACATCCCTTATCCTTACTATCCTCACAAAGAAAGAGGAAACAATATCCTCCTTTTTCATCTTAGTATTTCTTATTTCATTCTTCATGGTTTCCACTTTTCCAATGTTCTTGATGGTGAATAGTTTTGAAAAAGCCTCATACATTTCCTAAGCATGATCAATATTTTCTATGAAGGGGAAAAGATTGTTCATTATTCCTTCAACGATCAAAGCCATAGCTACTAATTCCAGTTCTCTGTACTTCACTGTTATGCAACCGACTCACAAAATAGAAGAAAAGATAGATCAACGACTCAGAAATCAGCCTCTCGATGGGGAAACCTCCTTTACATTACATAAATGAACAATTTTTGGCTGATTCAAATGCAAAAACCTCCTTTCCATATATAGGATTCCAAGGGGTCAGAATATAATTAGAGCCGACATCACAATAATAATGTAAGGGAACAACAATAAAAATAGTGGGCTTCTATGGGGCACAATAATAGCAATATGGGGACTAAAAGGGCACAACAATAAAAATAAGTAGGATACAATAATACTAACAATAACGATATACACTAGTATTATAGGGACCTAACATTTCCCTCTCCTTCAAAAGAGTGTTGTCCTCAACGCTTGAGTAGTTATGGATGCTTCTGTATAAAATTATCATCCTCCCATGTCAAATATTTAGTGGGTAAGTTCCTCCACTTGATGAGATACTCTGAAATTGATCGATTTCGTAGCTGTCGAATTCTTGTTTCCGTGATTGCTTCAGGTTATAGTATGATTTTTCCTTCCTCGTCAATTTCTGGTAATATTGTTAGAATTGGAAGATTGTCACCTATTACCTTTTTAAGAATGAAACATGGAAAAATGGGTGCACTCGGGAAGATTCAGGAAGCTCTAATTTATATGCCATAGTACCAATATTTTGCAACACCTTGTAAGGACCATAGTAATTTGGTGATAGTTTATTATCCTTATTAGCTTGCTTGAGGGACATTTTTTTGTATGGTTGTAGCTGTAAAAATACCCAATTGCCTACATCAAAACTTATTTCATTGCGATGTTGATCTTCCTATTTTTTCATTTGATTTTGCGCCAAAGTGAGGTTATCCTTTAAGAGTTGGAGAACTTTTTATTGATGCTTGATGTGATATTCCACTGCTTGAACCTTATTATTTTCTCTTAAAGATGATGTGATGGACGATGGCTTATATCCATAAAGTGTCATAAATGGGGTAATTTTTGCTAAGTATAGAAGGAAGTGTTATACCACCATTGAACCAAAGGTAACCACTTGACCCATTGTGTATGTTTATCAGATACACAGCAATGAAGATATCCTTCCAAACATTTGTTCACTATCTCAGTTTTCCCATCAGATTGAGGATGATAAGATGAGTTATGAGCTAATTGAGTATCTATAAAATAAAATAATTATGTCCAAACATTTACAGTGAAAATGGGATCTCTCTCTCTTACAATAATCTTTGGGTTTCCATGTAGATTTTGAATTTTTTCCATAAATGTAGTAGCAACTGTACTCACTTTAAATGGTGGCGATAATCCACAAAAGTGTGCATACATGGTAAGTCTATCAAATACCACCATGATGATACTCTTTCCTTTTTACTTGGGTAAACTTGTGATAAATCCATTGAAACCTCCTCCACACGTTGAATTGGAATGGATAAAGGTTGCAACAAACCCGGGGTCTTAATTGTCTCAACTTTATTTTGTTGGAAAACTAAACATTCTGCCACAAAATTTTGAATAGCAGATTTAAGGCCATCCCAAAAAAAGTCCTTCTTAACCCTGTGTTAAGTTTTTAAAAATCCTAAGTGCCCTCCTAAGGGAGAGGTTTGAAATTCAAAAAGAATGTTTTGTTTGATTTGGGAATTCTTACAAAGATATAAGCGATCTTTGTAACATAATGAATCATTTTTTCTAGCTAAATGTATCAAATGTACTGGGATCTTCTTCAACTTTTGAATGAGTGCCCACACTTCTTCATCATTATTCCATTCATCCCTTGCTTCGGTTATCCAATCTCGTTGGATAATAGAAATAGCACAAAGTAATGCTTCCACATCTTCAGCCTTTCTTAAGAGTGAATCTACAACAACATTTTGCTTCCCTTTTTTGTAGATAATTTCAAAGTCATAACCCAACATTTTTGTGACCCATTTTTTCTTCTCTTTTGAAGATGACCACCTTTTTCACAATGAATACAATGAGTCTTCTTCCTCCAAACCTACTTTACCTTCCTCTTTTCATGTTGGGGAGAAGGCCTTTCACACCTCATCCTTTTTCTTATTGCTAGTCTTTTCCAACACTCAGCAAATACATGGTTATGTAAACCAAAAACTACATGTTTTGCAATGCCATGATTTATGTTCACTATTAGCGACATGTTTGTAATCTAAATTAAAATTATAATACCAAGACTTGTTATACCTTTCTTGTTGGCCTCTGGTGTAATCATGGGGATGAGATCTTGCCTCAACTCTTTCTCTACAATATGCACTTCCATGGGATAAGGGTGAAGCGTTCCCATCAATCTCCTTCCTCAACAAGTTCAAAAATGTCATGGAGGATTTTGACACCTTTGATAATCCTCTACGGTGTATCCCAAACTTGTGAATCGAGGTCTCTGCACAAACTCCAATGGCTGAGTTATGCCTTTTCCATTCACACCAATTCCTTTTCCTTTGTACCCCATCTTGGTGAGGAATATCATGCCAAATCTGTAATGGAAATCTCCACATTTCCAACAGAAATGATAGCATGTGAAGATGAAAATGAAGAGAAATCGGAATTTTTTACCTCAAATGTTGATTCAGGAATAGGTGGTGATGGATTATTTAAGCCTTTTTTGTGCTTCAACTCCTCCAAGGCCTCTTTTGCGGCTCAAAATTGAAGCTAAAATCTCTGATTTTCCTCTTTCTCTTCTCGTAGTAGCCTCCTTAATTTAGAATTATATTCTTGAAGACTCGGGTTGATCTCCTCATTCGAATGATGAGAAGACGATGAAGGCGACAAAAAAGGTGCATAAGCACTGGAAGAAGTGGACAAAGAATCGTTCTTTGATCTTTCTTTCTCCTCTTCCTCTATTCTCTTCTCATAAGTGTCATACATTATGTCCACCATTTTGGACATGCTTGGGAAGGCCTCATACATTTCTTTGTCATCCTCCATGGTTTCACATTCAGTCATTCACATCAGCGAGAAGACTGCTCATATTCCCAACGAGCTTCCTCATTTTCCATGTTTCTTCTTCATAGTGAACGTCCTTTGAAGCATGTTTCTGGTTAGCATGTACTCATGTAACTCACATCAATAAATACCTACTCTGATACCACATGATCCAAGGTATTTTGCTTATAAATGCATTAAATAATTACATATAACATAATAGTTAAAACCATGAAACATAAGCACATAAAACAAAGAGAAAAGAGAACATAGCATGCATGAGATCAAGACACCAAAAAATTGACTACAGATTTCGTCCAATGTGGACTACATCTCTGGGCCCTGCTCAATAGTGGGGAGGCCTTCATTCATTAAGTGGCATAAAGAGAGAATCAATACAATAAAATTTAAATGAACACCCTTATACCTCCAAGCTAGAATATTGCTAGAAAATGAGGAGCCTGGATGCAAAAACAGACATCACCATCGAACTCCTATCACTGAGAGGTGTAAAATCGACATAAAATTTGTCCAAAAAAAACTCTAGAAAGTTCTGCACCTCAGGGAATCTTTTTTATGCCCCTCAATATTCCCTGAGGCATGGTTCCACGTCTCCTGGATTGCGAGAAATCGTGGTTGCAATGCTCTCTACCTGACACACTGCAAAAGGGTGAGCTTAATTAATGTAAGGATGATAGACTTTACCACATGTGCACCGTTGGTGTAGTGGTAAATTGAGTAAATAATAGAAGAGAGATCAGGGGATCAAATCCCACCTCTCCAAATTTGGTCGGGTCGTTTCATATTTTTAAGTTGTTTGGGTTGGTTCTAGGGGTGGCAGGGTTCATAGCCCGTCCCCCAAATTTTTTTATTTAGTAATATATGACATATGGTTGTGATATGGGTAGTGGGGTTAGTGGCCTGCCATTGTTTTAATTAAAATATAGCCCATTTTTTAAAAACTTCTCGAAAATGGGGGTTACCAGAATTTTTATCCATACCATAAATTTTCCTAGAAAAATGGTCGGATTTTGATGCCAGATTCTACCATTTTGTTGTGTCCTTAAGTCTGCCACATGCAAAAGTCAACTTTGAACTTTGACTAGCTCTGTATTTCTCATGCGAACTTGGATTTGAGTGTCGTTTAAGCTGTTGGAATCAGGGTGACGAGAAATTTAACCTGATATTGATTTTTCCACATTCTAACCACTTTGATTTTGGAGTGAATTTAAAGCCACTTCTACTTGGAGATCCTCCTGGATCACTTGATACCCATTGTTGTAAGTGAACTAAACAAATGGTATATACTCTTCCCACTTTCATTACTAATGAAACACATACATTCTCAACATGTCCTCCAGAATCTTGTTGACCCTCTTCATCTTTCCATTTGTCTACAGATGATAAGTTGTGCTAAAGGCCAAATGTGTACCCAAACTACAAATAACTATTTCCATAACCTAGAAGTGAACTTAGCATCCCTGTCTAAGACAATATTCTTTGGCAAACCATGAAACCTCACAAAATCTATGATTAATACATGTGCCACATCACTATTCAGAATACGTAGACTTCACCAAGATGAAGTGTGCTACCTTTGTCAACCTATCCACCACAACCATGATGGAATCGTTCTATCTAGATGTCTTCGGAAAACCTGTGATAAAATCCATAGAAATGAATTCCCATTTCCACTCTAGAATTGAAATCAACAGTAGTAACCCACCTGGATTCTTACACTCTACCTTAAATTGTTGAAAATCCAAACATATAGCCACAAAATTTGGCACTTCCTTCCTCAAATTCGACCAATAATAAAAATTCTTCACCATTGTCAATGTATTATGATATCTTGGGTGACCTAAATATGGATTAACACGTAATTCCATCAAGATAAGCTTCTTTAGCTCACTGTTGTCCATAACATAGATCCTATCCCTAAATATGACTAAATCATCCGCTGTGAGATGATAGTCCACATCCTAATCATTTGTAACCTAGTGTAACTTGTGCCTAAGCTCCCTATACCTGTCATCATGTTGACATGCCTGTAAGATATGATCCTGTAGATCTGTCCCATAAGAAATCATAAATTCTATGTGATTTACCTGTATCCACCTGCTGAGAGCATCTACAACACTTTTCTATTTGCCTTTATTGTACTTGATCTCAAAATTGAACTCACTAATCATGGCTAACCATCTAGCTTGCTTGGAATTTAGATTCGGCTGGTCAAATAAATACCTTAATCCACTATGATCACTCATCAATACAAACCTCCTACCAAGAATATAGTGTATCTGCATCTTCAATGCGCGACCGATCGTTGATAACTCAAGATAATGTGTGACATAATTTTGCTTCTGCTCATTCAGTTCCTTTGATTCATAGCACAATACTTGTTCTTCCTGCATAAGGAATCCACCAATCCCTCTCTTTCAAGAATTTGTACATACCATGAAATCTTTGTTCGGATCTATAATATTTGAAACTGGAGCATTTGTAAATAATTGCTTCAACTTCTCAAAATTGGTTGCACATTCCTCTGTCCATTCAAATTTATTACCTTTCCTTTGTGACAATGTAATAAGATAGTAATTATGCAAGAAGTTCCTAATAAACCTATTGTAATAACTCGCTAATCCCATAAATGATGTTACCTCATCCACATTCTTATGAGCCACCCATTCCATGTTAGATCTAATCTTTTCCGAGTCCATTGTTATGCCTTCCTTGGAAACCACATGCTCCAAATAATGTACCCCCATCTAAAAGAAACTACATTTACTAAGCTTGGCATACAACTGATGCTCTCTTAGCAACCTCAACACTTCTATTAAATTTTCGGCATGCTCTTCCTCATTCTTATAATATATCAATACATCATCAATGAATAAAATAATAAAGTTGTCTATATAAGGACACAACACACTATTCATCAAGCAAATAAAAGTAGTTGGATCATTAGTCAAACCAAAAATAACTACAACAAACTCATAATGCCCATACCTGGTCCTGGAATTTGTCTTGTAAATGTCCACTTATTTGATGCGTACCTGATGATATCCTGATAATAGATCAATCTTTGAGAGCATTTTTGCTCACTTCAACTGATCAAACAAGTCATCGATCCTTGGCAACAGGTACTTGTTCTTTTTTGTTACCTTTTCAACTTCATGTAATCAATGCATAGCCTGAGAGTACCATCCTTTTTCTTCACAAACAATATTGATGCACCCCATGACAACACACTTGTCCTAATGTACCCCTTGTTAGGCATTTCCTTAAACTGCAACTTCAATCCCACTAACTCTGGTGCGCTCATCATGTATGGTGCCTTTGATGCTTGTGTTTCCCCTAGTACCAGCTCAATAGAAAAGTCCACTTCCCCGTGAGGCTGCAACTCTGAATATTTGCGGAAAACACATCCTAAAACTGTTGTAGAACTAGGTACCTGTTAAATACCTCCACATACTCAACATCCTTACCTTTTTCACTGGAAATATTTACTACAAATATCACACACCCTTTCCTCCGACTATGTTTTTCCTACATAGTTGTAACCATTCTGACTAACGTAGCTTTCTTCTTACCCTACAAGATTCTTTGTTCCCCATTATCATCCAAGAACTCAATAGCCTTATAATAGTAGTCTACTTTAGTCCTATATAGATACAACCAATCCATACCCAATAACATTGTATGATCCTAAGAACAATATATTCAAATGTGTTAATGTAGGAATACCATTCAGTTCAAATGCACAAGCTCTTACCTAGTGATGAACTATTTTCTTTGTACCTATAGCCAACTGCACTAACCACGACTCTGCATGCACTTCTTTATTCAAGCCACACTTATCCACCAGTTTAGGATTAACATAACTATAATCAGATTCGGGGTCAATAAAAATAGAAACAACTTGATCACAAAGCTTACCGTCCATCTCAATAATAGATGCCCGATGATCTGTCTGCCTATTATCCAACACTGCATAAATCCGAGGAATACTCTTTCCAACATCCCCCACTGTCTATACTTCCTGAGCACTATAGATATGCGGTCTACCACCCTGATGTTGTGGATAATATTGCCTGTGATGATATTTTCCACAAGTCCAACATTGTAAAGGCTTCCAACCTGCACCTTGTTCTTCTCTTCAGACTGAAATTCCTATCCTCTATTAGATGCATTGAAATTATTAGGCGATGTTTCATTCTCTTTGTTGCCTATGTCCTGAGGTCTTGTTTTCTTATTATCACATTTTCCTCTATTCTTTTCATTATCTCTCCAATCCTGCTTAGTCTCAGATTTGTGCTTTTATTTCTCATAAAAATGCTTTAGCTTCTTGATGGATTCCTCCAATGATCTAGGCTCATCAAACTCAATCCTATCTTTTAATGCTACTGGAAACCCACTACTGAATATCTAAATCTTTGTTTTTTCCTCCTTTAGATAAGGAACATATCTCAATAACTCCAAGAATATGCTAGTATACTCCTCATCAGTCATAGATCCCATCTTCATCTCATTGAATTACTTTTCCTTGTCATCATACTATCTCTCTAATAGATACTTCTTCCTTAATAGTCTTTCAAACTCACTCCAAGTAAACTCCTCTTCTTGAATACCTCTGACTTTCTTTACACCTTCCCACCATATGTCTGATTTAACTTTAAGACTGAACATAGCTATTTTGACCTTCATGTTCATTGAATAATCATGCAATTTGAATAACTTATTCATTCCAAGAAACCAAGCTTCTTCATCTTGTGACTTCTTCATTTCTCCATCAAATGTAGGTGGCTTTGCTTTCTTGAACTCATCCTACAAATATCCCCTTTCACTCCTCCTGTAAGGATGATAACGATGATGACCATGATACATCTCTGAACCAAAACTAGAGTAAAGCCCATGTCCACTGCCTCATCTATCAGGTGTATCCAGTAACCTTCCATCTATGACCATGTCATCTCTATCCATCATGTTCCCACCATGTTACCTACTACCATATGCTCCATTAGTCCTATCCTCTTGCCCATGACTGATTATAAGTGATCCTTGTCTCTGCAAGTATGAAAATCTCTTAAGGATATATGCATTAAATTCTGCTTGTTTCTTCTATTCCTTAAGAAATCTCTCTTGTGATTGAATGATTCTGCCATTATCTTCTTTGCAACTCCTTATTTTTGCATTTAAAATTCTCAAAGTGTTTGCTATGTGAGGGGAGCACTCATCACCAGGCTGCTCATTTGATCTATAGGGAGAATATCGTGAATTGTATTCTACCATTATGCTAGCCATATTTGTTCTTCTCTTCCTGCAAGCATATAGTGTTAGCTAAACCAAAACATAAATATAACTAACATACCTCAATATAGTTCATGGGAGGATATCTCATCTGCAAGATAAAATAGATTAGTGTGATACATGTATAATCATATTCACAACAATATATACACATCATATTAATCCTCATCCAGTTACCATGCATGATGCTACAACCACAACACCAAATAGACAAAATTCATGCATAAAAACATAGGTATAACACACATGCATACACAATACATACAAACACTGACTTACATTCATGATGAATGCATTCCGACAACAACATCATCAACTTCTGCATGAAATCACAATGACAACCATGACCACCACCATGAATACACAACAAGCACATAGACCACAAGAATAAAGACACATATGCAAATGACATGCACATATGACAACACATTCATCCAAGTAGAACGGAAACCAGACATCACCCGAGTATAACAAAACCATGCTCTGATACCACCTTGTAACGCCCTCCTCCGACATTTACCCAAGCTAACCAATACACTAGGGTAAATATGTGATGAAGAGTTACTATGATATGATTCAACTTCCCAAATAAAGTTAAGGAAGTGGAACCGACATGAAAAGACCAATCTGACCTTCCATGGATGCTACAAAACCTTCAGGAGCCAACCAACCCTTCTAGGTGACCAACCCCTGAGAAAAATTATTGTTTTGATGAACTATAGCCTTAACTGCTCCCATGAAAAGGCATGCATGCCACTGGGACCCTCCAGTCACTCCCACAATAAGGTATTCATGTGACTATGGCCTTTTCTAGGAAATTTTGTGCCAACAACCCTAGCTTCAGAGCCACTTTTTCAGGGCCAGGTCTAAGGCCACTACCCATAACTTTATGAAACTTGTAGAAATGATAAATAACATTGAAACAAGGTTACTAACGCAAACACCTGAACAAGGACTTGATCCGAACCTTACTAGCCATGACAAGAATTTCTTCAGACATATCACAAACATGTAATCTATAGGTCACAACAACATATCTGAGCATAGGGATCTCATACTTATATGAGAATCATCGAGGAGGATATCTCCTCCCAATATTTTCTATGATATATATTAGGTCATTCATTCATTAACATTTAGTATACTAACTAAAACATGATGAAAACCATAACTCAAGTCTGTCATAAACCATTCTCATAACCAACATATAACCAATAGAATAACAATGCTAAAACAACCATCAAGATACATACTAACAAATACATTTACTCATCAAATAAAAGAGGAAAAGATCTCTTATTAACATATGCAAGATGTAATCGGGTGTGGGACTTCTACGTACCACCCGACCATAGATTGGGCTTAAAAAAATATTTCTTTCATCCTATCACCCCCGTGCCATATTCCAAGCATGAATGTGGGATTTCATGGAATAAACCAAAAAAAACAAAACCGGGTCTTCTAGAGGCCAAACCACCTCAACCCCCAACTAGTGATTCCACCTCACAATTGGACATCACTAACCATCGCCAGATTGGTCTCTACACAATATTTCCAGGGCTCTAGAGTATTTGTTCCAACCAGGGCTTCCAAGACTATTAACTCAACCCATAACTACTTCCATGCTTCTAGAGTGTTTTTCCAACTAGGGCTTCCAGGACTAGTAACTCAACCCACCAAGGTCTTCCAAATCGTTTTTCTAACCAAGGCTTCTAGGACTAGTAACTAACCCGAGATGTTACAGGACTTCTAGAGATTTTGTCCAACCAAGGCTTCCAAGAACTAGTAACTTAACCCACAACCATAACGAACATGAGCAGCAATTAGATAAACAAAGGTAAACCCACAACACCATGGATATCCAGGAAATGGAAAGGCTAGGAAAAACCATTGTCAATCTAGGCAATCCTCCATGCTAATGACAAATCATAACCGAGGAACAACATGCATTTGACATGCATGACAAAAATAGCAAGGAAATCATACATTCAACTCGGTAGCTGTAAGAAAAACCCATTGTAGCTGTTGATTCTGATGTCCTCTTGTGCTTTCCTACTTTTCATTTTCCTTCTTGATACAAATCCAAAGTATGCCACACTCCTCTAAGAGTGCTCCAAGAAAACTCTAAATTTCCAAGAGTACGAGAAAGATATATTAGAAAGTGAGAGATCCAAGCTAACAATGACAAAAGGTTAAACTAACAAAATCCATGAACTGATCCTCGGAAGCCTTTTTATTAATGAGGCCTCTTTTTTTTCATTTTCCATTATTTTCCTTCAGTTTCCTCCTCACATTCAACCTGTGGCTTTTCACCTTCCTTTTCTCTTATTTTCCATTATTTTCATAAATAAATTCCAATAAGTGCCTATTTGTCTTTCTAAAGCATTTTCCATTTCCTTTCCCAATTTCCATAGCCATTAATTAATCATAAGTGGTCATGTCACTATGTTTTTTCCTAGCATTCAACTTGGAATATGTGTCCCATGACCAAGGTTATTATTTTTCCTTTATTAACTTTATTACATGAAGTTTTAACCTGAGGTTGTTACAGGAAAGGAGCTCTATGCCCTAGTGCAAGATGTGAAGAAGTGTAATAATTATCAGTGATGGGAAAGGAGATAGTAATCCACATAGACTAAGCTACAACAGACCAAGCATTACAGGTGGATGGGGTTTCTTTAATAGTTTCATTTCGTGATTAAGTACAAGAAGGGAATAATAAACAAGTTGGATGATATGCTCTCAAGGCCACCCACATCAAATATCACAACTTTGGAAACTCTTATGCACATGGATCCATTCACCCATGATGCATAAAGAGTGTCATATTCAAAGGATGGTGACTTCAAGTAGGTGTTTCAATAGTTGCAGATTCAAATTCATGTGCATGGTAGCGATAACACCATTGAATACCATCTCTAGGATGGGTTACTCTACAGAATGGATAAGCTATGTGTTCTTAAATGTGAGTGATTGTAGCTAATCAAAGAGGCTCACACCTCCTGGGTTGCAGGGCACTTTTTGTAGGGCAGACTGGGGCAAAATTTCATAGGTATGTGTATTGGCCTAAGATGCACGAACATGTGGCTAGGTTCATAAGATGATTCTTGTTCTGTGGTACCAACAAGCCAAGCAACAAGAAATAAGGTTTGTATCATCCCTTACCTATACCCACTCATCCTTTGGAAAGAATTTCTATGGACTTTGTGGAAGGTTTACCAACAACAAGGAAGGGATGAAAATCTGGCATATATACAACATTCTTACAATAGAGTATTCCACACGTCTACAAGAAAGTCCCCATTTGAAACCTATTTTGGATATTTTCCATCTTCACCTTTGGACATTGCATATGGATAGTAAGGAGCATTGAGGGAATATCTTACAAGAGATGATTTGAGGGCCAAAATTTTTATAGATAATATAAGGTAGATCCATCTATAGGTACAAGAGACATTGCAGAAGTCACAAGAGAAATATAAGGCCAGGCATGATCAACATTAAACAAAGAAATCGTTTAAGGTGGGAGACTAGTATGGATATAGTTGAAAAATGAGAGGCTATAGGGGCCTAGTAAGAAAATTAAGGCTTTCAAGTATTTTCTATTTTAGATAATGGAAGAGGTGGGTGATAATTCCTATCAACTCAGTTTTCCACCATATATGCGCATTTACTCGGTTGTGAATGTAGAGAATTGGAAACTCTATGATCCCTCCATGTTATATCAGGAAGAGGATCAACTCCTACCTTATGTGGAGGACTTGGCACCAAATTCCCAGGAAAACTTGACCAAAGATTAAAAAAAATTATAAGATCCCAAAACTACAAGACAAGGGTAGCATGAATTTTGGCAGATTGGGTTGAAAGGAAAACTTCCAGGCAAATCTAAATGGTACACCAGAGAGAAGGTAGAGGAAACATTTCCTCACCTCATTAAGTAGAAGATTTTGGGGACCAAGAGCCTCAAAAAATGGGGAGGTTTCATTCATAATGGATCATTATATTGTTTATCATCCATTTAGATACTTTCAGAGTGGAAAATATGGAGGAATCAACTCATGGGACTATTGTTACCGACAGGACATAGTTTGGAAAAATAAGGTCTAAAACCTTCTAGGAGTGTTTGAGGTATCAAACAAATTATTTTGGGGGTAAAAATTTGTCGCTTCAGTGATAGAAATTTTCATGCTATTCTACACATATATACCTTTCCAACGGTGCAAGAATCATGCCAATCAGAGTCAATGTGTGAAAGTTAAGCCACTCAAAAGTTGACCTTCCTGTTTCCACAACCATAATTCGAGAGGATGCCACATTATCCCCAAACATTCATGGAAAATGGGTTAGCGATGTGATTATGATGTATAAGACTCTAGAATATTTTAAATTGTAACTCTAGATAAGAGTTGAGGTAGTTAAACCTAGCCACTATTAGGCTATCAGGTTGTGTTATAACCAGGCCACTAGGAGGAAAATTGATTCCATTATTCAAGTGCATTTGTTCTATAGCTGAGCCAAAATAGCCAAGCGGGATAGGAGGTAGAGCACATAGGGAGTCTTTGTGAATTTTACCAGCCCACGGGCCACAAGCCATACTTCTTTGTACTCACACCATATTTCCATTCAGAGAAAGAGAAGGGAGCAACCTCACCTTCTAGTTGGGTTTTCCCCCCCGAAAGGGTTTCCTAGAGCATATCCTTTGTCAAATGTGTGTGCAAGATTTTATTTTGTTGTTCAATATTTTCTGCATAATTTTAAATTCACATGCATGCACTATGAATAATAAATCTACAGATCCAAAAACCTAAGAAAACTGTAATAGTGTATAATTTCGTATTTTAAATATAATTTCATCACATCTATTGTGATGAACTGTCTAGTGGAATATCCATGAAAATTTACAGATCATTTATCATGACCACGAATGCTCTTAGAATAGGCATATACATATATTGAGAGGATCATCTTAATAAGGTCCAATAAGGAAGTTAAGATAATTCCATGTTTTAATTCAATATAATTACATGGATATTAAAGACATAAGAAGAATAGTTTGTAGTGAACTAAAATGGAATAAGAAGACTTTGTAGTGAGTCTCTTAATATGAATAATGTAGTTGGTCACTAGTAATTTCTTCAGTTGGAATACATACAAGAAAAGGGTTAGGAGTAAGTGAAAGCGTAAATCACGATAGCAAAGAGGAATAACCCTTATGTTTAAATGATGAGGATTGAAAATGAAGATTGATTTGAAAATTAAGTATTGTAAAAGATTAAAGGGCAATGATTAATGACAATTCATTAAAGGATATATAGGAAGTTATGATAAGAGTGGTTATACCTACATTAATTAGTTTTAAAAAAAAAAAAAATTAGGGTGTGTTTTTAAAAGGTATAATACAAGTGTAGGTATATTACACCCACTTTCTTTGTGCATGGTGACTCAAATCCAATTTTTCCTTTTAACCCAACTATAGTGGCCCAATTAATTGGTATTTGAAAATGCCTTGGATCATGCTTAAATGTTGTGTGGGAGAATCCCACATCTCTATATTAAATCAATACTATGGATCAATGCTCAATTTTATACAGAGTCATTGGTGTTTTTCCAACTATCCAATGTAACCATAATCAACAAAGAAAAACTATGTGCAATCCCCAAACCCATCAAACCGTTAGCCAGGACTTAGAAATATTAACATATGACTATGGGCTAGAACCCATGGCTTAACGCAAGAGGCACTAAGGCCTATTAGGCCCCCACCTTCTTTGGAACTCTTCTCTATTTAACTCAAGGAGATGAATATAACTGATGACGGCAATGGAAAAAACATAACTGCAATCACCACGAAATGACCTATATGTTGGGTTCGTTAGTTGACAGGACCACCTCGTCACTCGTCTGTGCATTACAACCCTCGTTAATTCTATAATTGGTCGGTGACCGTAAATATAACTTCAATTTGTAGAAATTTGAATAACTGATATATTATTCACCGAGATTCTCTTGATCACACACTATTTTAGCTTCATGCATAATACAAAATCTCTTCTACCATTGATCATCACATGCAGAAATAAAATAAATTGCATGCATAAATTAAAACCACAAACAATCACACATATGAACACAGTATTTAATGGGAAAGCTTAAAGCTGAAAACCCCAACTATCTGTATATTATATGTCATGGAGATCATGTAACAATCATAGTACAAAGCTCCTCACAAGCTCTCATGCACACCCTCAATTGCTACACACTATCAAGCTAGATCTTGCAAAACACATACTCCAATATTTTGCCACTTGATAGCTAGCCTCTATTGTGTAATCAATGCTATGGGATGGCTTCATTAAATAGATAAACCACCTGGCTTGTACTGAGCAATCCTCATGGGCTTCTCCACCTATCTGTGTGTTGCAAATAGCAACAGTATAGTCACAACTGATAGTTAACTTGCTCTTTCACCTATTTCTGCATTGGTCTCCACTGAAACTGTCCATGCACTGAAGTTAACTGATGCATTCTTTAGTTGATTAATGAGTTTATAATTAGTGAATTAATTGATAATTAATTCACACCACTCTCACTAATTGTATCAATTAGTTAAACTGAATACAACTCCTCTAACTTCCTCAATGAACTCCACCAAACTCTGTCACATGAGTTCTAACTGAAGTATCCATGCAATAGCTCCACTTAACCCTCAGGAATAGCATAATTCCTTCTGTCAGCTCCTGTGCCACATCTGTGCACTTAACTGAAGTGCTCCAAGAGAATAAGATAATGTTTAGAGTCCAAATATTATTAAGAGCTAATAATATTCGACATATCTATCTTTAGACTGGAAATCTAAAAATAAATTCCGCCCAATATCTCTAAAAATAGAAGTCCATCTATTTTTCCAACTTTACCAACCATCCACAAATAGCATCCTGCAACTCATAGAACATGATCGACATGTCTAAAAATAGACATAGTCTAAAAAATAGACTTTGCGCCAGAATTTGCCTGCGGGCCCACTTAGTGAAGGTGACTTCATTTCACTAAGCTCCATCATCTTGCTGCATTCTCAACACTCCCTCTCAGCAAGATATGGATTATCTGCAACCCCTATCCTGCCTCTGTGGAATTCGAACTTGCTCCTGGTGAGCGCCTTCGTCAAAGATATTAGGGCTAAAGATCCTCAACGGAATGTATGAAAGTAACATGAACCACGTGCACACAATCTGCGATGTGATGTTTAGGATGTCAATGTGTTTAGATCTATCATGAAATCTTGGATTGTGAGAGTTTGATGCAACTACGATTATCACAATAAATCACGAGTAGGATCCAAGTGTGGACCCGAACAACCCGGCTAGGATCTTCCTCATCCATATAACCTCGCATGCAGCAAAATTATTATGTATACTTGGCCTGCAGCACAGGCCCAGGTGCCACGGATCTCTACTTCTGTTGTACCAGGAAACTGCTGTCGATCCAATGCTGAAGATACCTCCAGATGTGCTCTTCCGGTCCGTTGGGCTCCCTGCCCAATCTGCATCTGTGAAGCCACAAAGCTTCACTCCATCCTCCTGTCTGTACCACAGTCCATATCCCGATGTGCTACTGAGATAACGCAATACATGCTTGCCTGCCTTCCAGAAGAGCTTGGTAGGCTTAACCATAGCTTGCGAAAGCTGGTTAACAGCATAGCATATATCGGGTCGTGTATTGACCAGATACATAAGCGACCCCACCAACTGTCGATAAACAGTGGCATCCACTACCTCTGTTGAAGTAGCATCCTCCTTCCTCCAACCACCAGGAAGAGGAGTATCAACAGGCTTGCAGCCATGCATGTTGAACTTCTCCAGTATCTCCCGGGCATACTTACCATGAGAAACAAATAGTCCATCACTGCGCTGCCAAATTTCCAATCCCAGGAAATAATGAAGGAGGCCCAAGTCCTTCATCTCAAACTCTTTTGCAAGATCGTCATTGCATGAGAGTATCAACAGCTCATCACCTGTCAAAATCAAATCATCTACATAAAGTACAATGATCAGCAGCTTACCCTCCACCACAATCTGGTATAGGTTAGGATTCGCCTCACTCTTGGAGAATCCAAGTCCGGTGAAATAACTGTCTATCTGTGTGTACCAAGCACGAGGTGCTTGTTTCAACCCATACAGCGCTCTCTTGAGCCTGCACACATGCGACTCACTGCTGAAGATCTCGAAACCTTCGGGCTACTCTATGTACACCTCCTCCTCAATGACTCCATTGAGGAATGCAGTCTTCACATCCATCTGATGAATGTGCCACCCCATCTGCGCTGAGAGAGAAAGAATCGTCCGTATGGAAGAATACCTTGTGACGGGTGCAAAGGTCTCCTCATAATTGATCCCCTCAAGTACGCAGAAAAGCCTCGAGGCAACAAATATTGCCTTGTACTTCTCCCACTCCCATGAGCTCACTTCTTGCGCGATCCATCTCCGACTCAGCACTAATTTCCCCTCCCGGTCTCAGGACAATCTCCCATGCAACATTTGCACTGTTTACGACAATCGAATCATACTTACCACACCATGGCATCCCTACCCAACAGGGGTCACCACATCTTCCTCGAAGAGGATGGCTCTGTCACGATACACTTGCATGCCGTGCCATGTATCCCGATTATCTAGCTGCGGTGGCTTGTCTCTGTTTGCGATGTGATGTGGGCACTCCCTATACAACCTTCTACGCATCTTGAGCCAGTCGCTCAGCTTTTGTAGTGCGCTTCCGCCCTCTGATGGTTGGCGCTGCCTGAGTGGTCTCTTCCACTCCATGAACCTCATCTTGTGGCTGATCCACATCTTGAGACTCATCCTTAGGAACTAATAGTTCCTCATCTAAATGCAAGTGTGGCTCCCTCTCAAGCGAACACTTCATGGCTTTCTCCTCATGAAATTTGATATCCCGTCGCACAACAGTCTTGCGACTTTCTAGAAAATACACATGATAGTTGTGGGGCATATCAGTGTACCCCACAAATATCCCAACCTCCGCAGTCGGCTCCAGCTTCTTCTTGGCATCCTTCGTCACATGAATGTAAACAGGTGAACCAAAAATTCTCAAATGGGAAATATCAGGCTTCTTACCAGAAAACTCCTCCTCGGGTGTACTCATGCCAAGTATCCTGTGAGGACAACGGTTCTACACATATACTGCAGTATTGCATGCCTTAGCCCACAAGTGTATGGGTAGGCCCTGATCATGCAACATCGCCCGTGCAGCACCCACGATCATTCTATTCTTCCGCTCAGCAACCCCGTTCTGTTGTGGGTTATGAGGTGCTATGAGCTCTCTTTGAATTCCTTCCGCGCTACAAAATTCCTTGAATTATCTAGAGATGAATTCACCACCATTGTCGCTCCTTAGAGCCTTCACCTGCTTCCCCGATTCTTTCTCAACCAGTGCCTTGAACTCACAGAACTTTGAGTATGTCTCACTCTTCTTATGCATGAAGAATATCCAGCACTTACGAGAAAAATCATCAACAAATATCACATAGTACCTGTGCTTTGCTTTCGAAGCTACTGAGAAAGGTCCACACACGTCTGTGTGAATTCTCTCAAGGATCGTCGTGGCGCGACTATCCTTCTCGTGAAAAGGTGGCTTTCTAGAATTTTTAAAGGTACACCTTGCAACGATACATTGCTCAGTACCCTTAGGAAGCCTGGTAAAATCTCTAACAATATATTCAAAGCTCCGCGACAGAAGGTGGCCTCCGATCTCGGTGCCACAACTCGCCTCATCTAAAACTCACCACTCATACCTTGTACACCATTCTTTCGGCCTTACCTACAATTGATAAGGTTCTTAACTCAAACCCCTATTCTATAGGGTCTCACAGGTTGCCTTAATACGCGGGAAAGCCGCACCTGGCTAAGACAACATCGCTCCCCTTGTCTTCTAACATCGCCACAGAGATAAGATTCTTCATCAATCCTGGAACATGCATCACATCCTTCAATACGAAGGGTTTACTAGACTCCCTCTGAAAGGAAATGGTACCAATACCGGTCGCACTGTATCTACCATCATCGCCCATCTCGATGTGCACTCCAAGATATTTCTCATCCAGATCAGTAAACAAATCTCGATCTCTTGTCATGTGAAAAGATGCACCACTGTCCAGAAACCACACTGATCCCGCCACACTTGAGACCAAGCATGCGATTAGTGAAAAATCCAGCTCAAACTGTGAGGCTAAGGCCTCTCCGGCTGCAGATCCAGCAGCGTGCTTATTTTTCTTCTTCTGCAGACAATTTGTGGCATAATGTCTGTGTTGGTGACAGTGAAAACACTTCACCTTGGACATGTCCCTACTTCTTGCCCCTTTCATGCAGTTGAGAAGCTTTCTTGCTCTTCCTTTTCTTTGGTAGCCAAAGCCCAATTCTCTTCATCAGAGTTCTTTGATGAAGATCCATCCCTGGTACTCTGCCTTGTCTCCTCTTGCACAAGATCCGACCAAAGTCGCTCCCATCCTGGCAATTTCTCCCGACCATTGACAGAGTCCTGATAGGAATGCCAACTCTTCGGAAGCCCAAGGAGAGCCAAGCTCACCAAGTCCTCATCATCAATAGTCACCCCCACACTTCCCAGCTCATCCCTGCATTGGACGAACTTCGTGAGGTACTTGGGCATACTGTCGCCTTTCTCCATTTTTATGTTCCTGAGTTTGTCCTTGAGCGCCAACTTCCTCTGATCGCTCTTGCTTTGAAATAAATCTGTCAAAGCTTTCCACATCAAGAATGGAGAAGCCTTACCATGAAGGTTGGATACTATGTGATCCTTCACACCCTCCAACAGAATCCTTCGACACTTTGTTGTCTTCTTTTGCCATGCGTCAAGTACGGCAGCATCACTAGAAGTAGGCTTTGAAACTTCAACATCTATGAACTCCTTCAACCCATTGTCATCCAGCACCACCTCCATCCTATCCTTCCATGCAATATAATTTGAGCTGCCCTCAAGGGCATACTCCAATCGCAATCCGTTGAAAGACATCTCAACTTTGACACCAAGAAAACACTACTGCAAATTCGAATTCCACCAGCTCAAAACTCAACCACTTCAATGTTTTGCAATTGCTCCAATGATCAATATCGCTCTGATACCATGTAGAAATTTGAATAACTGATATATTATTCACCGAGATTCTCCTGATCACACACTATTTTAGCTTCATGCATAATACAGAATCTCTTCTACCATTGATCATCACATGCGAAAATAAAATCAATTGCATGCATACATTAAAACCACAAACAATCACACATATGAACACAGTATTTAATGGGAAAGCTTAAAGCTGAAAACCCCAACTATCTGTATATTATATGTCATGGAGATCATGTAACAATCATAGTACAAATCTCCTCACAAGCTCTCATGCACACCCTCAATTGCTACACACTATCAAGCTAGATCTAGCAAAACACATACTCCAATCTTTTGCCACTTGATAGCCAACCTCTATTGCGTAATCGATGCTATGGGATGGCTTCATTAAATATATAAACCACCTGGCTTGTACTGTGCAATCCTCATGGGCTTCTCCACCTATATGTGTGTTGCAAATAGCAACAGTATAGTCACAACTGATAGTTAACCTGCTCTTTCACGTATTTCTGCACTGGTCTCCACTAAAACTGTCCATGCACTGAAGTTAACCGATGCATTCTTTAGTTGATTAATGAGTTTATAATTAGTGAATTAATTAATAATTAATTCACACCACTCTCACTAATTGTATCAATTAGTTAAACTGAATACAAATAGCTCAACTATGTTTAGATTAGTTAAACTGAATACAACTCCACTAACTTCCTCAATCAACTCCACCAAACTCTGTCACATGAGTTCTAACTGAAGTATCCATGCAATAGCTCCACATAACCCTCAGGAATATCGTAATTCCTTCTGTCAGCTCCTGTGCCACATCTGTGCACTTAACTGAAGTGCTCCAAGAGAATAAGATAATGTTTAGAGTCCAAATATTATTAAGAGGTAATAATATTCGACATATCTATTTTTAGACTGGCAATCTAAAAATAGATTTCGCCCAATATGTCTAAAAATAGAAGTCCATCTATTTTTTCCGACTTGACCAACCATTCATAAATAGCATCCTGCAACTCATAGAACATGATCCATATGTCTAAAAATAGACTTTGCGCCAAAAATAGCCTGTGGGCCCACTTAGTGAAGGTGACTTCTTTCCACTAAGCTCATCATCTTGTTGCAATCTCAACACAATTGTTGTGAATTACCCCATCTGCTAGGTTTGTTTATTGACAAGACCACCCGATGTTCATCGGATCGGTTGGGAAAAGGTTTGTTTGCATTACACCTTTGCTAACTCTCATGGCCGATGACCAATAAAAATACTTATGTTGTCGGATAATTTCATGTTAATGTTTGTTGATTGATTCTCGTTGGAAGGCGTAGATCAAAGAAATGAAAAAAAATTCCAAGTCTAAAGGTCGGAAGCTGATAGATGGAATGCAAATGATTCTCTATTCCCATTAGCTAATGGTGTGCTCCTAAACTTGGTGTTTCGATGTCAAAATTTCAGATCCAAATGATCTCTATTTGCAATGAATAATTGTACAAGCCCGAAGTCGAGAAGTCGATAAATGAGAAACCTTTGAAAAAGGTTGGCATTCTATCAACTGACAGAAATTTGAGAAGACTTGGATTTTGTCAAATTTTGATTTTATAAACTATTACTCTAGTAAAGGTTGGACCCTAAAACTTATCACTCATAACAAAGATTAGTTCTATAGGCCTGGATCATTAGTTAATATCAACAATGGACCCCTTATTGATTTAATCACTCAAACTTGTTTCCACCACACCAATTCTTTATGCATACATATGCTCACACGGGAGGATTAGATTGTCTCCACTCACAATCTTCTACCATGACCTCAAAGACTCAAAGTCTACAAAATATCAAATATATAGAATCGAATCCAAAAATCCAACATGCATATAATAGAGGATGTTTCACACAATTTTCATTTACACAAATTTGTACCAGTCTGGTCTGATTACATAAATAATTGGCCATTTCCTGTCTCTCAGACCTCTCTCGGCTATCTCACTCTATTCCTCTCTCTTGGCCCTCTCCTCTCTCTATCAGACCTCTCTTGGCTATCCCACTCTATTCCTCCTCCATATTTTATTTACAAAGATCAATTATATACAACAAGGATGTTTTGTTGAGATCCATTAAAGATGGACCTAATCATCCATACATAGAAAATATCAAAACTATCCTAAAATCTGTAAGTCCTCAACAATTCTCCTTAAATGGTTTATTACATGTCGATGAGGAAATAATCCATCATTTCTTAAATAAATCTCTATTTCAAGTAGAAAATCAAATCCATATCTTTAATTACATTGAATTAACTTAAATTAAATTAAGGGAATCCACTCCCTTTAGTAAATGTGGTAAGACCTCATAAGTCTTATTGACTTGAAGAAATGCTCCTGCATCACATAATGAATAAAAATAACATTTTGATTTACATACTTTAAGGAAACCATGAGATTCTCGTTCAAACATGGCCACACACATGATTTTCCCATTGAATTATTGTTCGTAGGAATGAGATTTTGACCATAAAATCATGTTAACTTTTTCGAATAAAAAACAAACCAAATTATGCAACACACAAGGCTCACAATGGCTCAATACTCACCTTGAACTTGAGACAAGATGCCAATGAGGCTCAAAATGTCTCAATTCTACAAACCATTGTTCTCTTAGTTAATCACTAGCAATTCTAGGGGCAATGTGTTCTTTGGTTGTCTTTCCTCCTTAGCCTTCCATGCCTAGTGAGTATCTTTCTTTAGTTTCTCTCTTCCTTGTAAGATAAAATAAAAACGATAAAAAGTCAATCGTGATCTCACCTTCCACAACAACAAACATCTCCATATTGTATATTGTCATATCCATGCAAAAAACCTAGGAAAAAAAAGCCATATAACAAATGAGAAAGAATCAAGACAATTCCAAGATTGTGTAATGGAAAAAATTACACTACATGCTTGAAGTTTGCTAATCATATAAGATTTTCATCGAAGTGACAATAAACAAGTGCAAACCGCACTCAAGACATAAAAATGGACTACATATTTAGGGTTTGTGTATCACATACTCAAGATTTTGATCAAACGAAGTGTGAACATAAGAGTAGAGAAGATATTCTGCAAAACATATGCATGCCAATTTCTAATTTTCTTCCACAAACAACTTTTGGTACAATCCATTCATCACTTATCCTACTAGTGATCTTCGATTTGGCATCGCCAATCCATTTATCAGTTTGTCCTACAGGTGATCTGACATTTGGAGACCTTTTACAGGGTGATTTGAGATTTGACGTGGCCAATCCATTCATCACTTGTCCTACAGAGAACCTGATAGTTGACGTGGCCAATTAGAAACCTTTTTAAGGGTGCTCCACCACTAGCATCCCTACCCTGATAGGTTACCAAATATGAAAACGATGATTGTAATCTTCCCTGGGACCTTTTCTTGTCGTTTTAACAATATGAAATAACACTTGCCTGTTTCTGTTACCCTTTCAGGGTGTATAGATGTAAACGCTTTTAGACCTACCAAAAAGTTGTGTTGACAAGCCCACATGGAGGAAAGGGACAATCAGAGAAAGTATCGTCGGAAGTGGCGTTGTCAGTGAGGACGCATACTATATTTGTTTGTCTTACTTGACAACAACACACCCATATTCCCAAGTGGCAGGCCTAGGTTTTGTCCTCACACCCTCTCCCCTATCCTGCCAAGCACTTGACAGCCATGTGTTCTCACCCACTTACACATTCACTTGAATCTTCTGCACAATACAGATTCAGAAGTGGACTGTCATTGAGATCCATCTTTCTGTCCAGCCAGCAGAACAGCTATGGTGGCTATGGCTATCAATTGTTTGACCTTTGATGCTGTTCTTACTGTTGTAGTTTGCATCGGTTTGAGTGTCCATTTCCTCCCATTTGTTGAATCACAACCTTCTGAAAGCGCTCCTATGTCAAACATTTCCACAGTAGAAGTAGCCAAAGGATTCAATATCTACTATGGAAGATATTTCAAAGTAGTGGGGAACTTAATCGACAATACAAGCTACATTCTTTTCCAGGTAGGCAGTTGGGCTTCTTTGATGGCATTAGTAATCTCCTTACACCTCATAAATGTTAAGATGCAGTTATAATCTTCACTTACCTTTAGCTTTTCTGACATAGTACGGTATGGAATGACAGAACACTACCAAAGTGACAAGTCCAAATCGCTGTGGGCGTAGACTCAAATCATTTTTTACACCCCTTACAAATTATTCTGTAGATACCATCAATGTTCCAGGTATTGACTCTTACATTCGCATTTACATCTTCATTTTATTCTGCTTCTGTTTTACCCAAATCATTATCCACACTACCTGTGATAACTGGTATTGGACTTATCAAAACTGGTTTTCCTCTGTCATGGAAGTGGATTTTAATAAGATACTTTATCCTTTATTATTGCAAAGCTTTAAGCTTTATGTTGGAAGAGCTCATCAGTTATCCAAATGTCACAGTAACCATAATTGACTTCTGATAACTGATTAGCATAATTCTTCTCTTTCTGATATCAGAGAAGGGAGAAATGTATAGTTTGATGATTGAAATTTAAACAATGTTAAGATTTTAATATGACAGAGCACATTGACTTGTAAAGTTGTATGTATTTCTGAGAGTTGGTCCATGGATCTAATTACTATGTTCTTGGCTGTAAACTTTTTTGCATCTTGGTGGGCTTAATGCAGTATCATTTCTGGAGGTAAGTAAAGTGATGGGCCTATTAAGCATTGGCATTTAAAAAAAATTGTGTTTTTTATTTACCAATGTACTATTAACTAACAAGCAGAGAGCAAATATATGTGCAGCTTCTCGGTGTACTGAATAGCTTGAAAGGTGTAACATCAAAATTAGTCTCTTCACCGTGCCTGGCCAAATACATTGCTGATGGCGATGTACAAGAAGTCAACCAAACAGACCCTAAACAAATATTACAATTTACAGCATATCTGACTACTTCTTCAGTTCCAGACCAAAAATGCAATTACATTAGTTTTGATCCTTTCGAGGAGCAAATGCCATTACAGGTACATACGGGGTCACTTCACTATCTTTTCTAGAACTTGAAGTTGAAACTTCTTACACAAGGATATGGATCCTTAACCAAAAGACCAAACTAAGTTCTTCGGCAAGGTACCGACTATCATTAATTTTACCATTAAGACAATGTAAGCTTTAGGCAGAGGATTTTCTAACAGTAACCACATTCTTCATCCAAGGTTATGGACTGTGTTAATTAGAAGATGAATTTGATTCTTTGCTTAGCGTGCAGAATGGATAAAGTATGTGGCAACATTTATGAATTATGAAGCGAGGGCTAATGATGTTTTTGAAAAGGTAAGCAAATAGTCCATGATTCCCTGCTCTGATGGGTTTAATTGGGATCTCAAATAATTAGTTCTGGTATGTTACAAAGGTGAAGAAGAACTATATGTGTTTAAGTGCACTAGCAGGGAACGCTTCCACAAAACCAACTGTTGCATGGATCACATTCGATGAGGTATGCAATTTAAGATTACGAATGCACATTATGTTCAAGGAAAACAAATCTGCAACCATTTGTTTCTGCAGGTTCCAATAAGTCTACTAAGAACATGTGTTGGTTATAGGCACAAAACTTCACTGTGGGATAAATTAAAAATACACGTGATGAAAACAGCTGCTCACCCGGTACCTATAATAATAATTTTAAGTAATGGTGGCAAAACTGATCATAACTTCGTAGTTAACTCACAGTGAGGACAGTCATTACTGACTTTTTGTGAATGGGGTTGACTTATCACAGTTATTTGAGGAAAATTGAGCTAGTGGAAATAACCCACGAGTGATACATAAGGGGTCAGAGATTCATTATAAGGGGTCAGATATTCACTCTTGCTAGATGCTTTTGAGTCTTGAGCTATTGACCTGTTTCCTTATGTCTAAGAGTTTTGGGTGATTGACCTGTTTCCTCATGTCTGAGGAAGCCAAACTCTTAGCCAATAAAAAGCAGTTTTACATCTTAATGTCAAACCACATTATAGTCACAATCTATATTGTATCCGCAAGAAAGTCAGTGACCCTTGTGTCCATTGCTGTAGCTACTTCTAGTGGACTTACGTGCTTTCTCCTAACAGCGAGCTTTAGTTCTACACGTGAAACCAGACACCACCCGTAACCCAGGATTGCAATTGAATCTCTTTGCCCAGAAAAACTATACTAACGATAGTTATACTAGTGGAACTCTCTCTTCAAGACATCTCATACCTTTTAGACTATGGAATTTAAGTTACATTTTTAAAGGATAAAACTCTTAAATATATTTATATTTACCCTGACAAGTTGATTGTATTGATCATGTTCAAATATTTGTTTCTTTTGCAGGATATCTGGTATTTCTCTGGTGAGGCCTATAAATTACAGGTCATTTTCTGTCCATTGACTGTATTTCATTGCTTTTGAGTTTCCCTACCACAAGAAACAGAGCCGGCAAACGTTTTTTTTGTCAAACAATTGTTATGTCATTCACCCAATTTGCCTTTAGGTTCTGCTTGCATGTCACGCAGTGAGATCTTAACCTTTTGTTAATCAAGAAAATAACTAATAATGGCCGCCTATGCATGGAATGCATTAGTACAGTATGTTCTAGACGCAGGGGGCTCAAGTTTGGAGGAGTCAGTGTACTCAAGCACTTTTAACATGTCGTTGGAATCCCAAGTAGAGAGCTTCCATGGTATTTTGGCTGTAAGTGAATTCCTCTCCTACATTTAAGCTGGCGTTGGTAATCTTCTGACATGACATGATTGAATTAGTTATAGCAGTTTGGTTAGGATGCCTATGTTATGATCTATCCTGACTACTGCCGACTGACTCATGCATTACCTTTGAAAGAATTGGTATGTAATAAATCTAAAGTTGGATGAGTTCATGGTGTTGATTTGATTCAGAGAGTGGATATAGTGATAGATGAGAGTTATTATGGAACCGAAATTTCCAACTACACAATGCAAACATTCACTCAGAACGCTCACATTACTGAATATGATACCTTGCCAACTCCAATCCCATTCCCATTCATAGATACTGGGAATGTATGGCGATATGATAAGAAAATTCAAGGCTCCTCTGTGATTGGTAAGATTTCATTTCTATATAGAAAAAAACAATTAAATTGCAGTTATGATTACTGATTTATAGTCTTGACAATGATAGCTGGACTATTTGGCATGTTTTGCATGCAGATTGGTGGGATGGTGGTTTGGCACAGCCTCAGCTAGCACTTGGGGATTTCATTCAGGCTTTGCATCCTCAACCAAATTACACCACAACTTTCTTGAGAAATATTGCAAAGGTTAGGTTAGAGCTCAGCAGCATTACATTAGCAGAAATAATTCTGTGCAAAGAAATTATCATAATGAATATCAAATTACACCACAACTTTCTTGAGAAATATTGCAAAGGCTAGGTTAGAGCTTAGCAGCATTACATTAGCAGAAATAATTCTGTGCAAAGAAATTATCATAATGAATATCTGACTGTTGCTAGGCTGCATTTGCAGGGAGAGGGGACAGTTGATGCTACCATTGAAGGGTGTACACATGACAAATCTACTCCAATGGAACCCACCCTGGTTCCTTGCGATTCCTTCAATGAATTAGATATTTGATATGCTCTCTACGTTTAGCTTTAGGCTGTCTGGGCTTTAGGACATTTTCAATCAAGCATGGAAAAAAAATATGTAAATGTAATGGGGGTAAATTTTCTTTATTCAGTGGAAGAGAGTGGCCTTTATGTAGAAAGAGTTCTTACATTAATGGAGCTGGTTGAGGAAGAGACCTAGGTTGGGGAAGGGGATTGGCTAGATACTTGACAAGATTATAATGTATACATTAGATAGATATAACCATTCTATTAACATGTATATTACTATGAAACCTTTTTTTTTTTTTTTTTTTGGGGTACAAAGAGGTTAATGAGACGTGTGTTCTATATGGTTAACATTTTTTTGTATTTTATAGTGTTACAACTTGGTGAATGACACTCCCCTAGAAAAGAAAGGGGCACCACTATGAAAAGAGAAAGTATATCAATATTTAGCTTGATGACGAGTTGGATAAAGGGGGAGAAAAGTGACACTGAAAATGATTCCAAAAGAGAAAGAAGTTAGTACAAGACTAATTTGATTAGAGTATTATGGGGAAAAATGAAATGAGTGGATTCTTTTGACCATTTTAGGTCAAAAAATGTGATTAATACTCTATAATAAACATGTACTTTCAGTGAAACTTGGAAGACTTGGTTCCATTTGGAGAGAAGAGAGTAAAGTTACAAGACAAATTTGTTTAGAGTTTTATGGGAAAATATGAAAGGAGTCGCCTCTTTTAACAATTTTAGGTAAAAAAAAAAAGATTAATACACTATAATGATCATGTAGTTCGAGTGAAACTTGAGTTTTAGACTGCAAAAGAAATCTGATTTTGAGGTCTCTTATGAAAGTTAATAAAATTTGTTTGTCTCTTCCCATCTTCCTAAATAATAGAGTGATAAAAAAAGAGGTCCTATATAGAGATAGATCTAAGGGCACATAACAATTTCCTCTTGAATTGAGTAATCTCATTAATGAAAAGTGCTATACACTTTTGTCTCATAAAGAATTTGAGATCTTGAAGTGTGTTGATTTCTAAATAGTCAATAATATCTACTACAAATCCCATAATAAGCAAGAAAATAAAGTGTTCTTCTTTTTTTGGCTCATTATTACATAACTTATATATGCACTAATTATGAGGTATGTGATGATCATTGTACATCCTTTATTGGGGAAAAATATCCAACTACCCAATATGAAAGCGATGGTTATGAGAGAGTAGGCCCTAATGATAGCTTGAACCCATAATAGAAACATTCTCAATGTCGAAATAAGTGTAGTAATAATGATGAAGATTAGGATAAACTGACTATTTCAATAAAATATACATATCTTTCATATATGCTTTGTGAACCATCATACATAATCGCTCTATGGATATATTTTCTAGATACTTTAGGGTTAAGAATAGAAACACGTGATGGTAGAAGGTTATCAATATCCAAGCCAAAAAAGTGTAAAATATCTATAACCTCTTACCAAGAATGACACTAGCCTTGCTTGGCTAGATGCTTACAACAATGAAGTGCAAGAAAACGATGTCTCTTCTTATGAAGACCTAAATCAATTAAGCAACAAAGTTATTTTAGGAAGGTAATAATTTGAGACGATGTCTTGGTGATCCAAATCTCACATCCATGTAGTAAAATTGGTGATACAACCTTGTGGAAAAGGTTGATATTAGATTGGTCATCCAAAAATAAAGATAAGAGCGCCATATTTGTTAAATAGATTGAACAACATAACTCATGTTTATTTTCCTTTCAAAAAAAGGGCCATATTGAATATTGGTCCAACAAACAACCATTAATTAGATAATTATAATGTGTGATAACATGCACTGCCTTACCTTTATGGCAAACATGAATGTTATAGAGATGGCACATTGTAAGTTGTAAGCCTTTTTGAGGTTAACTTCCAACCCATAGGAACCACAAAATTCATTGGAAATATCCAACTAGCTTTGGAGACCTTCAATGCATGAGACATAGGGATGATATCCTCTATAAGCATGATGTTGTTTTTTCAAAGAAATGTGATCTTCTAAACTGATAATTACTTTCCAATGATTTCTTTAACCAATTTCACTTATGCCACATACATCACTAAGAAATTATACATAGATAATCTCAACAATAATGCAATAATGACAATAGGATCATAAAGAGACAGCCAAGCATAAAAGAGACACAAATTTATCCCAGGAAAACCTAACCTTGGGAAGAACACATTAATCTTTTCTTAGGAGAAATTGTTCAATTCAACAAAAAGTGCAATTTGATTTTCTAGACAAACTTGGTTAAACAGACCACAAAATCCACATAGATCAAACCTGGTCAAACATACTGAAATTTGACGTTCCTGCTACAACCAAGAATTTTGATCAACCTCACTCAATAGGGTCGAAATTTTGCCTCCTACAACCACCCAGAACTCGATCAACTTGCCCAAAAGACAAGTCAAACTTCCTAGAATCTTGCCCTGAAAAGTTTGGTCAAACAATCAAACGTTGTGGCCCACACATGTGAGGCCAACGCTGATCAAATGCTAGTATTCTTCATAAATTTGGCTCCTCGGGAAACTCGACCTCTTCCTCGGTCTTCTTCACACGTGTGAAATAAATAAATAATGTGTCAAGTGAGTGAACAAATGAGGAGGGCTAATGTCATATTTATAGTGATTTAGGGTTCCCTAAGTGGTGTGACCTAATGCTGGGCTAACTTGACTTTTAGAGTTAATTTAATTTCAAATTTAAATTTTAAATTTCTTCCTTTTGATTTCCTTTTAAGGGCCGACTTGGATTAATTGGGAATATTGACCGCAACTACCCAAAAAATCAACACTCCCTTTTATATAGGGAGATATTCACCTTGACTTCCTCAGATGTCCTCCTTGTTGAACAATTTCTCCATTCCAAGAAAAGATTGAATGAGCTTGCGATGTTAATGTATCTGTCCACTTCATGTTCTATCCTAGAATCATGTGGAAATTATCCTTCATTGGCATAATACAAAGGAACTAGTTACGCACTGGTCAAATTCCCTTTACAACTGGATTTAGTCACCCACTAGCCAAATACGCTTTGGCGATATGATCAGGTACACCTTGACTAGAGTAAACACAAGATTAGTCCTGGGTCACCAATTATCCAATTCGTCACTTGGAACTAGATCAATATCCATAACCAATGGTGAAACTTGGTCCAATTTACTATTCCTTCATGTTGTCACATGATACTTGAATGGTAAAACACTTGGTTGATACTATGGGGCACTCACTCTACCCACTAGCCAAGCAACCCTTGGCAATATGGTTAGAACCTTATGACCGGGGGATCACTCTAGGCCTTGATGCTCTCTGGCCAATCTCTCTAGACACATTACATGTCTTCTGGTCAATACCCTTGACCTAGGGAGAATATCTTCCTTTTGATGCTACAACATCAACACTCCCTCTAACCAAGGGAAGCATTCTCAACCACTCCAAGCTTGTCCTTGAAGTAAACAAACTTCATGGTGGGACAAATGCTTTGTGAGAATGCCAATAACCTGCTTGTCCATATAAATGCATTAGAGCCTCATTGTTCCCTTTTGTACCATGTCTCATTACTTGATCTCAAAGTGCTTTGACCCGTCATCATAGTCATCTCCAACACCTGGTCAAAAAATCGAGTGAGTAGCTTCCGAAGTCACACTGCTTCACAACTCACCAAACTAATAGTAATATACTCAACCTTTGTAGTGTTGATTGTGGCAGATTTTTGCTTCTTTCTCATCTAGGATATAATAGAAGAACCGAAACTAAAGCAACATATTGATGTGCTCTTCCTATTTTCAACACTCCTTGATCAATAAGAATCTGTATATTATTGCAATTGTACTTCATCTTTTGAGACATATCTCAATCCATATCCAACTATACCATGCTAGTACTCAACACATGTTGTGTCTCTTGCCTCATCTTAACCATGAATTGATCGGCTTCCTTCACTACATCCATCAACATAACTTCTTTTTGGTCACCTTGACTAGGTGTTCCCTCTGACATTGAAACAAAACTTGTTGTAGCAATCTTGGTTGCTCCCTCTTCCATTGTAGCTTCTTAGTCATTGAATCATATTTATTGTCAGGCATGGTCCACCCACATAATTCATACTTCTCTTAGAGAATTCCCATCTATGAGTATCTAGTCTATCAATCTTAATCCCATGACACCCACTTGGATGACTAGTCCTTTCAAAAAATATAAATCATAACCTCTCAACTTATTTAAAGTGGTCACCATGGGAGTGTTCATGGACTTGCAATCCATCATCCAAAATCTTTGAAGTATCTCAATATTATACTTCCCTTGACCTAGGAAGTAATCCATCAAATCTAGATCCTTCATCTCAAAATTAGAGGTCAACTCCCTCTGAAGCAGGGCTTCCTAGGGTAATCCTAATTGCTTCCTCTATCATGGAAAAAAAATCCTCCTACCATTGTTGTTGTTCCCTTTTTCATATGATTCCTTCTTCTCCTTTTAGAAACAAGTCATATAATAACAAGATAAACCAAGGCTCATCGTATATCCATCAATATGAGAATACCATGCTCGCGGTCCTGACGAATGAAGCATTAAATGTCTCTCCACAATCTTTTCACTCTTTCTAGGAGAACCCTTTTGTTACAAATATCACTTGTACTTCTCTATGCTACCATCTATTGCACGCTTGATCTTGTAGATCCTCTTGGAGGTCACTTTCACTCAGGTCTTGACACAATTTCCACATGCCATTATTTATGATGGACTTATTCCATCATGGAATCCTTTCAGACTACCTGACTGTATATTCACTATGACTAAGAGCTCTTGCAATTATCCATTAGTACAATTTATCCCTCTTGAACACATATCAGTCTAACCGAGTTTATGTTTGATCCTAGGAGAATCCTCTTGCCACAAAATTTGCTTCTTTCTTCCTAATGCTTCCATCTTGGCAACCTTCACAATGTACCTACAAGCCTTACTTTTGAAATGAAGATTATAAGAAACTCCCTTTTGATCCTTTCCTTCTTGCAGAAATCATTGAAATCCATTTGAAACTCATCAAGCTAGAGATGTTCATCCTCATCCTCATCATTAGCTACTAATACACGTAGCTTTCCTTTCCTTCCTTGCATGAATTGTATGAGCTAGAGTTTCTTCATCCTTAAGTTGTCTAGTCACACCAAAGGCTCAAATTTAAGCTAATGAATTTTTCATGCCACCAAGTACACATTTATACTAGCATTCAACATTCTTGGACGTGTTCTAGGGTTTTAAAAACCCCTAGAACCAAGATAACAACCCTCACATAAACTCCTTGTAGATTTGGTCAACAACTCTACTATAACAAAACAAAAAAAAAACTTTGAAACCAATTTAGACTTAGCCCTAACAAAACCTTGACTAGCTTTCAAAAAAACCGAATTAATGCTTCAGGGATGACTTGAAATTATCCTAAGATAACTCAGATTAGGACTCAGTACATGGTCTTAGGAAGGATGAAAGATAACCCTTGAAACAACCTCAAGGATAGGACAAGAATTTCCACATGCTAGGTAAATATTGGCGACAAAATATTTACTGAATTGCCTTTAACCAATCAATGAAATATACTTCAAAAAAGGACCTTGAATGTGCCTCTGATCATACTTTGCAAACTTTGAATGCAAAATTCATTTCTAGCTTAAAATAAACCTTGAATAATTCTGATTAACCTCTGAAGAAACTTCATAGAGAAAGCCTTCAAAAAATCAAAATACTAGCAGAAAGGGTTGCAATCACACACATAAGGATGCCATAGAATAATTTCAGGTCTACTTCAGAATTAGAATAGTTGTACCACAAATCCACCACATAAAATACCTTAGATAAAGGTTGAACTTGTGTTTCAAACAATAGCCTAGTTGAGGTTCAATAATGATCTAAATTAGGCATCAAAAAGACCTAAATGAAACACTTCCACAAGATGAATTAGGTCAAGTAAATAGCTTCATATTAGATCCATCACAAACATATAATCAAATCAATCCAAAAAACTTTGATTCTTGGTTTCCTTTAACTTTTAATATAGCTCCAACTTCATACAAACTTCAACTTCCAACCTCCTTAGCTTCCACAGGGAAATGACCTAAGATATAGTTTTCAAAACTTGGCTTCTTCAATTGTCTTTAATGGCTACTCTTTCAACTTGACTCTAATACCATGTTTATTTTCAAAGAAATCTGATCTTCTATACTGATAATTACTTTCCAATAATTTCTTTAACTAATTTCACTTATGTCACATACATAATTAAGAAAATACACATAAAAAATATCAACAGTAATGAAATAATGGCAATAGGATCATAAAGATACAACCAAGCACAAAAGAGACACAAATTTACCCTAGGAAAACCCAACCTTAGGAAAAACCCATCAATCTTTTCTTAGGAGAAAATTTTCAATTCACCAAAATGTAGAATATAATTTTCTAGTCAAACTTGGTCAAACTAACCCTAGAATCCACACAGGTTAAACCTATTCAAATAGATTGAAATTTTTCCTTCCTACTGCTGACAAGAATTTCGATCAACCTCTGTCTGCATGGCCGAAATTTGGCCTCCTACAACTACCTAGAACTCGATCAACTTGCCTAGAAAATAAGTCAAACTACGTATAATCTTGCTTAGAAAATTTCAGTCAAAGATTCAATTGTTGTGGCCCACATGTGCGAGGTCAAAACTGGTCAAATGCTAGTATGATTCATAAATTTGGCTCGTTAAGAAACTCGACCTCTTCCTCAGTTTTCTTCGCACGCGTGAAAGAGATAATGATTTTTCGAGTGAGTGAACAAATGAGGAGGGTTAATGCCCTATTTATAGTGATTTAGGGTGCCCCAAGTAGTGTTTCCTTATGCTAGGCCGACTTGACTTTTGGAGGCAATTTAAATTTAAATTTAAATTTTAGATTGAATCTTCCTTTTGATTTCCTTTTAAGGGCCAAGTTAGAGTAGTTAGGAATACAGACCATGACTACCCAAATCAACACATGACATTGATAGTAACACCAACGATGTTATGAGATCTATTCAATCCCAAATTGTTGATAAGAAACTTCTCCAACTCCTCTCTATTTATGCCAAAAATTGTGGAATACAAGGGGTGACCATATTTAAAAATCAATAGTGTCATGAATGTCAATACTATAATTTGTGGCACTTTTTACTTTACTTTTATTTGTTTCATATTTAATAGCAAAAAATAAGATAAGATGATTTTACTAATGCATCTACAAATGATTAAAATAGGGCGGTGGAACTAGTAAATAAAAACCACAATAGTGATGTGGTAGTGTTAAGGTTGCTCCTAAATAGAATATATATAAATACATTTGAAATTTGTGAGTAGAAAGTGATAAAGCCACACAAAAAATAAAGTCAAGTACAATGTGAAGCAAAAGGAAAATGATAATATAAGGAGCTTAATGCTTTACATTAGAGGTAGATGTGACAATCGTATAGATAAAGCTCAAGCCTTTTAGTCTTTGACACTAAGCATATCTAGGGATGATATTGAATGCTTTTAAAAAAAAACAAAGCAACAACAAGCTTACCTCATGTTCAATTTTTATTTCTTTATAATGGACTTGATGTAGGATATTATGTGTAGTTTGATGATTTTGTTTAAAACTAGTTTAATCTCTTGGTCTCTACAATTTTAAAGATGTACTCAACTAACATACTAGTGAAGAACTTGGCTAAAAAATGTCAAACCACAATGTCCCTATAATTAATAAGATTAAGGTGTCCTACAACATTGGAAATGGGATGACTAATGTTGGATTTTAACCAAAAAGGGGAAAATCATGATTGGAAATACCAACAATATTTACAACTAAAATGTTAGGGTTATGATATACAAATTTTTGTGGATATTCCATAAGTAGTCAAAATAAATATGAGTATGTTGCTACAAAGACAATGAGGTTGTACTCAATTGCACAAAATTACTTAATATGATAAATTCATAAAATCAAAAGCATACTGATTTATTTAAGAAAACTATTGAGATAACAAAAATAAGATTTCCCTAAGGAGGGTAACCTAGCACAGACCTCCCCTCCCCCCCCCCCCCCCCCCAATTCTGCCATGAATCAATGAATAATCATCCCACCATGAATATTAGTATGACTTATACCCACCAAGAAAATGATCATTGCGTCAACCTAGTGATGCCCGCCCAAATGAATCCCTAATGCCATCATGATAACCACTACCAAACCAGTACTACTTTGAGTAGAGTTGTCTCTTGGTGAAGGATGAACATTCTACACCATTACGCTAGAATGATTGTCAGGAATCATTACCAGACCACCCCTATTCAATATTCCAAGGACATGGTAATCATGGGAACCTCCAAACATAATTTCCTTGGTACTCTACATAATCTTGGATGCAAATATGAGTAGACAATGATCCCCTTAAAGCATTCTTGGTGTGCTCTAACATTAGATGAGATGTGGTCTCTCAATATTAGGAACATTTTGCAAATATAAACACCCTCACCCCCCCTCAAGATCATGCAAATTTGCCTCCATATACTATCCCTTATGGTTGGAGAACACAACCTGGTATGACTTGTAATTCAAGTAGAAGTATGGGCCATCCACTTCTTCAATGCAAGCTCCTTCACCACTAGGCTGAGGTCACTTTCTCTTCAATTCAATTCCATTCAAATCGAATTAGTGTTATTTAGGCATCTCTTAGTCCATATTGGAATATGGATTGGAGTATCCTTACCAAATAACTGATTTTGAAATGGAATTCTCATCAACATTTAGCTATCTTAGCCCCCCTCGTTTGACTCTCAATCGAGCCTCAATGCCATATCTCCCCTTGTTTTCATTTCATCCTCATTTTTCCACCACTTCCCTGGTCCTATATCAATTTTCATCTATCTCAAATATTTTTTACCTTTGATTATCCCCTCAATATCCATAAATCACTCTCCTTCCATCTAGATCAACCCCCATCTTCTTACCCTATTCCCTCTTCTCTCCCTATCGACCCCCTCACATCACTATGACTCTAAGTAATCATGTAATATCTCACCAAGGAAGAGGAAAAGGCTACCCATTTACCTCCACTCCCTCATCCAATAACTTACCTCATGCCTCTCGAAAAAGAGCCCGAAATCTAGCTATGCATTCCCTAGCTCGTTATGATCAGGTCATCCTAGACTTGGTCATCCAAGAGATTGCTCGCTATGATACCCTTGTCTTGAAAGCACATAGATACATGCCAGATTATCATGTACAAGCCAAAAATAAAAAATGGATTCCCAAAATAGGAACTTCTTCACCCTCTAGATACAAAAGTTACATGAAGGCCATAAACACTACTGGCAATACCAAAACTCTTCTTGGGTGCATTCTTACTGATTAAAAAATTAACTAGTAGTAGAACACTCATAACATTGTTGAATTGGAAGAAATGGATCACAAGCTTAGCATTCTTATCAAAATATTCATTTACAACTCCTTCCTTGGGAATGGACCTGATCCTAAGCAATATAGATCCAAATGAAAACCATCATGCCAACATAGTTTTTTTCTCATAGTTATTCCAATGAATATTCCATCATATGTTTTTCCTGTCGATGCTCAAATAGTTTTAGTATAATCAACTTATATTATGCATTTTTTGTTTAGTTTATGCCATCATTGAATGAGGTTATCATGAACTTAAGACATTATTTCTCAACCTCTGTTATGGTTTCCCACTAGGTAAACTAGAGCCAACAAGCATTTTAATCTATGCAAATCTTTTATATAGATAATAAAAAGTGCCTAACTTTAACAAAAAAAGAGAGACTAAAATGGTCAAAAGTGCACATGATTAGCATATTTAATGGAAAATGTGCCATGAAGGAACTTGTGGGTGTGAAAACTCTAATGCAAATTAAGGAATTTTCCTCACTCTTTTATTCTCATATATATAATGCAAAATATAAAGTAAGATATTCACTCACTATGGGGTAGATGGAAATTGTAGATTGAATATATTACTACATTATCGCCTACTTTCTTTCATCTACTATGCTATGGAAAAATAATCAATGCAATAGGAATAAAATTCATGTCTTCCCTTATGACCCAATTTTTAACATGCAATGATATTATTTAGGGCTAGAGTTAGATTTTTTTCATTCCTCGACTATAAATTAGGGTTATGGGTTGTGATGCTCTTAAATATTCTTGAAATATAATAGGTGAATAGCAACAGATGTGTGATTTATTGGAGCTAACATGGCTTCCATTTACCACTATTGTGGTCAAGTCATTGGTAAACCTTCGAAAGTCATAACTTTCTCGTGCATAGTTTTATTTATGTTCTCTTGGGACCATTAGAAATATCTTAATGTGCACTAAATCTTGGGGAAATATCCCACATTTATTAAAATTTATAAATCCAAAAGGTGCATATTTTCTCGCAAAGTGATCATTTTCTTGGGGCCATGTTCAATGGATTTTAGCACTAGTAACAAAAATGGCCCCTTTAATTCCACAACTTCAATTATTCAACACAAAATTAACACAATGATAGAAAATTTATATAGTGGTTTACTTTAGATACTACCTTCACACTTTTAGAGGCTTATGGTCCCAAACAAGTGCATTGAAGGAGATATGATTTTTTTTTTTTTTTTCGCATCTTTCTCCCTAGAGCACCACTTCCCTTTCCCATAAATTGTGCTTGTAAAGCAATCGTCCATAGTTGATGCGAGTGTTGAAATATCCTTTATATTGAAGGTATTTTACAAGATGATAATTTTCACTCTTATAATGGTTATTGTTTGATATTATAAGGGCTCTCATGACTACGGTGTTTATGAAATATACTTTTTGGGATGCATGCTAATAAGATCAAGAATAGCCATTTCTATTTCTATGGGTTTTCTTTCTTTAATATTGATTGGATAAAGAACCAATAGTGTTTTCAATTACAAGGAGTTAGAGGATAGGACATTTTTTTTCTAATTGGATTTTTATTAGAATAAGACATCACTAGGTATGATATTAAGGTGATCAATAAAGTGTTAATAACATCATGGCTATGAAGTGTTGATTAAGAAACTCTATAGTTATCCACATATAATCACACCATTGCGCGATGAAGCTCTATATGGTGTTTCTGTATTGGAAATACTTGATGTCATCATTGAAAGACCTTACATATGGGATCAACATGGGAAGTCTGAGTCTATACCTCAAAAATGACATGTACAAGTTGTAGGTTGTACATACACTATCCTAAAATATTCAACATTTCATAAGCTGCATCTTATTTTATCCATGCAATCCAAGAAAACAATTATTTATTCTTAAAATTTTAGTATCATGGCAATAATATCAATAAGGAAAATAGGTTCCATTAGTAGATGCATCTTATCAATACAAAAAAAATGATATCATTCTAAAAAGTAACTACAACTAAAAAAAAATAAAAATAAATAAATATCGTGACACATTTGAGGATATAAAAGAAGTAACAATTCATTGTTCAATACAATATAAAACCAACCTCATTGTAGGATAAATATTTCCCAATGGTACATTGTATCACAAATCCTTGTGTGAGAAGGATGGAATTCTTTTATAAATATAACAACTTGTTAATGCTAGAAAAAATAGTTTAATTTCTTCTCCTTGCTATGCACTTAGGATATTAGGGCGTAAGAAAGACAGTACATGGTGCATTTGCATAGACTATAGAGTATTAAATAATATAATAGTTAAGAATTGATATCCACTACTTGGTGTTGATGATCAACTTAAAAGGGACTAGTACTTCACTAAGATTGATATTAGGCTAGGATATCACCAAATTCCAATATAGTTTAAAGATGTTTTTGAATACCTATTTTATATCCAAAGACTGATTATTTGAATAGTTATTGATACCTTTTCACATTACTAATACCCCAATTATATATATAAGATTAATGAATGATGTCCTTAAACCCTTCTTGAACCATTTTATGGTGGTGTTATTTTACGACATCATAGTTTTCAACAAGTTGTGCAATGAATGCATGCAATATAAGTTTTATGTACACTTTTCCCAATGTTACTGTTCCATAACATCCATTTGCTACCTTAGGTTTGTCACTGAAAAACAAGAAATCTATGTGGATCAATAAAAAGGGTATATTATACAAAATTGAAGGGAATCTAATATCCTTAGAAATATTCATAATTTCATTGGTATGCTAATAAAATTTAACAGATTTTGTATGGCCACTCAACCAATTATTAAAAGAGGAATTGGAAAAAAATGTGCATTCTCCTAAATCAAGACCCAACAATAAGAATTCAATAAAGTGAAGATGTTGGCATGTCATATTACACTAGTGGGGTTGTCTTCATCCAACAGGGGCATCACATTTATTTACATTTTGAGAAATTTGTGATACAATTCTTGTTTATTCTATCTATGATAAAGAGTTGCAATCGATTCTATCACTAGTTCAATAATGGTAAAATTACATTCTATGGAAGGAGATCATGATAATTCAAATCATGACCCCTTTAGTTTATACAAGCGCAAAGAAAACTAGAGAATAGATGTTATATGAAGTGGGTGAATTTCTAACGACAAATTTGTTTAGTCATCAAACACAAAACAAGAAAACACAATAAGGTGACTTTTTTTTTTATAAGCCAACATCTTGGATTTGTTATGATACTAATGGTTGTAATATATTAGGATAGAGGGATTTGTGCAACTATGAAATAAAATTAGAAACAAAATACATTACCGTTTGTTAGAGAATCAGAAAGGAAGAAAGATCCTCTTGTTCTTGATTATTTACTTGTGATCTTATTTAGTTCTTATTATGTTCTTCTTATCTTTCTTTTTATTAGTTCATCAAGAAAATATCAAAGTGAGTACACATAGATCAAGGACACCAAATGTAGGCCAAAATTCAGGGGAAAACCCCATTCTTGGGGAAAACCCAGTCAATAATTCTTCCTTCAATAGTGATTCTTTAGACTATATACCTTCACCCATACTTCCTCCACACCAAGTAAGCCTTCCTTGTGATCCTTCCTGAATCTGGAAGTAACAACAATAGCAGCAGCACTATGATGACCTGAAACTTCGACTTGTTTCTTGATACTTTGATCTTGAGGTAGAGACTTTGATCTAGCTTCAAAGACTTTGAATTAGGCCCAACACAACTTCTCCAAACAACATCATTCAACAAAACAAACTTTGACTTCCTCCTCTCTTGATAGTAGCACCTGATGCAACAATTGTTGCAGTAAAAATTTGAGAAATTAGATCTCCCAAACTATAGCTCTAAATGCAGAGAGAGTAGCACCAAAATTTTGATTTTATTCAACTCTATAAGCATGCCCAAAACTGAATCTAGAAAGTACTTCTCCTCCAATTCACAATTTTTCCTTGTTGCAACTACAAAATCGAATTTCTGTGTTGTAGTGAGATGGTTCCAAGTGAGTTCGATTCCACTATATATATAGGCTTGATATGAGCTTTAATTCCCGGGCTTGAGGCCGACTTGATCACCTTAAGGCAGATTGTGTGTGGAGGCTTCATAAATCATATTTTACTCAATACTTGACCTATTTGCATGATTCAAAAGCCCAATATGGATCAATTTAAATATGAAATAATCTTATAAACTCAGAATAAAACCTAGAATTCCACAATAGGGACTTTGAACTGAAATAAATATGACCCAAGCATGAAACTCATGCTTTAATAAGTCATTTAATAATAATATAAAATTATTTTCTTTATTCTTTTGACACGTATAATAAGTATTGACTCAAGTACAATTTATGAAGACTGAACCTAGTTACATTCTTCAAAACTCCCTCTTAACTAGGGAGGTGTTCATAACTCAATAGTACAAGGTATCTCAGCTATATGAACTATAAAGAATATTTAGACACTTAAATTTCATGGACTATATTCCTGATGAGTGAACCCTATCCATTGGTCGCTCAAAAATTTAGGCACCTCAATGCCATGGACTAGATTCTTGACCAAGGAAATATATCCAAGTGTTACTAAGATGGACTAAATATTTCAACCTCTATAGGTACCATCAAGCTTAACTAATAACCATCAACCTAGGGAACTAGGTTCACATCCACCCGATGCCACCCTCCCAACCAAACATCAACACAAAGTTTCAGCCCGATGTCTCTCCATGCAATGCTTCTCTCACAAACCCTCATCACACCTTGATCCAGCAGATCAAGGATAACCAATCTCTCCCAATCAAATTGATTGGTAAATAGGATGATATCAAATCCTTCAATAAATTCACCTGTGCAAACACAAACCCCAATCATTAATAATTTCAAATATATAATCAAGAAAAATCTCAAGGTTTCAATGTTTCCCTTCAAATAATTCCATTAGGACTATCAATAGAATATTTGAAAGAAGATTCCTCATACATTTTCCTTTCCTACTTTTCATGTCGCAACATACTATTCAATTAGATATTTCTTTCCTTCTTATAGCAGTACCAAAACATTCTCCAATCATGACTATGACTTACGAATGTTAGTCCTCATCTAGTGCATGACACATGAAGTAGATAACCATAAACATTTCTTATTTTATCCAGACTCACTATTAATATAAGGAGATCAACTTCTTCCTTTAGGTGTTGGAGAATCTTTCATGGCTTCCATCCTTCTCATCATACTTATCAACTTCTCATCTTTATGATGTGCCTACACAACTTTAGACAAAAAGTAAAAAAAAACTATAGAGGCATAAAGTTAGCCATATCAGAATCACAGAAGCATTTTCAACTTTATACATATTAGATATCCAAACAAGAGACATATACTCTTCAACATTTTTTCTAGGGGCTTTTATCATAAACCCTAAACTACTTCACAATGTTTTCATTCTATCTAGGGTTTCAATTTTTTTTTCAAATGTATAATATACCTTGCTAAAACATTTAGTAAACCCTAGAACCAATATACATCTACAAGATATATAACAATCTTTAGAATTCACATGTTAGACTTTACACTTGGGATTCATACAAATCCTAGATTTCATAAAAGATTCAATCAAGATTAATCGAAGCTTAGAAATTATTAGATTTCACTAGAGTTAGTTACATACCCTAGATTTCAAATCAATTAACAAAACATATCATGAAGCGCTTCTACTAGGGTTTAATGCAAATCCTAGAATTCAATAAACACATCATAAGTAACTTCCACTAAGATTCAATGTAAACCCTATAATTTCCATCTATAAATTCTCAACACACATTATATAGATTCAAATCAACATACATACTAGAGAATTTAATCATTACTAGGATTTATTTATAGACCCTAGACTTTTCAATTATCATCCTAGATCTTTCAAACTTTAAATAAGGTTTTTTTTCAAACCATAGATTCTTAGGACCATTAGAAAATAAGTTAACACACATATCTAGGAGATCATCATTATAAGCACATCATATGTTAGTCAACATTAATACATTAGACATATATTGTCCTAGACTAGGATAGGGATTAAATCAAGAGAACATATACCTAGAATTTCACTCCTAAGACTTTCCATAACAAGGATTTTACCTGTAGACCTAACCAAAACCTAGGGTTTCGATACATTGTCAAAGAAAATCCTTATTATATTAGACTTCAGAGGTTCAAGATTTCGAACAACATCATTTTAACTCAAGCAAGTATAAAGCTTCCATGATCATATCAAAATCCCAAAATCGACATTATCAATATGTTAATCAGAATAGAAATTTCTTCATAAAGATCCCTAAATAGGTTCATGGTTTCCCACATTATCAACATAACCTTAGGTTAGGGTTTTCTAGAGAACCTCTTTGAGGTTCTATTTATATAAGCAATTAGAGGTGTATAATGTGGGTAGATTCATCAGGTTATGAATCACCCCAAACAAGAATCCTTTTAGGATTCAGTAGAGCTAGACATAGAAAAAGTTAGTAACATAGAAATGGATATTTCAAAGAGAGTATCAAGACATTATATTTCAATACATACTTTTGATTCTTTGACAAACCTTTTGTCTTGTGTGGCCTTATTATTTGATCCTTGAAGCCTTCTCCATAATTCTTTGAACATCTAGTAGATTGATTCCTAGACAAGCAATATAGGTAGACAAGTGATTAATATTTAATATAATCAAAATCTTAAATAAGTACATGAAGACAAATAGAGGGAATGAGATACTTATCTTGAGGAGTTTTTTTGGGCTCCCTCCCAACCTTTAGGGAAAATATAAAACTTATAAAACAAAGAAATGCATATCCAAGAAGATGTTAAACCTATACTACATGAAATGTACAAATAAAATATAAGAAGCAAGGAGCTTACTAGTGAAAATACCTTAGATATTCTTAGGGCTTTGATTTCTTGGGGGGTGATGTTTCTTCAGCCATATTTGCATGATCTCTATCTCTTTTCTTGCTCCTAATTTTTTCAGGGCAATCACTCATGTAGTGTCCCATTGTGTGATAATGATAACACTCAATCTTTGACATATAAAAATTCTTCTTTGGTGCCTTCTTCTTGAATATTCCTTTATGATGAGCAACATAAGAATTTGAAATGTATTCATTGTTGCTTACCATGGAGACTCTTAACTCTTCTTGACTGCATGTTGTCCATAGCTCCTCAAAGGTGGGCGTTTCTTTCTAGTTGTTTAGAGCTGAAGAAAAAGAACCCCAAGTAGGTGGGTAATCCCAGAATGGTTGTAATCACTAGTTCTTTATCTGGAACTATTTCATATATGGTAAGAATCCCATCCCTTATCCTTACTATCCTCACAAAGAAATAGGAAAAAATATCCTCCTTTGTCATCTTAGTATTTCTTAGTTCATTCTTTAGGATTTCCACTTTTACAATGTTCTTGATGGCGAATAGTTTTGACAAAGCCTCATACATTTCCTGAGCATGATCAATATTTACTATGAAGGGGACAATATTGTCCTTTATTCCTTCAACCATCAAATCCATAGCAACTAATTCCAGTTCTTTGTACTTCACTGTTATGCAACCAACTCACAAAATAGAAGAAAAGGTAGATCAACTACTTAGAAATCAATGTCTTCGATGGGGAAACCTCCTTTACATTACATAAATGAACAATTATTGGCTGATTCAAATGAAAAAACCTCCTTTCTATATATAGGAGTCCAAGGGATCACAATATAATCAGAGATGACATCACATTAATAATGTAAGGGAACAACAATAAAAATAGTGGGCTTATATGGGGCACAATAATAACAATATGGTGACTACATGGGCACAACAATAAAAATAAGTGGGATACACTAATAATAACAATAATGAGATACACTAGTATTATAGGGAATTAACATTTCCCTTTCCTTCAAAAGAGTGTTGTCCTCAACGCTTGAGTAGTTATGAATGTTTATGTATAAAATTATCATCCTCCCATGTCAAATCTTCAGTGGGTAAGTTCTTCCACTTGATGAGATACTCTGAAATTGATCGATTTCGTAGCCGTGGAGTTATTTTTTTTGTGACTAATTCAGGTTCCAATATGATTTTTCTTTCCTCGTCAAGTTCTAAGGAAGGATTTTAAAATGGAATTCATCAAACCTTGAAATGTAGAAGGTGCATTGGTAATACCAAAATGCATGACCAAAAATTCATAATGACCCTCATGAATTCTAAATGTTGTTTTCAGAATGTCTCCAGTCTTCATTCTTATTTGATGATATCCTAAATGAAGATCCAACATGGTGAAGTAAATTTCTCCATGTAATTCATCCTATAATTCATCAATGACGGGAATGGGAAATTTAACTCTAATAGTAAGATTTTTTAGTTCCCTTTAATCTGAACACATGCACCATGATCCATACTTCTTGTGCACCAATACTACTAGAGCCAAAAAATAACTTTGACTAGGTTGAATTATACCAACCTCTAACATTTCTGCAACCATATATTCAATTTCACCCTTTGGGGCATAGGGATATATATAAGGCCTAATGTTTGGAGGAACATTTCCTAGAATCAAGAGAATATCATGATCATGATCCCGAATAGGTGGGAGGCCTTTGGGAGTCTCAAATACCTTGGAATGATTGTCCAAGAATTTTTGGAGATATAGATATATAGATAATTTAGATGTTTTAACATTTAGTGAGCATAATTGTGAAATTACGCCAAGTTGTTCTTTCTTTAGAATATTTGTCATTCTGTTAAAGCTAATTATCTTTCCTGGTTTCCCTGTAATACCCCTTAATTGAAGGTTTTCCCCTCGAAGAGGCTGATTTATAAGTCGTTGATCTATCTTTTCTTCTATTTTGTGAGTTGGTTGCATAACATTCACCCTATTAGAAACACTTGATTATTTTGTGGGCCTTTTCATATTTCCTTTGACTAAATCTAAGACCTTGTTCTTTTCAAGGATGATTTCAATATTTTTCTTCCAAGACCTATAATTTGTAGCTCCTTCAAGCTTGTTCTCTCCCTTGATAGTGTTATACATATTTGTTGAAGATAGTGAAAACTTCTTTCCTCTAGTGAACTTCTTATAACTTCCTTGATCAAGTCCTTGAGACTACCTTTTTCCTTCTAATTTCACCAAAGATCTGATACCATGTTAGAGAATAAAAAAGGCAGAATGACCCTCTTGTTCTTTATTATTTACTTGTGATCTTCTTTAGTTCTTATTGTGTTCTTCTTATCTTTCTTTTTATTAGTTCATCTTGAGAAAATATCAAAGTAAGTACACATAGATCAAGGATACTAGATGTAGGCCATTAGCTAGGGAAAAACCCCATTTTTGGAGAAAACCCAATCAGTAATTCTTCCTTCAATAATGACTCTTGAGACTCTAGAGCTTGACCTAGACTTCCTCCACACCAAGTCAGCCTTCCTTGTGATCCTTCCTGAATGTGGTAGCAACAACAATAGTGGCAACACTATGATGACCTGGAACTTCGACCTTGCTTCTTGAGACTTCGATATTGAGGTAGATAATTTGGTCTAGCTTCAAAGACTTTGATTTAGGAAAAATACAACTTCTCCAAGCAGCATCATTCAGCAAAACAAACTTCGACTTCCTCCTCTCTTGATAGCAACACCTTGGCAGCACCTGATGCAACAATTGTTTCAGTAAAAGTTTGAGAACTTCGATCTCTGAAACTATAGCTCAAAATGTAGAGAGAGTAACACCAAAGTTTTGATTTTCTTCAACTCTAGCATGCCCAAAACCGAATCCAGAAAGTCCTTCTCCTTCAATTCGCAATTTTTCCTTCTTGCAACTACAAAATCGAATTTATGTGTTGCAGTGAGATGGTTCCAAGTGAGTTTGATTCCACTGTATATATAGGATTGAGATGAACTTGAATTCCTGGGCTTGAGACCGAATTGATCACCTTAAGGCCGACTTGGTGTGGAGGCTCCATAAATCATTTTTTACTGAATACTTGACCTATTTGCATGACTCAAAAGCCCAATATGGATCAATTTAAATTTTCAATAATCCTATAGACTCAAAAAACCTATATGTCCACAATGGGGACTTTGACCTAAAATAAATATGACCCAACCATGAAACTGATGCTTTAATAAGTCATTTAATAATAATATGAATTTTTTTTCTTTATTCTTTTGACAAGTACAATAAGTATTGGCTCAAGTAAAATTTATGAAGACCGAACCTAGTTATATTCTTCAAAACTATTTAGTGTTGTTGTGATGTCACCTCTATAGGACCTATTGTAGATATGGTTAACATCCACTTGCAATCTGATATCTTTATCACCATTTTAAATTAAGTGTATGTAATGGTGAACCTAAAATCCTATTTCTTTGGGAATTTATTTTTCTAAGTCATCTAGATATTTTCGAATGATGAAGAGAGTAACCACATTGAAACAACATTTCTATTGGTGTTGCATGAAAGATATTAAATAATACCAAAAATATTACTTTTCATGTTAGATTGCTAGACCAAGGTATGCATATTCCATTTCCTATTCTTTCTAGACTTTGGAAATATACTAATTAGTTTTTCTTTTAGGTTTAACCATGACTAATCATTGGCATAATTATGTATTATTTATCGTCAACCATTTTTTTTAAAATTATAATCATAATCCTTTGTAAGAATATTACCATGGCACTTGACATGTCTCATTTGTACTTCATATATGTTTGGTCCCATTTTGGTTTACCATCTTCCATATTATTTGATGATGACACTATATTCCCTAACCATCCTACACTCAAGAATTACATTTCTTTCCGCCCTTGGGTAAATTATGATCAAACATAAGTAGTCAACAAAACATTCATTTATATATTGTGTATGTATAATCATGCTCAACTCCAAACTACAGATCATGATTACTTACCTTTCATTCAATATATTGAACATATTCCTTTCTATAATTTTTTGGTTTCCAACCATCAATCGTTATTGGCATATAATTCCTATAGCCTTCAAAATACTCTTCTCCTTAGATTTCGAAAGAGCAAGACAAATTCACGACATTCATCAAGAAATTTAATCAAATCCAAAAACAAATGTACCCTATATTGCAACACCAACATTAGAGGTATAATAAAATACACAATGCACATCAGTATCTCACTCTTTCCAAGTGGATGAACAAGATTGGAAACCATTATCGAAGGAAATGTTTAAGCATCTTCATTGCCAATTTGCTTCATTATGATCCTTACTTTAATTTGAAGCATCACTAATCAATTATTTACAACTTGATTTACCCCTTGTATGGGCATGAATCTAATCTTCAACGTTAATCTACTAAAGGCCTACATTCTTCTTTTATTTATTAAAAAAAGTTGTAGTTCCTACAAATTTAGATCTTAAACACTTAGCAATAGTTTATATCGATCAAATCATCAATTAATAGCTCAAGTATATTCAACATGAAGACACTATAATGTTTAGAGTTTTTAAAGCCAAGAATTATCCAAATCAAGATAAGTAGTACTCCCTTGAATAATTAAGAGTTCAATTTCCTTAGTTGTTCCTTGAATAAAGGGGTTCCATTTCTTTCCAATGTGAGATGAATGCTTGGCATGAAATTATTTACACATATCTCTAGGCTAGTTGTTAGGTAGGTGTCATTTTAGGTTTTATTTTATCAGTCAACATAAACAAGAATACATTAATCAATTTAGTGCCTGCCAAATGTTTGGCCTCACCCCCTTATAATATTAATAGCTATGAATATTTAGGGGAGGTTGTTCAATTCAGAGTATTAATTTTATTATATTCTCTATTAGGTTGTTCTTCCTAGAAAAATATCCTTTTGTAAATTTACATTGCACTTAATAAATGGAGATCTTTCATATTCTTGTGAATTTTAGCATTTTTATGATTTCTTAAATTTATCTAAACCAAATCATAAGTTATTATTACTTTATCTATTAGTCCTATTTACTATTCTATAGAAATAGATAATTGGAGGAATATATGGTTATAGAATAATTCATTCTAAAGTGTAGTGGGAATTGAATGATGAACCTTCAAAGTTTTATTATAGCTTCCTTAAAAAAAGAAAATAGAACAAACTATGGCCTTACATAGAAAATAATCTATCATAGAAGGATCTCATCAAGATTGGGTAGGTGTTAACCTTACATGTCCATATTATTTTCTCTTCGATTCCTGCATGGGAAAAGGGGTTTTGATGTATGTTAACCATCACGAATTAAGTTTTTACTAACATTTAGTCAGTGGAGCTATATATCTTAAAAACATTTAATGAATAGTTGTATGTATTTCTACGCATGATGAAGAAAAATAAGTCACCAAAGTGTGGATTGTAGTTTATGTGAGTGGTTAAAAGGTCATGGGTAAGAATTTGGGATACAATTTTAAATGTTGGCTTATGAAGTATTTCATAATGATAAGATAAGACAACTAACAAATCAAGGGCTAATTAAATATACTCCCAAATTATTAGCCAAGGACACAAGCAATATTCAACATTGTATCATTTAATGATAGTACATATAAGATTATGGATAGAATTCTAGTAATGTAAATTTAGAAAATAGCTAGTATAATTGTGTGGTTGGAGTATACTAGGGAATTTTTAAGGGCGGAAATTTTCCAATTGGCTATTTTTGACCACTTTCTAAAAAAATAAATATTTTCCCATTTAGTTTAAAACCCACCTATTTTTATATAGAAATGATTAAATTGATAATATTCACCAAAGTTACTCTTTTTAAATTACATGTTTTTTATTGAATATTAGCCTACATTCTACATGTATGAGTTTTCAAGCCATAATAGTCGTCAAAAATACTATAAATAGGTATAAATTTGAATCCTTAAAAAAATACCCTGAAGTAAACTTAATTTACATAAGGAATATTGATTCTATACATAATTCTTGCAACTTAGGAAGGCCCTGGAATGAGAGAGATATTATTTCTTTAGATTAATTTTGGTAGAAGATGTGATAAAATTAATTAAACCATCATTTTTTGAGATGCTCGTTGTTGATTTTTGGTAGTCACGATCAGTATTCTTGAGTTGCATTGGCCTAGAAAAATTAAAAGAAAACGAATATGTGAATTTGAATTCAAGTCGGATCCAAATTAAAGAGGAAAAAGTTATTTATTTATTTTTTTTAAATTCAATTTTTTTCCTACAAAAGTCAAGTTGACCCTAGCTAAGAGTCACAACCATTAAGGATCCTTCAACCTATATATATTTACATTCATCCTCACTCATTTGGAACCAATTCAGATGAATCATCTTGTAATTCATTTGACGCAGAAGCCAAGTTTTCTTAGGACCAAATTTCGGTGGCAGATCATCACTTTAACCAACATTAACCAACAAGCTAACTCACATGTGTGGCCACATCACCGATATTTTCTAGAAATATTATTTGGGAAGTTGAACACAGGTTGACTAAATTTTAGAGGACCTGCAGGAGGCTAAAATTTTGCCTTGTTGACCAGGGTTGACTAATTTTCCCAGACAATAGCAGGAAGGCCAAAATTGTTGGGTGCGTGTTATATTATTTCCACCTATGGTTTTGTGCATGGATTTGCACATGATTTTGGGCATGATGGTTTTCTGGCCATGGTGTTTTGTAGATCCAGTCAAGGGAACTACGATTATGTTCTAATCCAGGGTTAATGGATTGGGGTTTATGAATGGCGCTTCGACATGTATATATATGTGTTGTAGCATTGAAAGGAATACAATGAAAAATCAAGCTGATAGTCCTGATTTTGGGATCCAGGGGAAAAAATATGTATATATCTATTTTATGTTTTATGTTTTCGCTATCGTTTATTTTTTGTTTTAAGAGTTCGTTTCCAGATAATTTATGTATAGGGTTAAAACCTAAAAAAATGTTGGTATGTTTGACCAGGTTTGAATCATTTGTTTCTGTGGTCAGTTTGACCTAAATTTATTATAAATATCAGATTGTATTTGTTGTTGAATTGGATAATTTCTCCTAAGAAAAGGTTGTTAATTTTTTCCCTAGTTGGGGTTTTCCTAAGGTCAAAGTTTGTGTCTCTTATGATTGGTTGTCTCTTTATGATCTTATGATCATTACTGTATTTATGGTTGAAATTTCTAAAGTATAATTTCTTAATGATAATCCATAATGTGATAAAGTAATAACAATATCATTAGAAGTAATTATCAATTTAGAAATTGTGCTTGTCTATATTCTACTTGAAAAATCAACATGGTATCAAAGCAAGGTTAAAGAGTGGTCATGAAACAAGCTTGAAGAATCCAAGTTTTGGAAAGTGTATTCATAGTCTAAAGCACTCAATTCCTATTAGAATGAATTTTTTACATCAAAATTTGTATGGAAGCCGAGTCTAGTACCTCATATGTTGGTAGAGGCCAAGGTTAGAAGAGTTTTGTTGAAAGAAGCCTAAGATTTTATGAGTTATGGCCTGATTTGAGGTTAAATAGGAGTAAAAAGACCTAACCAAGTTCATTATACAATAGGTTGAGGCTACTAAAAGAAGGTTGAGGGTTTGTTTATATGAGAAGGTGTTGATCACATTTAATTAAGGCTATTCTGAGGTTTGGTCATAGCCTTGGGAGAGGGATGATGGCCTCAATGACCAATCTAGGTAGGCCGAAATGCATTAGGAATAAAATAGACCAAGTTGAGGAAGGTTAGAGGCTGGATAAAGGGTGAAAAAGAGGTAAGGATGCAGAATACCCTAGCCCTAGGTTCAAGCTCGTAGGATTAAGTAGGTTGAGAGCCTCAGAGACAAGAAACAACGGAAGCCAATGATATTCATGAAGGTCCAAGTGCCTCTAAGGCTAAGTGATAGTTGATTGAGTTTTATTAATGATTGTTATAGTATACCAAGCTAAATAAAAGGAATATTAGGGTTGTTATAGTAGCTAAGTGATATGGTTATTCTTACAATAGTGGACAACAAAAGTTACCATAGGAAAATGTTGTAAGGTCACGACCACACAACCAATCCATATGGAAGATAAACCAGTTGATTGGTAGCATGTAAACCATCTTCGTATTTTCAAGAAGCCTAACCTAAGGAACGATAAGACCAGCTGAAGGAGAGTGGACTAAGTGTGATCAATATACTCATGTTGAGATAGTTTGACAACCTGAAGTGTGATATTTACTTTAGAGACATTGTTGTTTATTTTTCGTAGGTCTTCTTTCCTACGTCCATATCGTTACTATAGTGTGGTTGCATGGAAATAGATTCATTCTTGCTTGGTGGTCATAATAAATCTTCAAGACTTCAACTTTGTTAATAATGCATCAATCCTTCTTCTTAGACAATATCAATTCTAGTATCCATATTAGATCTTAAAGAGGAAATGAGCATGAGGTTTATGAAACACTTCAACCTAAGACACTAGTTAACATACATAGGGTGAATTGTCAATATTATGTTCAAGTAGATATCTTTTTCAAACCTATTTTGGTTGCTTCTTCCAAAGAGACATCAAGTCAAATTAAGGAAATTTGAATTATGGAAATGACTTCAGTCTATCAAAAAATATTGTAATAATTATTCTTAACATTTAATGAGACATTTTTAGACTATTATGAAACACCTTTTGATTTCCTCGACCTTTGTATCTAAGATTTTTCTGACTCCCTGTAATAGATCCCGAGGCTTTTTGGCCACCTGCAATAGATCCTAAGGCTTTTTGGCATCTTGCAATAAATATTGATAATTGTTTTCCTCTTGCAACTATCTCTGAGGTTTCTTAGACCTATGTTATAGAATCTTAGAGTTATTCAGCGTATTGAAAATGGGCTGATGCCTTCTCGGCCTTCTTGAGACTACCAGAGGCCAGTCCCTTGTTTTAGGATGGAGGTATTATTTTTCATTCATCTTTAGTAATGCTTCTTCCTATTTTGATATTGCACTTATAGCTTCACTCCTCAAAATTTTCCTTGGTCAAGATATACATATTTTCAAATAGATATTTGGATAAGGGCTTCTTCAAGGCTGCTCCTTTAAAACCAAGCTCTAATAACATGTTGTTTTTTCATAGGTCTTCTACTGGTAATTACTTCTAGTGATATTCACTTTAACTTCTTTCATATTCTCATCATCATTAAGAAATATAAAATCTTCAACAATAGACAATAAAATCATAAAGATACATCCAAACAAGAACACAAAACATCTACCTTGGGAAATCCCACACGGGGGAACAACCCAACAACCTTTCCTTAGAGAAAGTATTTAGTTCAACAAGAGACACACCTAGATCTTATAGTCATTCATAAGATTGAACTAACTCGCAAAGAGACTTGGTCAAACTTGGTCCAATAGCTTCCTAGTCAAGTCACAAGTCTTCCCACTGAACTTGGTTTGGTTAGGTCTTTGGTTGGCTTGATATGCCTCATAAAATTTGGTCTACAATAGAGATAATGATCTCAATCCTTCTTAGCTCGGTTTGCCTCATAATCATATTCTTTTATTGCCTCTAGCTTAACTTCTTATTTTCATTAGATCTAACTTCTTCTTGGCCTCATATTGGACTTCTTGTTTTTCCTCAGAAATTTTGAGTTGTTTACTTGAGAGGAGGATGAAATGTGTGTGTGTGTGTGTGTGTGTATATATATATATATGGATGTATGTATGTATGTATGTATGTATTTTTATATGTATATATATATGTGTGTGTGTGTGTGTGCGTGCGTCTCTCTCTCTCTCTCTCTCTCTCTCTCTCTCTCTCTCTCTCTCTCTCTCTCTCTCTCTCTCTCTCTCTCTCTATATATATATATATATATATATATATATATATATATATATAGTCATTTTGTGATGCCCGATAGGTTCCTCTTCGCTGGGGCCGACTTGATTAGGAGGAGGGTTGACTTGGCTTATTTTGGAGCCAAAATTTTCAATTTTTTTTCTTTTAAAATCGACATGAAGAATATGTCATATATTTTTTCTTTTGACAATAGCATGAAAAATATGCTTTATATTTATTACAAATACATTAAGGGATAAAATATTAATTATGAAAATCAACCATAGCTACAAAATTGAACATGGTATCAGAGCTTTTGTAGATCACAGCTAAAGAAAATGGTTGCTTATATGCTTGGTTGAAAAAGTATGTACTAAAGATTAAACAAGACTTTGATTTACTCCTTAGTTAGATCATAATATTGTCTAATCTGCAATAGTAAGGGATCCTTGGAGAAACCATCAAGGATAGTTATAATGGATTTGAATATTGAAGGAACCTCTTCATCCTACAAATTCATAATTATATTTACAACTAATCTTCGATCTTGTTCATGGAAACATTGTTAATGTGTGGCATATGAGCTATATTGATATGGAAATAAGAAATGACAACATTATAATTCAGATTGTGGCTCAAAGAAAAACAAGCCACATAAGGGAAATATGTGACCTTTACTCATGCACTGAAAGGTTGAAGTATGATATATTGAAACTGTTCTCTTTGGAGATGATGCATTATATATCAAAATACATTGAGAAGCAAGATATATTATGAACCCTGCATTGCATATGATTGTTGATAGGATATTTGACGAATGGTATCTATTTTATGAATTATGGGTGCTTAGTATTTAAAATATATTATTTTCACAATCAAGAAAGAAAAGGGATCACTGTCACTAGTATGCCCTTAAAGAGAGAACACTTTGATAAAGGAAAATAGGTCAAGTCCCTCTTCAAGTTTAAAGATCAAAAATATCTTGATAAATTCAAGTCATTTGCAGATCAAATACTGTCATATCACGTAAACATTTAAAGATAAGTTGGATTTAAGTTTTTGAATGAAATTTTTGTTGCAAAGACATAAGCTTCTAAAATCATTATTAAATGTTGTACTACTACGGGTATTTGGGTGCTGAGAACTATTTTGGAAATATAATGCTCAACCCAAGATGATGAAGTCTTTTTTTTCACATTGAAATGAAAACCAAGTCTACAAGGACAAAATATTGTTGTTGCCACAATGATTTTGAGGAAGTTGAATTACATGGATTGGGGAGACCAATCATTGGACAAAACACCCTTGATTAATTAACGACAATGATGGATTTCATCTCACGTGTAAAGATCATATCAATTCTAGGTTATTGACATTCATATAGGAAAATTGGAAATATAAGGTTTTAAAACCCTATAAAGATAAAAATTCTTGGATAAGAAAGGCTTAGGTCTTATGGAAAAAACCCTAAATCTGAATCTAGATCAATGTTTCCATTGAAAGAAGAAAATTTGACACATGCAAGGAAGAAATGACATCATATTGATGACGAGGATGAGGTTTAAATAGACACAACATGGATGCAAGAAGGATAAGATCAAGAGGGAAATGGCATTTCCTATGATCCTTAAAATATAAGTAACTTATACCTATCTTCATTTACTATTGTTGTTGTTTTACTATTAGTTAGCCTCTTGTCTTCATTTCTCTTTGTTGGGTTATAATTATTCTTCCATGACCTCCTAGTGAGGATTAAAGGTACATAGTGAAGGATTCTAAGGCTCTGGAAACATATGGAAGAAGTGGAATAACGAAGAAAATTTTGTGATAAGAGGACTTTCCCAAAATTGGTGATTTGTGTTAAGAGATACTATACTAGATGAGAAATGAGCTCAAAGGGAGGAGGAAGATAAAAAAATTTTTAAGTATAACTTGATTGTGCCAAAGATAAGTCATTGGTGACTTCCAAATGGATCTAGAAGATCTATGTTGGGTGTGGAGCCTGATTGTCTTCCTGATTGTTCAAAGTTTTTTTTGTTTTTTTCGCAGATACATTGGATCATTGTTCCTAACGGGGTGGAAATTCCAGGTGGAAGCGATGATTTTATGAACCCCCCCCCCTCTGGCGAGGGTTCAGGGGTAGTGCCCCTGAAGCTAAAAATAGATGAAAATTTTCCTTGTAAAATATTGTAATTTTGTAGTCATTCTAGGTCATTCATTAGGCAGATGATCTGGTGGTAGAAGTTAAGTTAATTTAGGTTTTTTTTCCTATAATGAAGCCCTTGATTTATATGAGGGAATTGTATTCCGGTTGTAAATATTTATTATGAGCGAGAAAGATAGAGGATATTGTGTGATATCAGAGAGGAAATTACAACGGATCTATTTTAGGTTATATCTCTTCATTTTGTTGGATAATATAAAAGGAAGGTTTGGATGTTTCTCTGTGGACGTAGCCCAAAATGGGTGAACCACGTATATCTATGTCTCTCTTGTTTTATGCATTTCTATGTTTTTTTTTCTGCAATATTTTGTGTGTTTCATTTCTCCATTAATTAATTTATAATAATATAGTGTGACACAGATGGTAGCGTAGTCAAGTACAAAGAAAGAGTTAATAATGTAAGGTTCTCCCATAAATAGGGAGTGGATCATGACAAGATCTTTGCTACAGTTTTCAGGTACACTTATGTTAGAACTATTATCATTTTTTTAAAAATTTCACTTGGTGGATGTAGAGATCGTTTACCTCAATGAAGTATTTGAGAAAGAATAAGTGTGCATAGATCTACCTCAGGACTTTGAGAAAAGTTCTCATGATTGAAGAAGGCTTTGTACAATCACAAGAAAACATGTTGGGCTTGGATTGATGGATATATGATAATTATTTATTGATCTTATTATTACATGATTTGTTTATGATAGAAGTATAAGGACTCATGTGTTAGAAGGAGTAGTTGTGATAGAAATATTTTCTTTCATAATAGAAGGAGTAGTTAAGAAGATTTTTTTTAGCTTTAGAGCGAGTTGACCTTTGAGTTCGAGATGATGGATTGTCCTTGAGATTTTTAGGAAATTAGAAATGGCAGAGGGAGTAGCTAGGATTTCCATAGCATAATTTATTTCAAAAAGAGCACCTAGTTAGGGTAACCAAAAAATACTTGATCAACTTATGGTTGAGCTAAGGCATAAAGCTCAACATGTGTTGAATTTCCAACTGGTACAATTGGTTATGGCACAAATGGTTATGGTTTGATATATGTCTCAAATAGTGAATTACAGATGTAAGGATTCATAGATTCATATTGGGCAGAGAGTGCAGAAGATAGAAAGAGTTCATCAGGGTATTGCTTCAATTTGGGCTCCATTATGATTTTTTGGATGAGCAAGAAGCAAAAATATATTTCACTTAGTACTACAAAAGGTGAGTATATTTTAGCATGGATTGGTAAGTTGCGAATAAATATGGCTTCAAAATATACTTATAGGATTACCTTCATCAAGTGAAGGTGATGACCATGATAATAGGTCGAATCACAATAAGATCTAGTACTAAGACATGGTAAAGAAGGAATCAGTATGGCTTCAATACTATTCTTCAATCAAGAAGCTTGCTGAAAAATCCTTTGTTCCAAGATGCTGTTTTTAATTCTTCAAGGAAAAGCTTGAAATGATTGAGCATGTCTCTCTCACCAAGAAGTGGTGATGAAATTAAAACATCTAGGATTATAATTCTCCCCATGTCAGGTTGACTAGGATCATAGAAAATGGTCCAAAGTGATAACATCAGTGAAAAACATTCTCTCTGTGTCAAGCATGATTGGAATTAGTGAGAACGATCTGATAGAGGACATTCATTCTTCCTGTGTCAATTATGTTGATGTGAATTAGGAATAATGGTCCTATAAGCCTAGGATCACTCAGTTGAGTGGGTTTATTTCAACATCAAACTCAAAATTATCCAGGTATATTGAATGAGCTCATTTAGCATCAAGCCCAAAAATACTCAGGTAGAGTGTGTCCTTTGGATGTCGGACTACATTACTTAAATGGATTGAGTGTGTCCTTAAGGTTTCACCATGAGTCAAAGTGATTGACTAGGATGATCGCAAACATGGACTAGTCAATATACCATGGGTCAGAGGTACCAACCAGAATAATGGTGACTAGTTGATGCTAATTATTTATCATGTGTCATAGATGTTGACTAGAATATGGTAATTGGATGATGTTGTTGATTTAAAATTCGTCATAGTTGATGAATATATTACGATAATTGGTTGATGTTATTTAATTACCATGTGTCAAATTTTTTGACCAAAATTATGGTAACTAGATGATGTTGATGTTAACGATGAATTTTTATAACCTTTTCTTAGATAAATTTGTCAACTTTAAAACATTTAGATAGTCATTATGAATACTTCCCTAATTAAGAGGGAGTGTTGAATTTTGTAGCTATGATCAATCTTCATAGTTAATTTTTTAGCCCTTGATGTATTTGTAATAAATATAAAGCATGGTCTTCATGCTATTGTCAAAAGAGAAAATATATGGCATATTATTCATGTCGGTTTTAAAAGAGAAAATTTTGAAGTTTTGAAAATTAATTTTTTGGCGCCAAAAGTAGCCAAATAGGCCCCAGTAAAGAGGCACCCATTTGGCATCACCATATGTCTCTACATATAGTCATTTTCCCCTCCTCTCAAGTAAGCAACTCAAAATTTTTGAGGCAAAACAAGAATTTTAATCTAAGGCCAAGAAGAAGTCAGATCTGACGCAGAGAAGAAGTTAAGTCTGAGGAAAGCAAAGAAGATGATTCTGAGGTAGACCAAGCTGAGATAGATTGAGATCGTTATCTCTATGAAAAAACAAAATTTTCTAAGATGTATCAAGGAAGTAACAGACCTAACCAAACCAATTTTAGTGGACATACTTAAGACTTGACTAGGAGATTGTTTGACCAATTTTGACCATGTCTCTTTGCTAATTAGTTTGACCTTGTGAATGACTAAAGATATAAGTGTATCTCTTGTTGAACTAAGGATTTTCTCTAAGGTTTTTGGTATTTTCCACCATGTGGTTTTTCCCATGGTAAGTGTTTTGTGTTCTTTTTTGGATGTCTATTTATGATCCTATAGTCTATTGTTGAATATATTTTGTGTAATTTCTTAATGATTAATGAGAATATGAAATAATTTAAAGTAAATATTATTGGAAGTAATTACCAATAAAATATCTACGGAAAATCAAAAATTGAATTATATATCAAAGTATATGTTCAGAAGCAAAGTTTTGTTTTGAAGTTGCATGGATCTAAGCTTCTAGAATACTAATGCCATATATTGTCATGAACAATGTATGAATGACTAAGTGGCCTTGTGAAGCATGCAAAATATGCCTTGCATATGTTGCTAAGGTTGTGATTATATTGGATGAGATATTTTGTTTGTGCTAGGGTGATATTTCTTGATTCTTGTTGTTGTTAGAACATATTAGTATATGGAAGAGTTTTATTTCAAGCATTTGAGATATGATCAATTTTATTTGATTCAATGAATTTACTTCAGAACTACGAAACCTAAGGTTTGTAAACCCTAGTAAATTCTTGAATGAGAAATACCTAGGGTTTATGGATAAAAACCTAGAGCTAAATCTAGATCGATGATACCACTGAATGAAGAAACCTTATCCCATGCAAGAAATGGAATGAAACCAGCATGTTGATGATGAGAATGTGGATGAACATTTCTGGTTTGATGATATTGTAGATGTATGCAATGTGACTAGATCAAAATAACATAAAAACATGAGAAAAGATAGATCAATGACTAAATAATAAGTCACTTCAAGGGGTAAACCTCCATTTACATCACATAAATTAACAATTCTTAGATGATTCAAATGAAAAGACCTCATTGGTATATATATGAGTCTAAAGGGTCAAAATATAATTAGGGCCTACATAACAATAATAATGTAAGGAAAAAGAAATAAAAATAGTGGGCTTCTATGGGGCACAAAAATTACAATATTGGGGATACACTAATATTATAGGGATCTAACATGCCCCTCTCCATCAAATGTGTTGTCCTCAATGCTTGGGTAGTTTTGGATGCTTATGAATAAAATACTCATTCTCGCACGTGGAGTCTTCAGTACGTAAGTTCTTCCACTTATTGATATGCTTTGAAATTGACTTATTCCTTAGCGATTGGATTCTTGTTTTAATGATTGCTTTAGGCTCCAATGTGATTTTTCCTTCCTTGTCAAGTTTTGTAAATATAGTTTGAATTGGTAGTTTTTCACCTATAACCTCATTTAAGCATGAAACATGGAAAACTAGGAGTACTCACGAAGATGCAAGCAACTCCAATTTGTATGCCATAGTACCAATCTTTTGCAACACCTTCTAAGGGCCATAGTACTTGGGCGATAATTTATTATCCTTCTTAGCTTGCATGAGGGACATTTTTTTGTATTGTTGTAGTCATAAAAATACCTAATCGCCCACATCAAAACTTCTTTCACTATGATGTTGATCTTCTTGTTGTTTCATTTGATTATATGCCAGAGTCAGGTTATCCTTTAATAGTAGGAGAGTCTGTTGTTGATGTTCAATGTGATCTTCCATTTCTTGAAAATTAGAATTGTCTCTTAAAGATGGTGTGACGGACAATGGATGATATCCAGAAAGTGCCATAAATGAGGTCATTTTTGCTTCAGTATGGAAGGAAGTAGTATACTACCATTCTGCTAGAGGTAACCACTTTATCCATTGTGTTTGTTTATCATATACAAAACAAAAATGATATCCTTCCAAACATTTGTTCACTATCTCAGTTTTCCCATTTGATTGAGGATGATAAGATGAACTATGAGCTAATTGAGTACCAAGACAAGAAAATAATCATGTCCAATTTTTTTCAGTGAAAATGGGATCTCTATGACTTTGAAAAGTCTTTGGGTTTCCATGTATATTTTGAATTGTTTCTAAAAATTCAATAGCAACTGTACTGGCTTTGAAAGGATGAGATAATGCACAAAAGTGTGCATACTTGGTAAGTCTATCAATTACCACCATGATGACACTCTTTCCTTTGGAATTGGGAAAACCTGTGATAAAATCCATAGATAACTCCTCCAAATTCTGCTTGGAATAGCTAATGTTTTTAAAAGACTTGGGGTCTTAATCGTCTCAACTTTATTTTGTTGGAAAACTAAACAATATACCAAAAACTTCTGAATATCAAATTTAAGGCCATCCCAAAAAAACATTTCTTGACCTTGTGGTAAGTTTTTAAAAATATTGAGTGCCCTCCTATATGAGAGGTGTGAAATTCCAAAAGAACCTTTGCACCACAATGAATGATTTTTCTGAATAAATGTATCAGGTTCACTGGGATCTTGTTGCAACTTTTGAATGAGTGTCCATACCTATTCATCATTCTTCCATTCATCCCTTGCTTCATTTATCTAATCGTGTTGGATAATATAGATAGAATATACCAATGCATCCACATCCTCATCCCTTCTTAAGAGTGCATCTGCAACAACATTTTTCTTTAATTTTTTGTAAATGATTTTAAGGTCGTAACCCAACATCTTTGTGACCCATTTTTTCTACTCTTCTGAAGATAAAATTTGTTCCAAGAAGTATTTAAAACTATACTTATATGTTTTTACCTTTAAGTATATTCCCATTAGGTAAGGACACAATTTCTTTAATACATGTAGTATTGTTAACATTTCCTTCTCATAAATAGGTTTATGTAAATACTTTCCCTTGATTGGATGTATTTCAAAAGTAATGGGTATTCCTTCTTGCATTAAAATAACACTAATATCATTTACTGAGACATCACATTCCACAATAAAGGTTTTTGTGAATTCTAGTGTAGCTAATACCGAAGCTCAGCACATTGCCTCTTTAAGATGTTAAAAGTTCTTAGTTTCTTATCAAGTCCAAAAAAATACATCTTTCTTCAGTAATGTTGTTAGAGGTGTTTCTATTTCCCCATAATTCTTAACAAACTTGCAATAATACACTATCAACCTGATAAAACCTCAAAGATGCCTTAAGGTTGTGAGGATTCTCCATTCCTTGATGGATTTAATTTTGTTAAGGTCTACCACAACACCCTCATGATATACCATATGATGCAAATATTCCACTTCTTGGATCCGAAAGAAATATTTGGAGGGGTTTGCATACAATTATTTCTCCTCCAATAGTTTGAGCACCTTGTCAACATGTTGAACATGATCTTTCCGAGACTTATTGTATATTAGTATATCATCAAAAATTATTAACACAAATTTTCTAAGGAAGGGTTTGAAAGTGGAATTCATCAAACCTTGAAATGTTGAAGGTACTTTAGTAAGGAAAAAAGGCATGACCAAAAATTCATAATTACCTTCATTAGTTTTAAATGTTGTTTTCGGAATGTCTTCTATCTTCATTCTAATTTGATGATATCCTGAATGAAGATCCAACTTGGTGAAGTAAATTTCCCCATTTAGTTCATCCAATAATTCATAAAATGACATTAATGGGAAATTTACCTTTAATTGTGAGCTTGTTGAGCTATTTTTAATCTGGAAACATATGCCATGATCCATCCTTCTTGTGCACCAATACTACTAGAGAAGAGAAATAACTTTGGCTAGGTTGAATTATACCTTCCTCGACTAGCATTTCTACAACCATACATTCAATTTCACTGTTTTGGGAATATGACATCCATAAGGTCTAATGTTTGGAGGAACACTTCCTGGAATCAAGTTAATAGCATGATCGTGATCATGGATAGGTGGGATACCTTTGGGAGTCTCAAATACCTTGGAATGATTAATGGATGACTAATATGTTTAATCATTTAGTGAACATATTTGTGCAATTACCCCTTGTTTTTCATTCTTCAAAAGCATTTTCATTCCATTAGAGCTAATTATCTTCCTAGTTTTCTCTATGATATTCTTCCTAGTAAAAATTCAAGAAAATTTCTTGAAAATTAAAAGCTAGCATCCCCAAATATTGTAACCATTAGAATCCTAATAAAACATTTGCACCACCCATTGGAATGGAAAGCATCGAACTATTCAATACATATTCCCCCATGGCTATATTGATAATATGGCACTTCCATGAGCAAATTATAGTTCCTCCTTTTGTAACCATCACTTGACACTCTAGTGCTAGATATAGAAAGCAATTCAAATCCTTGGATATCTTACAATGAATAAATTATGAGTACTACCTGACTCAGTTAGCACTATTGCATTTTTATTCTTAATATATTTTTTTATCTTGAGAATTTGAGGAGTAATAATTCTCACCAATGCATTACAATATATGGTCATATTCATTTCTTCTTTTTAAACCTCCGAGGTTGGTTCTTGGTGTGTATCTTCTTATTTTTATGTTTATTGTTCCTTTTCTTCATCCTTTTCACAATCCATGTAAAACAATTTCTTCTAAACAAACTTATTACCTTTAGTGTATTTTCTATCAAAACTGTAACAAATCCCACTTGGTCTCTTTTCCTCCATTTTTTGCAGTGTCAACCTTGTACATTGTGGGAGGCTAGGAGAGGCAAGACTTCCATCTTTATAGTTGTGAATGATAGAACTCCTTGTTGCCATAATTTTTCTTTCAAATTTTCTTCACACCCTAAATGCATTCTCCAATGAATTAGGTTCCCAAAGGTGAACCTCATGTTGGATGTTATCCTTTGAGGTCCCTATGAAGGCATCAATTAGACACTCTTGTGGAATATTAGTTACCTTGATATTAAATATTTGAAATTCAATGTGCTCCCCAACTAAACCCTTTTGTTTGAGATTTATCAATTGGCTAAAGAAGGTATTTCTCTTTGTATCTTCATAGTGTGCTACCAATTCCCCTGTAAAATTTTTTCAAGTGATAAGTGATTTATGAGAAAAAATCCATTGATACCACACAAAATAATTGGGTTCTAAATATAAATATGTAACATTTAAATTTTGTGTGTGTTTCACATCATGTATATCAAATAACTGCTCCATTTATAGTGTCCATGTTACCATATCATTGTCATCAATATTCTTCATATCGACCTTTGGAACATGGTAGATATTTATCCCAGAGTTGGAGTCTCTAAAATCATGATTCACATTCCTTTTGTTTTCATCATGAGTTTCATGGAATACCTTGTCACCATTAGGAATCCTTTCTTGCAACAACTTTTTCAAACCTTCCTTTAAACCTTACATTTTGCTTTTAAACTATCCAAGTCCCATTTTATTTGTACTTTATGTCTTCTTATAAACTGTCCATGTCCCTATTATTTTATTCTAAACCATCCTTCTTAAAATTCATCTTTATCAATTCAATTTTGGTTTTTTTTTGTGAGAGAGAAAATTTTTGCACTTGTTCCCACAATTTTGATATATCATGTTACATTTCTTCTTCTTCATGTGTCATAGTAGATATTTTTGAGGGCTTAATGGGTGTAGCATTTTTTTGGAGGCATTTTGGAACCAATTAATGATAGTTATGCTTCACTATGCCCTTTGTATCACTTTAAATTTATTTTTCAAATAAAATTTATGAAAATTTAAAAATACACACCTTTTAGTGCTTGATTTTGAGCTTGTTAATAAGGTTGACCTTGAAACTGTTGTATCTATGTGATTTCAGATTTCCAAGGTGTAAAATTTTGGGTTGAAGTAGCCCTATATGTCTTATTGCTAACCCCACAAATTAGACTAATATTGGACTCTTAAAGATAAAATTTATGCCAAATCTCCCATGATGACTTAATTATGGACTGGTTCAGTAAAGTGAACTTGTATGGACTACCACGTGCCACTATTTAAACCTTTATCCCTGAAACTCACACTCAAAAAACTAAAATCCATGTAATTTTAGTCACCTTTTACATAATTCAAATCTGATTCACAAGGAAAACATTATCCTTATTTTCCCCATAACATCTATTTGAGACTAAATGCTAGAGTATATAGAAACCCTAACTTCCTTGGACCATATCTAAAAAAATATAGAAAAAGGGTCTAAAATTGTAACCATGTGTTCATCAAGTTTCAAATAGACTTGGTAACAATTTCAAGGTCTGAATATTCATAAAAAGAAAGTTATAGCGAAAATTCCATGATGTCATGTTCGAAGTAGAAAAACCCTAGAATCAAGAGATTTGATACAAAATGTTATGTAACGAGATAAAAATAACACAAAAGCATAAGAACAGATAGATCATGAATAAATAATAATCCACTTCGAGGGGGAAACCTCACTTTACATCACATAAATGAACAACTATTAGACGATTCAAATGACAAGACCTCCTTGGTATATATAGGATCCTTAAGGGTCAAAATATAATTAGGGCCTACATAAATATAATAATGTAAGGGCACAAAAATAACAATATTGGTCTACACTAATATTATATGGACCTAACAATGGGCTTCAATGATTTTTTCAAGAAGGAAAGGAACAAGAGGGAGTTGACAATTCTTTACAATCCTTAGATGGAAAGATAAGTAATTTATATCTTTTTCCTTTATTATTGCTTTATTTTTGGTCAACCTCTTGTCTTTGTATATTTTTCTTGGTTATAATTGTTTCTTGCGTGACCCCCTAATGAAATTTGTAGGTACATTGTGAAGGATTCCAAGGGTTTGGAAGTAGATGGAAGCATTAGGAAGAACGAAGAAAAGTTTGTGCCAAGATGATTCTCCCAATATCAAGCATAAAATAAACTAGAGTAATTTGTTCTCAAGAGGGAAAAATTGTACCGACATCTAGAACCACACCAAATGACTGAAAAAGATCCTAATTTAGAGGGAGTAGGCATGCCAACAAGTTTGAAGAATTCCATAATGGAGGAAATTGTACCAAGCCTTGAAGGGAAGTCAATGGTGACTTCCAATTAGATATATAATATCAAACATATCGTAGATGGAAACATAGAGTAGTAAAAATAGAGATTCATGGGAAAAGGGTTCTCCCAGAAAGAGGGAGAGGACCATGAAGTGACATTTAATCAGGTACACTTCTATTAGAATTATTATTTCTATTATTTCTATTATGGATTAGATATTATCATTCTCCTCGTTAAAGTGATTGAAGAATAAGCGTGCATAGATCTACCTAAGGGATTTAAGGTACATGAGAGGGAAGATCATGCTTGCAAACTGAAGAAAAAATTGTACAAGACCTCAGGCATGGATATATAATGAATCTTGGTTGTTCTAATTATTATATGACTTAATTCTGATGGAAGCAGAAGGAACCATGTGATAGAGGGAGCAACAATGACAGGAGGATTTTCTGCCATGATAGAGGGAGCAGTCAAGCCTTGCTTCAATGTTTTCTTCATTCCATTGCTAGAGAGAGCCCTAGTTAGGGTGGCCAGAAAGCAGTCATGGTAATGAATCCAGTGAAGGAAGTCGATTATTTTACGATTGAGAGAAGGCATGTGGTTTAATAATGTATTGAGATATATGCATGGGATAGTCATTTATATATTGAGAAATGTCTCAATTGATTAATTACACTTGTAAGAATATACGAATCAGGAAGAAAGTGTAGAAGATAGGAAGAACACAGCAAGATATTGTTTCAGGATGAGCATGAATAAGTACCGGGGTGAAGTTTGTATACTTCAAGGACAAACTTAAAGTAGTTAAGAATGATTCCCTTAGTTAGAGGGAGTTTTTATGTTCTAGCATCAAGGAAAAACATTCTCTCTATGTTAAAGTTATTGAATAGGTTTCCATGTAATGTGGTTAGGGAGAATGGTCCTAAGATCATTAAGGCCCAAAGTGCTCCCCCAGTCAAAAGGTTTTGACCATATTTACAACATATTATTGGCTAGTGGGTAGAGTGAGTGAATTTTACATCATGAAAGTGTATTACCATTCAATTGGCATGCAGGAATGGAAATTTACTAGGGTTTCACCATAGGTCATAGGTGTTGAACAAGTTCCAAGTGAAGAGTTGGATAATTGGTGACCCACCACTAGTATTGTTGATCCTAGAAGGCTAAAAGGTTAGCGAGACCCCAGAAGGCCAAAAGGTATTTGGAAAATGGGTGGCTAGATCCATTTTCAAAGGAGATTTGACTAGTAGGTAACTAGACCTCTGTGCATGATACTAATCGAGGATTCTTTCCACATGGTTCTAGAATAAAACATGAGATGGATGTATTCATCAACATAAATAAGCTCATTCAACCTTTTCTTAGGATGGAGAATTTTTTTCAACAATGAGATGCATTTGAAGAAGTCAAAGTTAATACCTCCCTAGCTAAGAGGGAGTGTTGAATTTTGGTAGTTGTGCTTGGTATTATTTAATTGCATTAACCCAAAAAAAATAAAAATGAAAATGAAAATTTTAATTCAAGTCGGCTCTAAATAAAATAGGAAAAAGTTAATTTTTGAAATTCAACTTTTTGCCTCCAAAATTCAAGTCAAACTTAGCTAAGAGTCACAACAATTTGGGTTCCTTCAACCTCTATATATTTTCATTCTTCCTCACTCATTTGGAACCATTTTGGATCAATCATTTATGTGGAATATCATCACTTTGACCAACAAGCTAGCTCATATGTGTGGTTGTAGGATCAAGATTTTATGGGTAGTTGATCATAGGTTGACCAAATTTTAGAGGAGTTGTAGGAGGCCAAATTTTTCCTTGTTGACCAGGGTTGATCAATTTTATTAGGCAATAACAGGGAGGTGAAAATATTGGTCTGTTTGACAAGGTTTGAATCCTTTTTTTTTTTTCAATTTGACCTAAATCATATTGTATTTCTTGTTGAATTGGGTAATTTCTCCTAAGAAAAGGTTGTTGGGTTTTTCCCTAGTTAGGGTTTTCCTAGGGTAAAAAAATTGTGTCTCTTGTGTTTGGTTCTCTCTTTATGAGCGTACTGTCATTATTACATAAATGGTTGAAATTTCCGAAGTATAATTGATTAATGATAATTTGGAATGTGTTAAAGTAATAACAATATCATTAGAAGTAATTATCAATTTAATATATTATGCCTGTCAATATTGCACTTGAAAAATCAACACTTGTCTTTTAGGGTTTGAATTCACCTTTGTGGCCTAGGATATAATTTCATATGCTTGTAAAATAATGGTTATAATGAGGTATTTTCCATCAAAATTTCTCTACAATAGGTCCATGCACTAATGATTCCCTTTAGAATATTTTTGGTATGTAGTGGAAACACATCCATTGGCATGTCTTTTTTGAATTTACTAGGAATCAAGGTAAAATTTAGGGGTTTTGGTGCATATGATGATATTTAAAATTCATTTAAGAGATGACTCCCTTCTTTTGATCTAGTGGCTCACTTGGAAATTAGTCAAAGAAATTATGGGTTTGGTCAATATCTTCTATAAATATTTAGGTATAATAATACGTGATCTTGAAATATACTTCTAGATTATGGGGATGATATTACTCCTTGTTAATGGGTGAAACAACAAAAATGATTAAGCATGCCAAAATTGTTAGATACTTTGGCATTTCTTTGGCATTGATGTTTCTTGCTCAAATAACTATCTTAATTAATGTCTTCATAAGGTATAAAATAAACTTGGGAAGGTGCTAATTCACATGAATTTAAATATGAATATCCATATTTATTGCAATGTGTATTGTTTTCCCTCTCTTAATGCATATTAGAAGCTAGAGGAATTAGCATTATATTATTTTTGCTATATATTTGGACACGAGATTTCTTATTATCCCATGTATCTTTACATTTTTCATAAAGAGAAAAGATAGATATTTTTAAAATAAAGTTCAAACTATTAATTTTATTATAAAATGTCTGTATAGCCATACACTTGAGAAAGTATTAAAATATTTATTTATTAAAATAAAACATTCAAAACTTCAGATGTAAATAAGAAATTGCATATAAACTAATTTAATATTAGAATATATCAAATATATTAACCATTTATTTATCTTCATACCTAACCAAGAAAATAAGTATCAAATAATTCATTTAATTAACAATACCCTATCTATATATAATTAAAAGAAATCTCAAATCAATTTGAAATGAGAGAATTAAATGAAAATATAATCATAACTTTATTTCATTAATTTGATAACCCAACTTAAGTTTAAAAAACTAATTATGTTTCACATTATTTAAAAACAACTTTATAAAATTTCAACTCTTCTAATAGAAGATTACATTATTACAATTTTATTCTTAAAAAGCATCATATTAACATCCTCATTCTTTAATCTTTAATCACTCACGAAATAACAACTTTATTTATTTCAATAACAATATTTGTAATATGTGAAAACTGAAGGCCATCTTTTGCGTAAGCCCGAGTTCGTCTTGCTTTCTAAAAATATATTTCTCAATATATGAAATATGAATAACTTCTCTTAAAATTAACGCGGTTTAAGAATTAACTAAAATCTTTTATTTATAAAAAATCGTTAATAATGATTTAAATTTTCAACTTTTTTAAATCACATTTATAAATTAATTTAAAATATATTTTTCAACAAGAAGATATCATATAATTACATTTTTATCATTAAAAATATATTACTTTAAGATAATAATTTTTTTTCTTACTTGAATCTTTAAATGACTTCTCATTGTTTTCATATAAATTCATATTGAATAAATTTTAAAAATATATGTTAGTTAATTATTAAAAAATAAAGAATAATATTAAATAGGTGTATAAATTTATATTAAATAAATTTTAAAAAGTATATGTTAGTTAATTATTAAAAAATAAATATTAATATTGAATATGTTGACTCAATTAAATTTTTAACAAAACACACATATGTAATGATAGCAAGAAGAAATAAAGCATGGAAAAAATTCAAAAAAACAAAAAAAGAGCATAGTGTTTGTTTAATGAAGCAGGATCTGATGCTGAAATCTTCAATTAAGATATATTTTTCTTAAAAAATTCTTAAACTATATAATTTGCATGAAATAAAAAAAAATTGTTTGTAAAATCAGTTTGGCTTCACATTGAGACAACAAACTCACCCAAGTATAAAACTTACCAACACTCCATTACTAAAAAATAATTAGATTAGATTTTATGTAATGAGAAAAAAAATATAAAATTATTTGCTAAAATGTGAAACTAAATAAACACGACAACTCTTATTGCATGTGAAATGTGACATGAAATTGAGACACAAGTACAAAATTAAAATTGTGTCCACATAGTGAAAAAGAGTTTGTATGAGTTGAATTTTATCAAAGTAAAAAATAATAAGTATTTCAAGAGATCTATTATCTCTAAACTTGGTATATCTGGAATTAAGATAGATCTAAATTGGGTTTATATCAATAAATTTTGATTTAGTAAGAGTTAATCTATCACATATTGGATGTGTAGGTAAACCAAATATATGAATAACTTATAATTTAACATGAATTGAAAGTTTCTAATCTTCAAGCCTTATGACAATGGGTCAAATATATCCCTGAAATTCAAATAAATGGGAAAACAACCCATACTTCCAAAAACTCACTTTATTAAAAACATCATCTATTATCTATCATAACACTAGTATTTATTTTAATAAACATCACATAGATAATTTCCCAAATTACTGAACTATCTTTATACTATTATATGAAGTTTCATTAAAATGGATGTGTCTAAAATTTAATTAAAATGTCTCACTTAATTGAAATCTACTTTATTTACAAATTTGCAATTAAAAAATATCTATATTATTAGATACAATAAATTTTTATTTGAATTTTCAGATTTTTATAGTTGGTAATTATATTGCAAATATAATAATTATTATTCCTTATTATTTCTTTTAGGTCAGTGGTGAACATGGTGGTGACTTTAATTTTCCTAAACGTAATTGTATCCCCATATTTGGAACTATGTAGGTTGGTAATCCTAACTCTCAGGCGGGGAGTCGAAGATATGTGGGGTCGTCTTTCCCTTTTATACGGGAAGGTTTTGTTAGTTAACTTTGTTTTTCTCATTTCATCAGGCGTGAGTCCTGAGTTTTCAATAGGGCGGTTTTCTTGAGGTGCTTCCACCGTCTTTCAAGATGTTTCTTGTGGTTCTTTCCTCGAGGGTAACCTGGGCAGCTCTCCTTCCTTTTCCGGTAAGTATTTCCATTTTACTCGCATCCTCCAGTGTCAGTCTACGATGCATCTATTTTCAGTCGGGCCTCTCTTGTATTTTGTTGAAAATGCAACAAGATGATGGAGCTTAGTGAAATGAAGTCGCCTTCACTAAGTGGGCCCACAGGCTACTTTTGGCGCAAAGTCTATTTTTAGACTATGTCTATTTTTAGACATATGGAGCATGGTCTAGGAGTTGCAGTATGCTATTCTTGGATGATTGGTCGAGTTGGTAAAAATAGATGGACCTCTATTTTTAGACATACGGGTCGAAGTCTATTTTTAGACTGCCTGTCTAAAAATAGGTCAGTCAAATATTATTAGCCCTTAATAATATTTGGACTCTAAACTTCAGTTTATTCTCTTACAGCACTTCAATTGGAGCTACGGATGTGGCTCATGCATCTGACAGAAGGAATTACGCTATTCCTTGGGGTTTGGTGAGCTCATGCATGGTTGACTTCAGTTAGGACTTCAGTGGCAGAGTTTGGTGGAGTTGATAAGACAGTTGGTGGAGTTGTGTTCGGTTTAACTTAGTTGAACTAGTTGTGTTTAGTTTAACTGGCTAATACACTAGTAATGAGTGGAGTGAATTAAATATTATTTAATTCACTAATTATTAACTCATTATTCAACTCAAGAACACATCAATTCACTGCAGTGCATGGACAGTTCAGTGGAGACCAGTGGAAGAGGTAGATGAAAGGGTGAGTTTGCTATTAGTTGCGACAACAGTTGTGCATGAGATTTGCACAAGCATTGGAGGATATTGTTAATGATGATTGCGCAGTTGAAGCCAAGGAGATTCGAACTTGAATCTCTCATTGAACCAACTTGGATTTCGCAATAGAGGCAGGCAATTAGTGGATGAGTTTTGAACCTGTGACTAGTTCAAAAATGAGCTAGTTTGTGTGTAACTTTTGGAGACAGTACTGAGTACTTGTGAGGAGTATTGTACTGAGATTGTTACATGTTCTCTTCTATTATAATATACAAATAGCTGGGGGTTTTTAGCTATAAGCTTTCCCCATTACATATTGTGTTTATGTGTGCATGCGACTGTTTCTATTTCCGCAAATTGATGATTGATTGTAGAAGAGGTTATGTGTTATACATGAATTCGAATTAATGTATGATCAGGATAATCTCAATGGATAAATCTTCATTATTCAGCAAATTTCTACATGGTATCAAAGCCAGGTTGATAATTGGGATCTATTACAGTGATTACAATTTTATTTCGGTAGACAGAGTCTGTAACGGGCCAGGTAGCCTCTGGATCCATCCTTTCTCTGAAAGGTGATATATCCAGTAAATGCCCTTACAGTCGATCTCTGTGCTAGAAATAATTTGTTCTCACAGATCCAGAAGCACTTGAGTTTTTGATTTTGGAATTCGAATTTTGCAACAGTTTGTTTTCTTGGTGCCAAAGTTGAAAATGTCTTTCAACGGTTTGCGACTCGAATATGCCCTTGAAGGCAGTTAGAATTATGTTGCATGGAAAGATCGGATGGAGGCAGTATTAGAAGATAATGGACTGAAGGATTTCGTAGATACGGATGTCCAAAAGCCCACTGATCCTGCTGAAGTCGAGGCTTGGAAAAAGAAGATGGCGAAATGTCGAAGGATTCTGTTGGAGGGCATGAAGGATCACATTGTATCCAGCCTGCATGGAAAAGCTTCTCCATATTTGATGTGGAAAGCATTGACAGATCTATTCCAGAGTAAGAGCGACCAAAGGAAGCTGGCGCTCAAGGATAAGCTCAGAAACATTAAGATGGAGAAAGGCGACAGTATCGCCAAGTACCTCACGAAGTTCACTCAATGCAGAGATGAGCTGGGAAGTGTGGGGGTGACTGTCGAAGAAGAGGATATGGTGGACCTGGCTCTCCTTGGTCTTCCGAAAATTTGGCATGCATATCAAGATAGTGTCAATGGTCGGGAGAAGTTGCCGAGATGGGAGCGACTTTGGGCGGATCTCATGCAAGAGGAGATAAGGAGGACTACCAGGGACGGATCTTCATCAAAGGTATATGATGAAGAAAATTGTGCTTTGGCTACCAAAGCAAAGAAGGGGAAGAGCAAGAAAGCTTCTCAGTCTGGTGCGAAAGGCAAGAAGCAAGACATGTCCAAGGTGAAGTGTTTTCACTGTCACCAGCACGGACACTATGCCACAAATTATCTGCAGAAGAAGAAAAATAAGAAGGTTGTTGGATCTGCAGCGGGAGAGGCATTGGCTTCTCAATTCGAACTAGATTTTTCACTGATCGCATGCTTGGTTTCAAGTGTGGTGGGATCAGTTTGGTTCTTGGACAGTGGTGCATCATTTCACATGACCGAAGATCGAGATCTGATTTCAGATCTAGAGGAAAAAGATCTTGGAGTGCACATCGAGATGGGCGATGATGGTAGATACAGTGCGACTGGTATCGGTACCATTTCCTTTGAGAGGGAGTCTGGTAAACCCTTTGTATTGAAGGAAGTTTTGCATGTTCCAGGATTGATGAAGAATCTGATCTCTGTGGCTATGTTGGAAGACAAGGGGTATGATGTGGTCTTCAGCGAAGGAAAATCTTTCCTGCGTAGTAAGACAACTGGAGAGACCCGGAAGATAGGGGTTTGAGTCAAGAACCTTTATCAGTTGCAAGTAGATGGCTAAGAAGTGGTGAGCCGAGATGATGAGGGCGAACTGTGGCACAGGAGATTGGGCCACCTTCACCATGGAGCTTTGAAAATACTGCAACAGATTTCTACTGGGCTTCCTAAGGGCACTCTTGTGCAGTCAGATCAGTGCAAGGGGTGTACCTTGGGAAAGTATGTGAAAGCCACCTTTCACGAGAAGGATAGTCGCGCCACGACGATCCTTGAGAGAGTTCACACAGATGTGTGTGGTCCTTTCTCTGTAGCTTCGACAGAAAAGCACAAGTACTATGTGATCTTTGTTGATGATTTCTCTCGGAAGTGCTGGATCTTCTTCATGCAGAAGAAGAGCGAGACATTTTCAAAGTTCTGTGAATTCAAGGCACTGGTTGAGAAGGAATCGGGGAAGCATGTGAAGGCTCTTAGGAGCGACAATGGTGGTGAATTCATCTCTACTAAATTCAAATACTTTTGTAGCGCAGAAGGGATTCAGAGAGAGCTCATCGCACCCCATAACCCACAGCAGAACGGGGTGGCTGAGCGGAAGAACAGAACGATCGTGGGTGCTGCACGGGCGATGTTGCATGATCGGGGCCTACCCCTTCACTTGTGGGCTGAGGCATGCAATACAACAGTGTATGTGCAGAACCGTTGTCCTCACAAGGTTCTTGGCATGAGTACACCGGAGGAGGCTTATTCTGGCAAGAGGCCTGATATTTTCCATTTGCGGATTTTTGGTTCTTTTGTCTACATGCATGTGACGAAGGATGCGAGAAGGAAGCTGGATCCAACTGCTGAGGTTGGAATATTTGTGGGGTACACTGATACACCTCACAACTACCGGGTGTATTTGTCAGACAGTCGCAAGACTGTTGTGCGACGGGATATAAAATTTCAGGAGGAGAAAGCCATGCAATGTTCGCTTGAGAGGGAGCTACACTTGCATGCAGATGAGGAGCTGTTAGTTCCTAAGGAGGAGCTTCCGGATGTGGATCAGCCACAAGAGGAAGTTCATGAGGTGGAAGAGACCACTCATGCAGCGCCAACCATCAGAGGGCGCAAGCGCACTACAGAAGCTGAGCGACTGGCTCGAGATGCAGAGAAGGTTGTAGGGCCACCTACAACACAGCGCAGACAGAGACAGTCACCAGATCGGTACACTGGATACATGGCTCTTATGAGTCAATGTGTCGTGACGGAGCCATCCTCTTTTGAGGAAGTTGTGGAGGAACCCGCATGGGTAGATGCCATGATCGAAGAATATGATTCGATCGTCAGAAATAGTGCATGGGAGATTGTTCCAAGGTCGGAGGGGAAATCAGTGGTGGGTTCGCGATGGATCTACAAAGTGAAGCAGGCGGCTGATGAGAGTGTGGAGAAGTACAAGGCGAGATTTGTCGCCCGTGGCTTCTCACAGAACGAGGGGATCGATTATGAGGAGACCTTTGCACCTGTCGCAAGGTACTCTTCCATACGGATGATCCTAGCTCTCTCAGCGCAGATGGGATGGCACATCCATCAGATGGATGTGAAGACTGCGTTCCTCAACGGAGTCATTGAGGAGGAGGTGTACATAGAGCAGCTTGAAGGTTTCGAGATCTTCAGCAGTGAGTCGCATGTTTTCCGACTCAAGAGAGCACTGTACGGGCTGAAGCAAGCACCTCGTGCTTGGTACACACGGATAGACAGTTATTTCACCGGACTTGGATTCTCCAAGAGTGAGGCGGATCCTAACCTGTACCAGATTGTGGTGGAGGGGAAGTTGTTGATCATTGTATTGTATGTAGATGATCTGATTTTGACGGGTGATGAGCTGTTGATACTTTCATGCAAGGAGGATCTTGCTAGAGAGTTTGAGATGAAGGACTTGGGCCTCCTTTATTATTTCCTGGGATTGGAGATTTGGCAGCGCAGTGGAGGACTGTTTGTTTCTCAGGGTAAGTATGCCCAGGAGATACTGGAGAGGTTCAACATGCATGGTTGCAAGCCTGTTGACACTCCTCTTCCTGGTGGTTGGAGGAAGGAGGATGCTACTTCAGCGGAGGTAGTGGATGCCACTGTCTATCGACAGTTGGTGGGGTCGCTTATGTACCTGGTCAATACACGACCCGATATATGCTATGCAGTTAACCAGCTTTCGCAAGCTATGGTTAAGCCTACCAAGCTCTTTTGGAAGGCAGGCAAGCATGTATTGTGTTATCTTAGTGGCACATCGGGATATGGTCTATGGTACAGACAGGAGGATGGAGCGAAGCTTTCCGGCTTCACTGATGTAGATTGGGTAGGGAGCCCAACGGACCGAAAGAGCACATCTGGAGGAGTTTTCAACATTGGATTGACAGCAGTTTCCTGGTACAGCAGGAAGCAGAGATCCGTGGCACTCAGTTCAGCAAAGACCGAGTACATGGCAGCAAGCTTGGCTGCATGCGAGGCTATTTGGATGAGGAAGATCCTCGTCGGATTGTTCGAGTCGCATTTGGAGCCTACTGTGATTTATTGTGATAACCAGAGTTGCATTAAACTCTCGGCTAATTCAGTATTTCATGATAGATCCAAACACATCGACATCAGGTACCATCATATCAGAGATTGTGTTCAGTGGAGAATCATGTTACTTTCATATGTTCCCACGGAGGATCAGGATGCTGACATCTTGACGAAGGCGCTCACCAGGAGCAAGTTCGAATTCCACAGAGGCAGGATAGGGGTTGCAGATAATCCATATCTTGTTGAGAGGGAGTGTTGAAAATGCAACAAGATGATGGATCTTAGTGAATTGAAGTCGCCTTCACTAAGTGGGCCCGCAGGCTATTTTTGGCGCAAAGTCTATTTTTAGACTATGTCTATTTTTAGACATATGGAGCATGGTCTGGGAGTTGCAATATGCTATTCTTGGAGTATTGGTCATGTTGGTAAAAATAGATGGACCTCTATTTTTAGACATTTAGGTCGAAGTCTATTTTTAGACTGCCTATCCTAAAAATAGGGAAGTCAAATATTATTTACCCTTAATAATATTTGGACTCTAAACTTTAGTTTACTCTCTTGGAGCACTTCAGTTCGAGCTACAGAAGTGGCTCATGCATCTGACAGAGGAATTACACTATTCCTAGGGGTTTGGTGAGCTCATACATGGTTGACTTCAGTTAGGACTTCAGTGGCAGAAGTTTGGTGGAGTTGATGAGACAGTTGGTGGAGTTGTGTTCGGTTTAACTTAGTTGAACTAGTTGAGATTAGTTTAACTAGCTAATCAACTAGTAATGAGTGGAGTGAATTAAATATTATTTAATTCACTAATTATTAACTTATTATTCAACTCAAGAACACATCAGTTCACTACAGTGCATGGACAGTTCAGTGGAGACCAGTGGAAGAGGTAGATGAAAGGGTGAGTTTGCTATTAGTTGCGACAGCAGTTGTGCATGAGATTTGCACAAGCATTGGAGGAGATTTCCCATGAGGATTGCGCAGTTGAATCCAAGGAGATTCGAACTTGGATCTCTTATTGAACCAACTTGGATTGCGCAATAGAGGCAGGCAATTAGTGGATGAGTTTTAAACCTGTGACTTGTTCAAAACTGAGCTAGTTTGTGTGTAACTTTTGGAGACAGTACTGAGTACTTGTGAGGAGTATTGTACTGAGATTGTTACATGTTCTCTTCTATTATAATATACAAATAGCTGGGGGTTTTCAGCTATAAGCTTTCCCCATTACATATTGTGTTTATGTGTGCATGCGACTGTTTCTATTTCCGCAAATTGATGATTGATTGTAGAAGAGGTTATGTGTTATACATGAATTCGAATTAATGTATGATCAGGATAATCTCAGTGGATAAATCTTCATTATTTATCAAATTTCTACATATTTTTCTTTGAAGATGTTAGACTGCCTCGAAACTCTTGATTATAGTGTCTGGGGGTAATCGCACGAGGCCCGACCACTATTTCATTATTTTTTTGAGTTTTGTTCTAGATGAACGTTTTCTTCTGCTGTATATTCTCTGTCATTCTGCAGGTCAATTAACCCTCTAGTCCATCTGAGTTCATTGGTGTTGTCTCAGTCTGAATCAATGGGTCAGGTGGTTGAAGAATTTATTACCATTGTTACATGTAAGTCACCCCATGTTTCCAAATTTACACTGAAGTCTTTTACTCCTTCTCGGCTAGGTGTGTATTTCCAAAAAGTTTCTCAGGGCTCTGGCCTTCCAACTCCTGAGGAGTTTGTTTCTCAGTCTCTATGACAGGAGCCATTGAACAGAAATGTGGTCGCAGAAGAATATAGGAGGTGTGAAGCATTAAAAGCCCCAAAAAAATAAAATGATGCAAATTCAAAGCCACATCCAAAGGCCAATTCCTTAAAAGTTTCATCTCCCCCACTGGCTCACCCTGTTTTGAGCGGAGAGGCAGCCAAATATCGACAGTGTCAAAAATCCCTCAAGGAAAGTGAGAATAAAACCACACTCTCCCTCGAGGTGGATGTTAATATCAATAGTGGATCGATCCTTTTGCAATGGACATTAGTAGGAAGGATGTTTTATATTTTTTTATCGAAAGATAGCATCCAAAAATGGGTAGAGTCAGCATGGAAACTTATCCTTGGGTACTCTCCAAAGATAAGCCTTCTTACAAATGATTGGATCACATTTCATTTCCTTCAAGAGGAATATCTGATCAAGGTTTTGGAAAACCCATGGGTGTTCGCTAAAGGATTTATATGGACTCAAATATGGCACACAAGCTTTAATCCCTCTAGTTAGAAACCCCATCTCAAATACTATTGGGTTAAAATTCCAGGGTTTTCACTCGAATTGTGGTCCAAAGATATCTTCATCAATATTGCAAATGCTTTGAGGAAATTCATATTCTTCAACAATAAGTATTTGGTGGAGTTTGATAAAAGGGTTGTGTGGATTCTTGTGGAGATGTTCATTGAGGAGCAACTCCCTGAATAATTGGTCATCTCTTGTGGCAAAAAAACTTATGTTCAAACCATATACTATTAGAAAATCCCTTTTTGGTGCCTCGATTGCCATCAAATGGGTCATTTGAGGAAGGATCGTCGAATATGTGCAGAGATGCGACTCTAAACATACATACAAGAAATCCTCAATAACGATGGACTATTTATCCTCTTATGTTGTTCCTTCAGCTTCAGAACTACATGAATGGGACTCATCTAGTACTTCCTGTAAATCTTTTTTAGCTCTTATTTGTTCAAATATGACCATTTCGGCAGGTTTTAATGCGGTCTTTAAAGCATCTTCCTAACAACAAGTCGAACCAATAGAGGTGATATCGGATTTGAGGGCTCCCTCTAGTGTGTCACAACAATATTTGACCTCTGCAGATAATTTCTCTCTCTAGGTAGCCCCTTTCAAAGATTCTTTAATTTTGGTCTTATCCTCAGAAAACTTTCTCATGTTGGATGAATTTAATTATGTGTCTTTGTCTTCTAGTCTTTTTTCATCCTCGGATGTTCATTTATTAAAGAATTCTCTCCCCCTCTTAGAGCTTAATCCAGCCAATAACAATAGTTTTGACCCATCACATGACCAAGCCTTATGTCCTCCGATCTCCCAGACCCTTCCCTTTCAATTTTCTCCTGCTCTCACTGTGTCATGTGAGGACCAATTCCAAGCTATATGTACCCTTGATACTAATTCCTTCCCTCCATTATTTCCATTGTCAAATTCATCATATATTCATGCCTTTGAGTCCTTCTCAGACATTCCTATGTTCTCTTCTCTGTCCTACTGCGACATCATGAAACCCTCTCCCTTACAAATCCTCAATTCCTCCTTCATGTCATTGTCATTAGTGGAAATCCCAATCTTTTCTAATGTCAACATCACATTCAGGAAAACAAAAAGTCAAACAAAAAAATATGGCTAGGGATGGATCCTTGTCCTTGATCCCTCCCTTTGTTTCTTTCTCTTCACGGACCCTTAGAGCGCATGAGGGCTTAGGTGGGGGCCGGAAATCATTTTTCTATCTCTGAACATTAGGAGAGTTGGGGGAAACCACAAATTGCTTTCCTTTAGAAGATTAATCGAATCTTATCGACCCTTTGTAATGTTGTTTCAAGAAACGATGGCGATAGAAGCTAAACCCTTGGACTTATTTTTAAAAATATGTCTTGCGTGGTGTGTATGTGCTTCTGATGCAAATGGTCAATCCAAGGGTTTAGAAATTGTTTGGGAGCCTTCTCAGGCTTCTTTTAATGCCTTTCAAATGAATTTGGGCATTATTATGGAAGGAAACTTGAGAGGAATCTCAAGTCCAATGACCATTGTAAATGCATATGGTCCTTATGAAGAAAAAAATGACTTTTGGGATTCCTTCTATCTGAGTGGGTTCCTTGGATATGACAAGTTGATTATGGCTGGATTTCTCGCCCTTACTTTGTCGGCTAATGGAGTTTGGGGTGTAGGTTTTAACCCTGTACAAAAATTATCTACAAATGAATTCTGAAAACAAAAAATAAACAACGGCGAGAAAATAAAACATAAAGAAAATATACACAGATATTCTCCCCTCGATCCCAAAACCGGGACTTCTAGATTGATTTTTTCATATATTCCTTTCAATGTTACAATACATATATATGCATATCAAAGAATTCATAAACCCAAATCCATTAACTCTAGATTATAACATAATCATAATTCCCTTGACCAGATCTACAAAATACCATGAGAAGAAAATCATCATGCCCAAAACCATGTGAAAAACCCATTCACAAAACCATAGGTAGGTCCGCCCACCTATTATAGGGTAAAAAAAAATTCCCCTAGTCGTTTTCCCAAACCCATGTATGGGGACTACCTCCCCCCTACAAACCCCCCAATAGTGGGGGTTTCCACCCCCCACCGTGACCCCCCTGCTACACTTGACGCAACGAACAGGGGGAGCTATCACCCCCCTTATGACCCCCCCCCCACCCCCACACATGCAACTATTCGTGGAAAGAATATAACACACACCCAACATTATCCCACCTTTTGTTTTATTTTGCACACAAAGGGTCACAAGAGAGCTTAGTCATTGCTTCAGCTCTGCAACACCCATTTTTTCTCTACACTAAGAAAACTTCTCAGTGCTCATAGACTTCGTCAATGCATCTTCAAATTTCTTCAAACTTTCCACCTTCACCAACAACACCTTTTTTTCCTCAACGATATCCCTCACAAAGTGATATTGAACATCAATGTGCTTTATCTTTGAATGATAAGAAGGGTTCTTTGCCAAGAAAATTGCACTTCGGTTATCACAGTATATCGTTATATCTCAATGTACCAACCACATACTTGAATACAACCTCTGCCACCAAACTTATTCACTTCTTGCGTGAGTGGCTTCCATGTATTCAACCTCTGTAGTTGAAAGAGCCACTACAGACTATTTTTTTCTCATCCTACTGACTGCTCCTCAAAATAGGTTAAACACATACCCACTTGTCTGTCTTCTTTGATGTAGATTTCCAACCCAATCTAAATCAACAAAGCAATGGATTTCCAAAACTCTTTCCAATCTCGTTCTTCCTTGGTAGCAGATACCATAATCAATAGTGCCACGCAAATACCTGAAAACCCGCTTCACTGCTATCTAATACTCCTACCCCGGTTTTGACATAAACTCGCTCAATACTCCCATTACATGTGCAATGTCTGGTCTAGTATATAACATTGCATACATCAAGCTACCAACTACACTTGCATATGGAACACAAGACATGTCCTCTTCCTCTTCTTGTGTCTTAGGACACTATTCAACAGATAACTCTACACCTACAGTAATAGGAACCTTCATCGGTTTACCATCCTGCATATTAAACCTCTGTAGTATTGTCTTGACATACTTCCTCTAGTTTAACCAGAGCTTCCTCTTTGCCCAACCTCATTTAATTTCCATGCCCAGAATATTTTTTGCAGCACCAAGATCCCTCTTGTTGAATTTGGAGGAAAATTGGGTCTTCAAATCCTGGATACTTTCTTTGTCATTTCCAATCAGAAACATATCACACAAATACAAGACGAAATAAATAACATGGTCACCAATTAATTTAAATTTCACACAGTGATCCGCTTTGCTTCTGGTGAAGCCAAGTCCCCTTATATATGTATCAAATTTATGAGACCACATATTGTTTTAACCCTGATCTGGACTTATGTAGGAACACAATAAAATACAGAAATAAAAATAAACGCAGAGATGCAACAAGAATACAACTTCATTTCATTAATATCAAATAACTGAAAATATGTCATTACAGACATAATGGAAATTAACTAGCTCGGGCGATGGTAGCTTATTTCTAAGAAGAGATATGGAGGCTACATGCCTTTGAAATGTGTTACAATGAGGCTCAAAGGCCTATTTATTATAGATAAACAATAGAAAACCACAAACATCCAAAAACCTAACCCTAGGAGATGAATGGCCAAATCTGTGGTTGTTGGGGTAAATTGGTACATCAACTTCCCGGGGCCATAACTTTGGCATACAATCTTTGTTTGACATGCACAATACCTCGTTAGAAATATATATCTGAGAAATACCACTTTTTACTAATTTTTACCCATTTTCTAAAAAAGTGTCGTTTAGGGCCTCAAAACAGCTCCAGAAGTTCAGGACCCGAAAAACTGCCAAAAATAGTAAACTGTTCTAAAATTAAAGAAACTGAAAAAATGAAAGAAAAAATGGTGGGGGTCCAAGTGGAATAGGCGAGTGGCCACCAATATCCACCTGGATGAGTCCTCCCCCCTTAGGAAGAAATGGTCCCCATTTTATTGAGTGCCTCCATGAGATGGGAAACTTCTATTGAACTTGGTCCCTGGTGAGCCACTTGCCTTGGTGCAGGAGTTGGTCAGCTTTGACAACCCAAAACAATTGGATCTTCTGCTGGTGAGTGTTCTTCCTCTGCGTGTCCATGATATGATAAGTGGTGGCCTATTATATGCATTCTGGGTTTAACTTCATTGATGTGAGTTTTTCTGCAATGTCGGATGTGTCCAGTAATGGAGGAAAGTATAGCTGAAGGTGGTCCACATTGAACACTGGGTGCAAGCCAAGGAACGGTGGAAGGTTGAGCTCAAAATAATTGTCCCCTACAACCTTGGTGATGGTGTATTACCCATATCAGAGCATTTGAAGCTCACGGTGGGGCCCAATGAGGTGCTCCTTCTGCAAATGTAGCCAAACTTTGTCACCCGCCTAGAACTTGTGTGGCACCCAATGTTGATCATATCGGTGCTTGTACTTAGCATTGGATTTGTCCAATATGTCATGGGCCTGTTGGCCGATGTGTTGGATTCTCGCAATGAAGTTGTTAGCCCTATCAATTTCAAACTGGACATGGCCCAAGGCTACCTAAGTACTTGCAAATTGTATAGTCACATCAATGGGACATAGTGGCTGGAGTCCCAACCCCACTTAAAAGGGGTTGTGGCCAGTGGAGCTATGGAGAGATCTGTTTTAGTTGTATTGGACATAGGGGATGCTTTCATCTCATGTGTGAGGATGCTTTGATTTGTACATGCGCATAATGTGTAAGATCATATTGTTGACGACCTATATTTGGCCATCAGTTTCGGGGTGGAAATTCGTTGACTTAGTGAGGCCGATATCCAACACGACCAAAGACTTGAACAAAATGTGCCTTGGAACATGTTGTCCTGATCTAAGATAATGGACTGTGGGATCCCAAAGAGTACCCACTGTTCATTCAAAGAAAATCTTAGCAGTGAATTCGGTTGTGATACTCTTCTTGCAGCCCGCCATAATGACCATCTTAGAGAATCTGTCGACGACCATGAAAACGCAGTCATTTCCATGCTTAGTCGAATGGAGGCCCGACATGTAATCCATGGATATGGATTCCAAAGGTCGACTATGAGTAGGAAGAGGATTATATAGGCCTTTCTTCTCGATGGTTGATTTGTCAACGGCACAAGCAGTGCAGGATCTGATGTACTTACCAACATCGTGTCGAAGGTTCGAACAATAAAAATACTTTTGTAGCACTGCCACTATTTTTTATACTCCAAAGTGTCCATTGAATCAACTGTAGTACGCCTCCCAAATAATCTTGGCACACTCGCTTGAAGGAAAAAATAGGTGTCTTAGGTGACATAACGATGTATCCTGGAGGTGAAAATTTAGAACATGCTTTCCTTCCAGGAGTGTTTGCTATATGTTGGTGAATTCTAGTTTGCTCTTGTACAGATGCAGCCACTCTGAAGTCTCGTTCCCATAAGATTCAAGCACAGTGGTCAACTCCATGACCGGTGGTTGGCGGAGGCAATATGCAATGTTGTTGGTGCTTCCCTTTTTGTACTTAATGTTCAAGAGGAACTATTGCAGGTATGTGGACCATTTCGAATGGCGATCATTTTGCAACTTCCCTTGTGTCTGTATGAACTGCCAGGGATATATGGTCTATGTTGATGATCATTTCCTTCCCCAAAATGTAATGCTTCCATTGTCGGCAGACCTGCACCATGGAATACATCTCTTTGTCATAGGTGGGATACTTTCAGACTATGTATGAAAGTGTCTCACTGTGATATGCCACTGGATGCCTCTACTAAGTAATAACTGCAAAAATAGCATAGTCAGAAGCACCTATCTCGATCTCAAATGGTTGCTACAAGTCTGTTAATGTGAGTATTGGTGCAGAGAAGATGCGATGCTTTAACTCTGTGAATGCCTTATGTTGAGATTCAGACCAAAATAAATTTTCATTCGCTCCTCCCTTGGTGACTTGACTCAAAGGCCAAGTGATATGAGAGAACCCCAACATGAACCTGCAATAGAAATTGGCAAGACCCAGAAATCTGCAGAGCTCTGTTAGAGTGGTTGGGAATGGCCAATCCTGAATGACCTAGATCTTGGTTGGGTCCACATACACCCCCCACTCATCAATGATGTATCCCAAATATTTAACCTAGGTCATGCCAAAAGTGCATTTCTCCAAATTGGCACACAATATGTGTTTTTGCAGTGCTTGAAGGACCTGTTGAATGTAGTGGAGATGATATTCCCAAATCTAGCTGAATGGTCTCAAGATGTCATTCATCATCCTCATGAAGGTTGTAAGGGAATTCCTCAACCCAAATGGCATGACCAACCATTCAAACATTCCCTCATTGGATTTAAAGGTAGTATTAAACACATCGAAGGGTTCGATTGGTACCTAGTGATACTCAGGCTTCAAGCCAATATTTTTGAAATATTTTTCCCCTTGAGTTGGTCTAGAAGGTTGGCTTCCTCCTTCTGGATCTTGGTGATGGCAATGGTGGAACTGGGCTCCACATCGATAATCTGATTCCCTTTTTCATTCCCCTTTTCAGGTTCTGACTCAGAGTTGGAACATGCATATGATTCAGAAGCCTTCAGCTCGGCCACCAGTGACTGCTTGGCCCGACATGCACTTGCGTTGTGAGTGGAGTGTTGAAAAGTCAACAAGAAATGTGTGTCTAATTTAATTTTGCTTAATTAAATTAGACAGTAAATTGTAATATTATCTCATAATCACTTGTAATAGTTAAATGAGTGTGATAAACTCAGTTAGATCGTGAATTTCGAGTTGAGGGTGGTTGGTGAGGCATGCAGAGTGATTCTATTTGTTTTTTAGTCCAAGTTGAAGTTAGTGCATTGGTTTAATGCATGAGAAATCAGTTAACTCAATTAATTGAGTTAAAATCAGTTTACTAGTTATAACTGATTGTTGCATTAGTGAGAGTTCAAGTGAATTAGATTAGATTTAATTCACATGCAATGATCTGTCAAGTGACTGATGATTTACTATTAATAGCTACATGCATGTCAGTTCTGATAAAGACCCAGTTGAGACAAAGGTTAAAGGGATGATAACTATGAGTTGTATTATTAGCAAACTGCCCATATGCAGTAATACACCCATAGGATTTCCCATGAGAATTGCGCAGCTTTGGAAGGCTGAAATTCCTAAAGAGCAGGGATTTCATTCCACATGAATCGTGCAAGCAAGACAGGCTGAGCAGAGGCAGGAAATTGGCTAAGTCTTGGTCGATTTTGTCTGGATCAGTGTGAGACAATTGGTAGAGTGAAATAGAATCTTGTGAGAAGAGTGCATTGTATTGTTTTTTGATTCCTTGGTTGAATATACAATAGAAGATAGAGGGGTTTTGAGCAGTAAACTTTCTACGGGAAAAATATCTGTGTTGTGTATTGATTTTCTTCTTTCTTTTACTTGGTGTGAGTGGAAATTGTGTTTATTTTCCACAATTAATTTGTAGAACAGTTCAGTATCTTTCTTTAGCACATCGCATGATCGGATTGAATCCATTGGTATACATATTGTTTGTATAATTTATACATGGTATCATAGCACTAGGAAATCACTATAGTGGAGAATAAATTGAGTTTGTGATGAACAACATTCGAATTTGGAAAAATATTCTTTGGTGCAACATGCGGATCAAGATGGATTTCAATTGCTTAAGATTGGAATATGCACTTGAGGGCAATTTTAATTATATTGCATGGAAAGAAAGAATGGAGGCAGTTCTGGAGGACAATGGGTTGAAATAATTCATTGATAATGATATTCCCAAGCTCGCAACAACAAACACCACTCTTCTTGATTCTTGGCAAAAGAAGGTTGCAAACGCTAGGATGATCTTATTAGAGGGATTTCGAGACCACATTGTCTCGAGTCTCCATGGAAAAGAGACTCCATATGCAATGTGGAAGGCTTTGATAGATCTATTTCATAGTAGCAGTGACCACAAAAAATTGGCACTGAATGACAAGCTCAGGAAAATCAAAATGGAGAAAGGCGACACTATTTTGAAATATTTAACCAAGTTCCTCCAATGTCGAGATGAGTGTGGGAGTGTCAAAATTAATGTAGCGGATGATGACTTGGTGATCCTAGCACTCTAGGCCTTCCCAAGATTTTGCATAATTATCATGACTCTGTCAATGGGAGGGAGAAGCTACCAGATTGGGAGCGACTTTGGTTGGATTTGGTACAAGAATAATTTAGGCGGAATACCAGGGATGGATCCTCATACAAGGCATATAAGGAGGAAAATTACACCTTGGTTAGTAAAGAAAAAAAGGGGAAGGGAAATAAATCCTATTCCAAATCTGAGACCAAAAAAGAAGGCAAGAAGCATGACATGTCCAAAGTGAAATGTTTTCATTGTCATGAGCATGGACATTATGCCACTAATTGTCGACAGAAGAAGAATAACAATAAGAAGGCTTCAAGATCTGCAACGGGTGAAGCTTTGGCTTCGCAATTTGAGTTGGACTTCTCACTCATCGCATGCATGGTGTCTAGTGCGATGGGATCCTTGTGGTACTTGGATAGTGGTGCATCTTTCCACATGACAAGAGACAAAGAAATTTTTAGTAGCTTGGAGGAGAAGGATCTTCATATGCATATCGAGATGGATGATGACAGGAGGTATAGCACTACCGGGATTGGTATAGTTACTTTCTAGAGACAGTCAGGTAAAAATTTCTTATTAAAATATTTCATGCTTGTACTAGGCTTAAAAAATAATTTAGTTTCAGTTTCTATTTTGGAGGATACAGTATATGATGTTGTTTTCAGTGAAGGGAAATAATTCCCTCATCACAAAGCCACAAGACAAGTTAAGAAGATTGGGATTCGAGTGAATAATTTCTACAAAATTGATGTAGATGGTTGCGCAATAATGATGGGTAAAGTAGACCGAGTGGTGAGCCGGGATGAGTGATCAGGAGCTCAAGTCCAAGCCATGGAAAAAAAAAGCTCAAAATTGAAAATGTTCAAAATTGGTTGAAACCAAGATGGTTTCATAGGTCTTTTCTTCCTGATTTCGGCGCCATAAATGATTCGAAAAACGGACACCGTATGAAGAATTTATTGCACTTTTAGTGGAGTGGGTCCGGCGGAGCACGGAGGGGCCAGCCCTCCTCCCATGGAACCTCATCATATGACTAGTGTGGGAGCTTAATGTTAAGAGTGCTTAAGGAGCCTAATCTAAATTTTAATATTTAATTAAGCTTTAGTTAAGTGGAGTTTAATATGGTGGAGATTCTAGAGGCGCTCCCAAATTTAGGCAGACTTCCACTTTTAGTGGAGTTAACTAGCAATTGCCCCACATTTAGTGGAGGAAATTGGGGCAAAGTTGTTTTGGTCATAAATTTCTCATTACTCAACCTTTTGGAACGAATTTTTTTTTTGATTTCATATACTTCTATAAATTTTTAGACTAGATATTTTCAATTTAGTCCTAAATGGAGCTCATTTTACATCATTGTTTTAAGCTCGGGCCTTTTCAAACAGGGCCATTTTGGGTTTTGAGTTTGGTTGAGCTATGGTTAACCTTTTTTGGTGAAACAAAATTAATTTTAAATTATTTCATACATTCTAGAGCCATTTGAATAGGTCTTAGCTCTGTTTGAGAGCTTTGGTGAAAACAGGAGGTTTTCAGAGGGCCACATGACATTGGGAGTTTGTTCATTTTAGATTTTGTAGTTATCAGTTTGGTGGGCAAAGCTCCATGAATATTCGACCTTATGAAGCCATTGGAAGTGGTTTCAAAGGAATTTTAGGACTTCTACAACCCGAAAAGTTGCAGAGAATTTCAAAGCACCAGCAGGACATTGATGAAGAAATCACTATTTATGGTAATCTTTCACTGTTTAGTGAATTTGAAAAGGCATTATTAGCTTTTTCCCGCCTTCTGAATCATTTTATATATTCATATTTGTCTATTGAGACACTTATAATCTTTTATTTCATTTGAGAGCTTTTAATACAAGAGGACAAGCCCATTTTGGGAGGCTTGATCCAGGAGATGTAGCCCAAGAGTTGGGGTGAACTCATATATTATATTGCTGTTGTGTTTTGATATTATATTGCTGAATATTTTTTCTGATACCCATGTTAAGTTTCAGCAAAAACAATTACACTTAAGATACATAAACAGTGAAAAGACATACACCATTTGCAAGCTAAATTTCCGCATAACGTCAAGTTTAAAGCAAGATCCTTTTAATTAAATCTGAGTGTTTACTTCTATTATTTCTTTAGGCAGAGTTTGTAAGAGGGCCAGGTAGCCTCTGGATTCATCCTTTCTTTGAAAGGTGAAATATCCGGTAAATGCCCCTACAGTCTATCTCTGTATTAGAAATATGAAGTTCTCTCATTTTCAGATTTAAACTTAGAGTATTTTTGCACTCATTTACATAATTGAAAATGGATACCTTGCACCCTTTTCAAGTACCTTCCATTTTCAGATCAGATGGTATCAGAGCTCGGGTTGAGCATTTGTTATTGTGCAAAAGGTTTTAAAACAGTGTAAGAGATTTATTGTTTTATTGGTTGCAAAATGGTTGCATGTATGAGTTTTCTTGAGTTGGAAGGATAGTTGTTGTTAGCTGAGTCTTGGAAAGGATTGAAGACTATTTTCCTTACCCAATTTACCTCAAGATTATCTTTGGAAAAAAAACTCCAATAGTTTGTGTTTTATGGCTGCTTGAATGAGAAGGGGTCTTTACTGACATTTGGCTAAAAGCTTGTCGTTTGATTGAAAGCTTTGAGGAATTTTCTTTGGAAGTTCTTTTTGGTTGTTTGAACATTTACATAATGTCATCTTCTTCTACAAGTGAAGTTTCCTCCTTCACGATATTCTTCAATGATGACATGAAGAATGAGTTTTTTAAGGTGAAGGACATGGTGCAGATTCTCATTGAGGATCAAAGAGAAAGCGTTAAGCTTCATGCACAATTTCTAGCTATGCAGGAAGAGAAAGAAGCCATTCTTCAAAGACTGCATGATATGGAGTTGCAGCTTCTTCAAGCTCAAGAAGCTTTGTCCAAGAAAATTCTTGAGGAAGAGGTTAATCGTTCCAACTTGTCTTCAAGTTCCTCCATTGAAAAGTATGTTGGTTCTTTTGAAAAACATACAAGAGGTATTGGGTCCAAATTGATGTTGAAAATGGGCTATCAAGAAGGAAAAGGTTTGGGCAATCATGCACAAGGCATTGTTGAGCCTATTTGTGTTGTGGAGCGTCCCAAGAATATAGGTCTTGGCTATGAGAAACTTAATGGCGAAGCTTTGAGCACATGCATTCAAGAATGTGATGCAAATTTAAAGAGAACCTTTATTCCAAGTTCTCAAATGCATTTATGTCAAAATTGTTCTAAGGATGATTGCCATTGTTTGAAGCCATCATTGTAGAAAGTAGAAGGTAAACATGTCGCTTATGGCGAGCATGAAAATGTAAGCAGTTTTCAAGACAAGAACAGTGATGAAAGTCTTAAAAGGAAAGTTGTCTCCTCTACTAGTTCATCGTCTTTCGAACACAAAAAGGATGGAAATTCCATGCAGCAAAAGAGGTATAATTATTCACATGATCAATTTGATTATGTTTCAGCAAAGAATAATAATTATGCTTGTTCGAATGAAAGAAAATTTTGTTGCACATTTTGTGGTGGAGTTAACCATGTTGCTTCAAGTTGCTGGTTGAAAAAGAAAGCACACAGGAAGCAGAAAAGGCAAAGAGAACTTTCTCAGAAAGTGCTTAAGAGTTGCACATTTTGTCAAAGGAAGAGACATGATGTCTCTCATTGTTGGTCCTTGCATCCAACAAATTTTCCAAAGCACATGCAGCTAAATGACAAAAATCTTGGCGTAAGTGGATCTATGGAGTCCATTATCAATGTGGAAATGAAAGATTCACATGAAGAATTGCGGTTGCAACAAAAGACGCCATGGAGTTGGCTTGGTAGGAAGTGGATTAACTTCTTAATGCAGTAAGTCATACTCATTTTGTACATGCAAATTTCAGTTTGGTATGCATGTATTTCAGTTGAAAATTTGATGCAAGATTGCATGTAAAAGCAATTTCAGTTGAAGGAATTTCTTTGTTGTTGAAAAATTTCGCCATGGAGGTGTAAAAGATGAGTATGATACTCACTTATGTTGCAGAAATGTCTTTTGGTTCAGCTCTTAATCACCCACATGTTTTTGGGATGATGTACTTGTTGGTATTTGAAAAGAAGAGTTGAAGTTGCACATGTACATAGAGGTCGTATGTGTAATTAGCGAACTGTATATAGTTCATTGTACATGATACATACACATATGTTTGTCAAGATGTATCTTGTTGTTTATCGACTTGTGTCGATTGTGTCATACATGTTTATCGACTTGTGTCGGTTTTGTGCACACTTTTTTTACAGATTTTGTGTGTCATTTTTATAGCACATTTCATTGTCAACTTGTTGTTGATGTCATATGTTGCACAAGATGCCTTTGGTATCATTTGGTGCAGAGAACGAAGTGTCAGTGCAAAGCAGTGCAATATTCCATGAGTTGGAAAGACATGAAAGCAAAGCGGGCACAAAGTTCAGCAAGTATCATTTCTGGTTTCAGTATGGCAGATTGGTAGGGCGAGAAAACTTGGTTGAGATTCGGCGCAAGTACGTGGCTCATTCAGCAAAATTCGCCATGTGAACAGTTGGCAATTCAGGAAAATTTTTGGAGGTTGAAGAGAAGAGGATGTTGTTATTCTCTCATTTTCTGTACTACAGTTCAGTTTCAGAATTTCAGTGAGCTTTTGGGGTCCAAAAGCCTCTCATTTGGGAGGTGTGATCAGGAGCTCAAGTCCAAGCCATGGAAAAAAAAAGATCAAAATTGAAAATGTTCAAAATTGGTTGAAACCAAGATGATTTCATAGGTCTCTTCTTCCTGATTCTGGTGCCGTAAACGGTTCGAAAAATGGACACCGTATGAAGAAGTTATTGCACTTTTAGTGGAGTGGGTCCGGTGGAGCACAGAGGGGCTAGCCCTCCTCCCATGGAACCTCATCATATGACTAGTGTGGGAGCTTAATGTTAAGAGCGCTTAAGGAGCCTAATCTCAAGTTTAATATTTAATTAAGCTTCAGTTAAGTTGAGTTTAATATGGCGGAGATTCTAGAGGTGCTCCCAAATTTAGGCAGACTTCCACTTTTAGTGGAGTTAACTGGCAGTTGCCCCACATTTAGTGGAGGAAATTGGGGCAAAGTTGTTTTGGTCATAACTTTCTCATTAATCAACCTTTTGGAACGAAATTTTTTTTTGATTTCATATTTTCTCAGAATTTTGGACTGAATGGCGTAGGTTTCAGTGCCATTGGAGCTCATTTTCAGCCTGTTTAGCTTTAGAGAAGCTTTTTGAGCCACTAGGGCCATTTTGGGTTTTGAGTTTGGTTGAGCTGTGGTTAACCTTTTTTGGTGAAAAAAAAGTCATTTTCAACTATTTCCTGCATTTCAGAGCCATTGGAACAGGTTTTAGCTCCTTTTGAAGACTTTCAGAGGCCGAAAACCTTTAGGAGAGTTTTTAGGGCCACCATGGCCATTTTGCGGTTTGAGCTGTTTTGAGTTGTGGTTATCAATTTGAGGTGAAACAAAGCTCTATTTCAGATAATTTCAACCTTATGAAGCCATTGGAAGTGGTTTCAAAGGAATTTGAGGACTTATACAGCCCAAAAAGTTGCAGATAAGTTAAAAGCACTATCAGGACATTGATGAAGAAATCACTGTTTATGGTAATCTTTCACTGTTTAGTGAATTTGAAAAGGCATTATTAGCTTTTTCCTGCCTTTTGAATCAGTTTATATTTTCATATTTTTCTATTGAGACACTTATAATCTTGTATTTCATTTTAAAGCTTTTAATACAAGAGGACAAACCCATTTTGGGAGGCTTGATCCAGGAGATGTAGCCCAAGAGTTGGGGTGAACTCCTATATTATATTGTTGTTGTGTTTTGATATTATATTGCTGAATATTGTTGCTGATACCCATGTTAATTTTCAGCAAAAACAATTACACTTAAGATACATAAACAGTGAAAAGACATACACCATTTGCAAGCTAAATTTCCGCATAACGTCAAGTTTAAAGCAAGATCATTTTAATTAAATCTGAGTGTTTATTTCTATTATTTCTTTAGGCAGAGTCTGTAAGAGGGCCAGGTAGCCTATGGATTCATCCTTTCTTTGAAAGGTGAAATATACGGTAAATTCCCCTACAGTCTATCTCTGTATTAGAAATATGAAGTTCTCTCATTTTCAGATTTAAACTTAGAGTATTTTTGCACTCATTTACATAATTGAAAATGGATACCTTGCACCCTTTTCAAGTACCTTCCATTTTCAGATCAATGAGGCTGAGTTATGGCACAAGAGATTCGGTCATCTACACCATGGTGCTTTGAAGGTCATGCAACAGATTTCTACAGGACTTCCAAAGGGTGCTCTTGTTCAGATAAACACATGCAAGGGATGTACCATGGGGAATTATGCAAAGGCCACTTTTCACAAGAAGGAGAACCGATCAGTGGAAATCCTTGAGAGAGTTCACTCAGATGTGTGTGGACCATTATCTACAGCTTCTACAACAAAGAACAGGTATTATGTGATTTTTGTTGATGATTTTTCTAGAAAGTGTTGGACTTACTTCATGCAGAAGAAAGATTAGAAATTCTCAAAATTTTGTGAGCTCAAAGAACTGGTTGAGAAAGATACAGGGAAGCATGTTAAAGCTCTAAGGAGCAAAAATGGTGGTGAGTACATCTCCAATGAATTCAATAACATATGCGTCAAAGAAGGAATTCAGAGAGAGTTGATTGCACCTCATAACCCACAATAGAATGGGGTTGCAGAAAGAAAGAACAAAACAATTGTGGTTGTGACATGAGTGATGTTGCATGAGTAGGGCCTATTATTGCATCTATGGGAAAATGCATGCAACACAGTGGTATTTTTGCAGAACTGTAGTCCTCATCGGATACTTGGCATGAGTACACTAGAGGACGTTTTTTATGGTAAGAAACATGATGTTTCATATTTTAAAATCTTTGGCCCATCTGTCTATTTCCATGTGACTAAAGATTCCAGAAAGAAGCTAGAACCAATAGCTAATATTGGGGTATTTGTGGGGTACACTAATACTCCCCACAACTATCGAGTGTATTTTCCGAACAACATGATGATTTTTGTTAGACGAGATGTAAAATTTGATGAGGAGAAAGCCATGCGATTGTCCCTTGCGAGGGAGCTTGATTTGCATGTAGATGAGGAACTCTTGGTTCCAAAGGATGAACCTTGAGATGTGGAGCAGCCACATGCGGCGGATCATGGAGTGGAAGAAACCACTCATGCAGAACCATCCACCAGACATGGTAGGAGGCGCACCACCGAAGCTGAAAGATTGAGACTTGATGTGGCATAACATGTAGGAGCACCTACATCACTCCGCAAATAGAGATAGTCTCCAGACAGGTTTACTAGATACATGGCTCTTATGAGCAAGTGTATTGTGACAAAACCATCCTCTTTTGAGGAATTAGTGCAACAACCAATTTGGGTTGACGCCATGGTTGAGGAGTATGAATCCATTGTCAGGAATAGTGCATGGGAAGTTTTCGCAAGACTAGTCAGGAAATTAGTGGTTGGATCTATATGGATCTATACGGTGAAGTAGACAACAGATAGGAGTGTGGAGAATTACAAGGCTATATTTTTAGCCCAGGGATTCTCACAAGTTGAGGGGATTGACTATGAGGACACTTTTGCACCGGTTGCGAGGTACTCATTGATTAGATCTATCCTTGCACTCTCAGTGCCAATGGGGTGGCAGATACATCAGATGGATGTGAAGACTATGTTTCTCAATGGATTTATTGAGGAAGAAGTGTACATTGAGCAACTAAAAGGTTTTGAGACCTTTTACAGTGAGTCGTATGCGTGCAGACTCAAGAAAACACTATATGGGCTGAAGCAAGCACCTCGTGCTTGGTACACCAGGATTGACAATTATTTCACCGGGTTGGGCTTCACGAAGAGTGAAGTGGATGTGAACCTGTACCAAATTGTGGTTAATGGTATGTTTTTTTATTATCATACTTTATGTTGATGATATTATTTTGATAGGTGATGAGCAGCTCATAAATTCTTGCAAAGAGGATATTTCAAGAGAGTTTGAGATGAAGGAAATGGGACTCCTTCACTATTTCCTTTGTTTGGAGATATGGCAGCGTGATGGGGAGCTATTTGTTTCTCAATGCAAGTATGCCAAAGAGATTCTGAGGAAATTCCACATGGAGAGCTATAAACCCATGGTGACTCCTCTTGCAAGAAACTGGAGGAAGGAGGATGCTACTTCAGGTGAGGTAGTGGACGCTACTTTTTATAGTCAACTTGTGGGTTCACTCATGTAATTGGTGAACACACGACCATACATTTTCTACGCAGTTAACCAACTGAGTCAAGCTATGGTTAAGCTGAACAAAATCTTTTGGAAGGTGGGGAAACATGTCTTGAGATATCTCAGGGGCACTACAAAGTATGGATTATGGTACATACATACAGAGGGAGTGAAGCTTCACCGATGCAGATTGGGCAGGCAGTCCATTAGACAGGAATAACACATTAGGAGGAATATTCAAAATATGATCGACATCAGTTTCTTGGTACAATAGGAAGCAGAGATCAGTTGCACTCAGTTCTTCCAAGGTAGAGTACATGGAAGCTATTCAGGCTGCATGTGAGGCCATCTGGATGAGGAAGATTCTTGTTGGTTTTTTTGGTCGCCATATGGATCTGATGGTGATACGTTGTGATAACCAAAGTTGCATAAAACTCTCGGTTAATCCAGTATTCCATGACAGGTCCAAGCATATGGACATCTGATACCACCATCTCAAATATTGTGTTTAGAGATGCATTATGTTACTTCAGTACATTCCCACGAAGGATCAGGATGCAGATATTCTGACAAAGGTGCTCGCCAAGAGAAAATTCGAATACCACAGAGGTAAGATGGGGGTAGCTGATAATCCCTTTTTTGTTGAAAGGGAGTGTTGAAAAGCCAACAAGAAATGTGTGTCTAATTTAGTTTTCCTTGAATTAAATTGGACAATAAATTGTAATCTTATCTCATAATCACTTGTAATAGTTAACTAAGTGTGATAAGCTGAGTGCATCAGACTCTTGTGAGAAGAGTGCATTGTATTTTTTCATGATTCCTTGGTTGAGTATACAATAGAAGATAGAGGGTTTTTGAGCAGTAAGATTTCCCTAGGAAAAATATCTGTGTTGTGGATTTATTCGCTTCTTTATTTTACTGGGTGTGATTGGCGATCGTGTTTATTTTCCACAATTAATTTGTAGAAGGGTTCAATATCTTGCTTTAGCATATCGCATGATCAAATTGAATCCATTGGTATACATATTGTTTGTATAATTTCTACATGTAGCTCTTATGAAATTCACACCACTTCCTCATGTCCTTCTTTGGCTTCATGGTGTTGTTCGTCACTTGCGGATTCAACGGGTTTTCCTGGGCTGCCCTGCCTTGGATTTTTCCTTTTTTCTACGGTTTGGGAGTGCCTTTGCCTTGCTTCTGACTCACAGATCCAAATACTCTCTTCTTCTATTTTAATTTATGCTCAATCTTTCCAGCATACCAATATGCTGCACCAAGCAAGGAGATGTCGAGGAACTCCATTTCCTCCTCGATGTATCTGTGCAAATAAATGTGGTACTTAAGCACCAAATGTTTCTCTAAATATTTGATACCCAACTTTATGCGTAGGGTATGGAATAGATTCATCAGCCATGCACATCTTGATCCCTTTGCTGCCGCAGTATATTCCATTCTATGTACTTGTCCTCATAGCTATACCCACGGGGTAATATTGTTCCTTGATGGCGTCTGAGAAAGAATTCCAAGTGGGTGTGGCCGAGAAAAGGGAGGATTCCCTCTCTTCCTTTTTCTCACATTAGGTTTCCCACCAATCCTTGACATGGGGAAAGACTTTGAGGAGTAAAAAAGTAATATTTTCCTTATTGGAAAATTCATGAACCGAAAAATATCCTTCCAATAGATTCAACCATCTATCTATGATTTCAGCATCTATTTGGCCCTCAAATATGGGAATGTCAAAGTTAACTTGTACCTTAAAAGTAGTGGTGCCTCCGGAGTGGCTCCTAGATGAAGATACGTCGCCGGTGGGTAGTCATCGAAGGATCTGGGAAAATTTATCCATCATCATGTTCCTTTGTTTCTTGAGGGCCTCCTCAAGCAAAATTTTGATAGGATATCTTGCTCCCTTATCTTTATTTTCTTCTGCCATGGGAGCTCCTCGGGGTTTGCGAGGCTGATCTTGCAAACGTTTAACTAGATAGAGCCCTAAATCCTTATACCCTGATCTCGTTGGGGACATGCAAAGAAATATCAAGAAAGAAAAGACCACTTTGATACCACTGATCTGAACCTATGTATGAATGCAATAAAATAAAGAAATAAAAATAAACACAGAGATGCAATAAGAATAAAAATTCAATTCATTAATATCAAATAACTGAAAATATGCTTACAGACATAATGGAAATAAACTAGATCATGTGATGGTAGCTTATCTCTGAGAAGAGATGTGGAAATTATATGCCTCTGAACTGTGCTACAATTAGGCTCAAAGCCTATTTATTATTGAGAAACAATGGAAAACCCTAAACATCCAAAAACCTAACCCTAGGAGATGAATCACCATATTTGTGGTTAATATCTGATATATTAACCAGGTAACATGTAGTCTCCACCACCTATGCCAAGAATTCTTGTCCTAACCCGAAACCACTAAGCATGCTTCTTGCCTTTTCCATCAACGTCCTGTTCATTCTTTCTGCAAGTCCATTTTTTTGAGTTGTGTATGGAGTATTCTTCTACCGTGTTATACCACACTTCTTACAAAACTCTTCAAATTCCTTATTGCAGAACTCTCCACCATTATCTGTCATCAACACCTTTGCCTTATTCTTTGTCTAGTTTTCCACTAGAGACTTAAATTCTTTAAACCTATCAAAGACTTCAGATTTCTTCCCGAGGAAATATATCCATGTATTCCTTGAGAAGTCATCTATAAATGATACATAGTACACATACTTAGCCAGTGATGGAACTGAGACAAGTCCAAACACATCATTGTGCACAAGCTCTAATATCCCTTTCGCCCTCTTAGCACGAGAGGGAAACACACCCAATTATGATTTCCATATACACAATGTTCACAGAAATTGAAATCCAGAGAGAAATTAGACATACCTTCTACCTACCATTACCATGAAGTATCCAAGCCTTTGATGCCATAACATGGTATTTTTGTTAGTGTGAATTCTAATCGCAAGCGTACGAAAAAATTTCACTTTAGCTGCGCATAACAAACAACCCTAACATCAAATGTGGCTGTCAATTTCCTTATATCTATAGTAGGTGATATGAATAAATGCTACAAAAATCTAGATCTATGCAGTTAAAGACATTAAACAACAAAAATAAACAAGAGTTGCTCCATACATCCAATAGATAAGACAAGAATTTAAAAAGAATTTTTTGTATTATGACACCTGAGAAGAGAACATGGAAATATGTTACCAGTCCCCCTCAATGGGATGGGTTCTTGTATGTCCTCAGCGCTTCAAATCCATGATATCTCTCTCTTGATGGTGTAGAAAACCCAAACAAAATGGAACTCAAAGGGAGCTCACAAACAAAAGTAAAAAAAAATATGACAATGATGGAGGATCTAAGTCAGACCAAAAGCATAGATCAAAAGGTGATCAAAAGGTGGAAAAAGGTAGTGAATGAATGGAAAACCCTTCTATTTATAACAAAATATTGAGTTAGTCTAGATATTGGTGCATAGTTAAAATATTATTAACTTACTTGGAATATTTTATTATTTTTGGTGGGGGAAAAGGAATTTTGAATTGGTTAAATCCATTTATTTAGAAATAATAAATAAATAAATGATTTATTTATTATTTCAAGGATGAGGTTAAGGAATAATTAAATAAATAATGATTTATTCAATTATTTATAAATGATTTAGTCAAATTTAACAAGGAATATTATTAAATAATGTTTTAAATAATTATTCCTAGAGAACAATAAGATAAATAATAATTTATCAAATTAATTCTCTTGTTTTGGGTTAAAGATGACTAGGAATATTAATTAAACAGTGGTTTAGTTAATTATCCCTAGAGAAAAATCAAACAAATAAGGATTTATTTACTTATTCCTTATGGGGTTTCCTGTTTAGACCAGAAATAACTTAATAAACTGTGGGTTATTAAATTATTTTTCATAGTGAAAGCAATTTTACTATGGTAAAATTGGTCTTACATGGTGTACTTTAGTCCATCTAATAGTAACAAATTAGAAGACCAAAAATTGGTGTAACAGATTTCCCTCCAGCGTGCAAGCGTTACGAGCTAATCATATGACCGAAGTACGTTGTAAGAACATAATCAATAGACACCAAAGGGGATTCAGAGAGAGAGAAATATAAGACAGACTAAAGCGAGAGAGGAATATACCTTGAGGAGGCGATACTTACAGGTGCGGAAAGTCTCTTTTATGAGTGAGTACCTGTTCTAAATGAGGCGGGGGAGGCATACCTATGCCCGCCGAGATGACAAAGTACAAAGAATAATGGTGCGCCCAACAAACATGGGAATGAGCTATATAGTACATGTTGGCATAAACATGGGCCGGATAAAAAACATAATGGATCCCACATACATATTGTGCCTGGGACAACAACCAAGTCTTATACAATAATATCTGAGTACATGCGATATAGATACAACTAAAGAGGCCCTGTAAAACAGGAAAGGGCTCTGAAAATCTGAATGATACATGCAAACAAAAAATGCGCTACAAGCGACTGAGGCCAGAAACATCAAATTTGTATATCTGCATCCAAGGCTATAGTAAAGAGGTAATCCGGGCATGTGGGGGGCTACCTGAAGGGCCACCCCCTCATGAGGTCTGAAACATCTCACACACACTCGGGAATCGTTAGTACAATCTATTGCATCACTGAACCATCAAGTATATGGATCTCGATCATGCCATAAGGAGCTGGAACTGAGAAACAATGAAGTCAAAGGGTAATAAAGGGTCCCTTTTCCTAATTCGAGGCACCAAACAAGAGTGGAAGCTGGAACCAAGGTACACCGCCCTCTAGACCTGTCTTTTGGAATGAATAAGTTGATGTCGACAGAAGGAGGTTCGCCATAGGTGAGGCAATAAGAAATCCTCAACTAAGGCACGAGGGATAATAATAGAGAGAGTGACATAATGACACCAGGGATGATGGTGGAATGGGGGGGTACTGAGTAGTGGGCTGCCAACTTCCCTTGTTAGAGCATAAAGGGCATGGATGACTTGGTAGCTACTGACTAGAATCCGGAGGGGATAGGGGACTATATGACTGAGGGCAAAAATGTGTGACACGAGAGAGGTAAAAAGAAATGAAGGATGGAAGACTGTGATGGGAGAAAAAAGGAACTCAGGACAAAATCCATGGATGCGATGATGACTCAACTCGAATTCTCTAAACAAGGGCGACTCGATGCTGCTGCTACACAAAAGAGGCCTGGTGGGGACCATAAAAACATGAGTACAAGATGGTTACTCACGATGAAAATCAACATGAGCATCGACAAGTATGAAGGAAAAGTGGTGCCCCAAGTACAAGTGTCGCAAGTGAAGAAATTCGATTTTGAGAAGCAGTGAATTGACCCTTATTAGAAAAAAGGCTTCCGGGTGAAGTGTCAAATCACCAAAAAAGAAATGATAGCCATTTGAGGGCTCGGTGAGATGTTTCTAATGGTGCTAATGGTTTTTCAAACCGAGCTACAGTTTGGTCATAATTTTCGAAAGAAAAATATGAGGTTTTTCTTTTAATAAGGCAATTTCCCTCCAATATGATTCATTTGCAGATGTAGATGTGGTGAATGTGGAGAGGAGGAAAAGGCCCTAAATCTTGTGGCAATCATAGCAGAAAAACCAAACATTTGAATTATGATCCGTGACTTTCAGGTAGGTGGCCTTACTTATCTAAAGGTGGCCTTAATTCTTCTTGGAAGGATGGTTCCTGGTGAAGAATTAAGGTGAGAAAGAAATATAGGAATGAAATACTAGAGAAGGTATAGAATCATCCCCGCCCATCAATTCAAACATGGGGACCAAGTGGTAAGTATGGTATCACAAAAAGTAGAATATTTGAAGATAGGGTATTAAACATCTATGATATGGGTCGCCGAAGAGGCCAGTAGGTCCAACTATCCAAGGAATGGGAGGAAAATCGACCATACCTAGATTGATGGGGTCTAGGTCGAGACTTATGAAAATCAAGTGAGAAGGTTACTAAGGGTGCCATCTGCTCCCAAGCATGGGGTACTTCCCCCAAGCATATGTTATGGAGGGGAGTGATCTGGTATGTAAAGGTGGGAATGATACCCCTAGCTAGAGGATTTTATGAGCACCATGGTGTTCCAAGTGATAAAATAATGGATTCAATCCTTCAGTATCATAGGCACTAAATCCTCAAGAGGATGATGGGAAGGTATAGGGGCATAGGTGCCCCCAATAATATTATGGTCATGCCAAATGTATTTAGAAAAGTGGAATCTAAACACATTTTTATGATGTGGTTCTCCATTTGTTTACGCTATGGTTATATTCGGTGGAAGAATGGATAGATGTTGTTCGAGAAAGGGAATGGAGGATTACCAATCTCTTTTGGTATTGCATATATGAAGCAAATGGACTAAATTTCTGGGTTCGCATACATGGTGTCACCATCCAAAAGAGTGGATTTGGATATAATGAACTGGTGCTCACTTAGAAAACACACAGGTTGGTCAACAACAATGTCTAAGGGGCTGGGTTGTTGATGTAAGATGAAGGAATGATGAACGGGATCATACCTAGAGTGATCTGAAGTGATATGAGACTCTAGAAGTTCTTATAAATGGGAAATAATAATGGTACTAGAGTCGACATGACTAGATGCACTAGGACGGTTGTGGAGAATTGCTTCTCCTGGACTCTCAAATATGGGTGCCCCCTTACCCAAACATTGGGTGTCAATGTAATGACCACAAGGTGTATTTGGTTAGAATGCATGGTTTCAAGGTAAGGGGGGATAGATAAAGTCAGGGGTGGTAAATGCTTCCATAATGTCGTCATCGCAATATAAGATGGGGTGACTGGTCGAAGAAAGACCACGTGATGTGACGAAGCTACCTGACTCATCATAATGGGAAGTGAGGTGCACATGCGCATCGTCATGGAGGGTGACAGAAGAAAAAGTAGGTGAATAAACTATCGATGTTGAGCCCAAGGTGATCACTGAAGGAAGGTCAAGTGAAAAAAAAGGGGATGCCCCAGAGGGGTCTTCCACCGTGGATCTCATAGACGATGACAAATAGAGGATGGTGGCCAAAGACTCCGTAATCATGACATCGGGAGGGGGTATGTCAATGGGAATGGATGTGTCCTCTGGTTTTGCTGAAGCATAACGCGCAAGTAAGGGAGAAGCGGACTTGTTGTGCTCAGCCTCGTATTGGTGAACCACTTCCAAGGAGGTGCGATAATCTTCGAGGCGAGGATAGAGGTAAGTATAGTGGCCATGGAGATCACACAGAGCACATGGGTCATTTGTGTGCAAAGTCTTGAGTTTCTTGGTTGAATATGATAAAGTGACATGAACTACTGGGATATCAGACTCAGGAAATGCTTTTTTGACCATGGGTTTGATTCGAGACAACTCAGGAAAATTGTGGGTGGCATGACTGACAACATCACACAAAGCACATGAAGGTGTACGCTTTGGAGGCTTAGGAGGAGCAGGTGTTGTCTAGGAATTCTTGTCCTTAGGTGCCTTTTTTTGGGCTTCCCCCCCTCACTTGAGGCTTTTGCAATAGGAGTATATTATTGTTGAAGTAGCTGAGGCACAAAAGCGAAGGGAGGGATCATAGTGACCGGTTGGACCGGGGTCAAAGTGGTGTAAGGTTTGAGCTGACAACATGGGGTATTGGTTGGGGGATCAATGTACCAGACTGAGATCCCCAGGGACATATTAGGAAGGTTCAAGATAGCCATAAAAGGTACCAAAAATACTCCAGAAAGGGTAGCAAGAAATGGTATCTGACCGGAGGGGTAATGACCAGACGAAATAGCTCCCAAATGGTTAAGGCTAGGGGGAATCGTTCCAGGAGGAAAAAGAGGATCAAGGACACCAGCTACAGATGAAGGGCCTTGAGGAGGAGGTCCTGAAGGCTGAGTCGAAGTACTAGGAGCAGGTTGCAAAGGGCGAGGCTATTGACTAGTTGAACCAAACCGTTTGAGGTCGGACAGAGACGATTGCATCATGCAAACATTCAAAGATCTAGGGTCAGAGATAAGAGGGGGGAGACCATGGAATGAACCAAGAAAAGAGGAATATTTATAGACTCCGGGTGAGACACTGGTCAGAGGTTCGAATATTTTTTTATTGGCCACTGAAGAAATAATGGACTCTGGAGAGATCTGAGACTTCGGTTCGTAATATTTCAGCTGGAATACTTTATTATTTTTGGTGGAGGGAAAAGGAATTTTGAATTGGTTAAATTCATTTATTTAGAAATAATAAATAAATAAAGGATTTATTTATTATTTCAAGGATGAGGTTAAAGAATAATTAAATAAATAATTATTTGTTCAATTATTTATAAATGATTTAGTCAAATTTAACAAGAAATATTATTAAATAATGATTTAAGTAATTATTCCTAGAGAATAATAAGATAAATAATAATTTATCAAATTAATTCTCCTGTTTTGGGTTAAATATGACCAGGAATATTAATTAAACAATGGTTTAGTTAATTATCCCTTGAGGAAAATCAAACAAATAAGGATTTATTTAATTATTCCTCATGGGGTTTCCTATTTAGACCAGAAATAACTTAATAAAATATGGTTTATTAAATTATTTTTCATCATGAAAGCAATTTTACTATGGTAAAATTGGTCTTACATGGTGTGCTTTAGTCCATCTAATAGTAATAGGTTAGATGACCAAAAATTGGAGTAACAATTTTCTTGAAACACCACTAGATTTTCTACTCCATTTCCAGAAACCACATAATTGTTGCAGCCATCAATAATAGTGGTACCCAAAAGCTTGTACAGATTTCCAATCCAAACTCCTCACATCACTACTAGTGCTCCCCGAACCATCTTGCAAGTATCCTTCTCGAACATAATTTTTACACCTCCATCATCCATCTTTCTTACAGAAATCAGATTTCTGGCCAATGCAAGAATATGCAGAACACTAGGAAGTGTTTAAATCCTTCCACATTGCAACTTCAACTTCAATTTTCCGTGTCCGACGATTCTAGACTTCATGTCATTCCCTAAGAAGATATCACCATCATCATATTTCTCATACTTGCAGAACCACTCCCTATGGGGAGTGAAGTGAAAGGATGCACCTGAGTCAATTAACCATGTCTCATTATCTACATGTGTACTTGAAGTAGAAGCCAAGTAAACATCCCCATCTTCACCTAAGGTTGTTTTTGGCTTTATAGAAGGAGCATCATCAGATCCCTTTCCTTTCTCAGGAGCTTTAGGTATAGAGTCCTTTTTCTATTGCCCTTCCTTTCTGGATTTCCAACACACCTTTACATGTTTTCCTAAATATTTATATCTCCCTCTACATTTAGATCTCCCACTAGAAGGACTTATTTTTTTTTATGTTCTAGGACCATCCATTCTGGCTCTCCATATTTTCTGTCTCATCTCCTTCGACAACAAGGATGAGACAATTTCATAAAACTTCAAGGTAGTTGTATTGCTACCTATTGCAACGACTAGACTATCCCACAAATATGGTAGATAATATAACAAAGTAATGCACTTATCTTGTAGAAAATCTCTAACACAGCTAGAATACCATGTAGAAATTATATCAATGGATTCAATCCGATCATGTAATGTACTAAAACAAGATACTAAATCCTTCTACAATATTTGCGGAATATAAAACGTGATTGCTCAATCACATGCAAATAAGAGAAAGGAAATTATCAATCATACAACACAAGATGTTCTTGGGGAAAGCACCTGCTCAAAACCCCTCTATCATATATTGTACATAGTTAAAAAATCATGAAACAATACAGTGATTTCTCACACCGAGAAAATTCTTCACTATCCTGATTTTCTCACTCTGATCCTGCTCAAAACTGTCTAGCAATTATTAGGCAAAATTGACCAACACTTAGCCAATTATCATCCCTTCCTTAGCCCAGCCTTGCTCACGAAATCCATAGGCAATTAATCCCTATTAAATAGTATAATTAGCCTTCCTTGACTGCAAAATCCCTATGGAGCCTTCCTCTAACTTTATAACTGCTTAGCCTTCCTTGACTACACAATCCCTATGGAGCCTTCCTCTTACTTTATAACTACACTTGGGAAATTTTCCAAAAATACAACTGATAGTTTACTTGTCTTCAAAATTTGTCTCAACTAGGTCTTCATCAAAATTGACATGCATGCAACTATTAATAGTGAATCATTAGTTTCTTGGTATATCACTACTTGTGAATTAAATCTATTTTAATTCACTTGATCTTCCACTAGCTCATGAATCAATTAGAACTATTTAAACTAATTTTAACTCAATTAATGTGACTTAAATGATCACACTCACATCACACTAGTGCTACAACTGCAATTGGACCCTATAAATAATAGAATCACTCTACATGCCTATCCTTTGACCCTCAACTCAAAATTTTTGAGCTAACTAAGTCTATCACACTTAGTTAACTATTACAAGTTGTTATGAGATACGATTACAATTTTATTTTAATTTAATTAAGGGATAATTAAATCAAAAGCCTCACATGGTAACCATTTATGGGTGCCATTTTCTAGATTTTTTTTTAGATGCCAATTTCATTGTTTCTTGTTGCAAATTTCAACACTCCATCTGGTAGACTTCAACAATGGAATGTCGATTTCACTTTTTCTTATGGCAAATTTCAATACTCCATTCAGTACACTTCAACACTAGAATGCCAATTTCAATTTTTCTTATTGCAAATTTTAACACTTCAACACTGGAATGTTCTTGCATGAAACACTACTCCAGTGTTGTTTGCACATGAAACTCTCCTGAAAATGAATATCCTCCAAACAATTGAATCAGTATGATGCATTTTCCATCAGATTCTTCTAACTACTGCTAGCTATTGCATATTTCTACTGGACTCCCTGTGCTACTGCTGACATCTACATCCATGCACTCTGCACTGCTGCCAACTCTGATATGAGCTCTAGTATTTAACACATGTCACTTTGATTTATGTCCTCCTGACATCTGACTACATCAATCTAACTGATCCTTCCTACTACTGCTGTGTTGTGGGCTCCTCGTAGCCAAGTTCTATCCATGAGACACACCATCTCAATGGACCCTACCCAAATTTCTTCTTGGAATTATATCTGCACATTGCCCCACCTCTCACCTAGAGGTATAGCTGCATCTACTCCCTCTGCCCATCTAGATCGAAATTCCCCCCTCCTGGAGGTCTCTTCTTTAGTGGAATCTTCCACTCGGCCTCCTCTCTACTTCTCCAATTGTGGATGCTCCACAACCTTCTGAGACTTATTATAAGGTTGCATGTTGAGAGATAATTTCTCCCTCTCAACCACCAAGTCATTAACCATTGATTTTCTCCTCAAATATTTTCACGCATCCTCAACCTCAAGAGCATACAGCTTCTTGACTCTTGAACCGATCTGCTTCAACTGTCCCGTGGCTATGCGTTTAAGGAGCACCTTTCATTTTTTAAACATCACCTCATAACAATGGCCTTCCACTACCGCTACGGAGACAATATTATTCCTTAGGCATAGAACATACAAAACATCTACCAGCCTGGGAGGGGAGCCATACTCCCTCTAAAAGGTAATTGTACCTATGCCGGTCACGTTATACCTCCCTTCATCTCCAAAAACTATGTTCTGTTGGAGGTCTTTCTCCTCCAAGTCACTAAAGAGATCTCTATTTCCTATCATATGGAACGAGTCACTGCTATCTAGATACCACATACATCCCATTACAGTGTTGCCCATGCATGCAATGAGAGTAAAATCAAGCTCGAACTGTGAAGCCAATGCTTCACCTGCTGCTACTGCAGGCTCCTTCTTGCTCACCTTCTTCTGTGGACAATTAAAAGCATAGTGCACATGCCCGTGATAGTCAAAGCATATGATCTTGGAAAAGTCTCTCTTTCCCTATTTTCCTTGGGACTTCTTTCCCTTTTTCTTTCCTTTTCTGACTCGCACACATTGTAATTGTCCCGCCGTCGCAAAATTTTCTAAAAAAAGAGTTGATTTTAAATAGACAATATCTCCTTCATCCGAGCTTCGATTTGACCATTTTTTTTTTCAATTTGGGTAATTTTCGCAAGTAATCCAAATATTCTATTTGTTTTGAAAATTTTGCATCCAAATTTTCAAATAATCTCTGCAAACTTGCTGCCCAAACAATTCCTGCTCTGATACCATGTAGAAAATCTATAACACAACTATAATACCATGTAAAAATTATAGCAATGGATTCAATCTGATCATGTAATGTACTAAAACAAGATACTGAATCCTTCTACAATATTTGTGAAATATAAAACACGATCACTCAATCACATGCAAGTAAGAGAAAATAAATTATCATCACAGAACACAAGATGTTCTTGGGGAAAGCACCTGCTCAAAATCCCTCTATCATATATTGTACATAATCAAATAATTATGAAACAATAAAATGCTTTCTCACACCGAGAAGATTCTGCACTATCATGACTATCTCACTCTGATCCTGCTCAAAAGTGTCTAGCAATTCTTTAGCAAAATTGACCAACACTTAGCCAATTATCATCCCTTCCTTAGCCCAGCCTTGCTCACACAATACCTAGGTAATTAATCCCTATTAAATAGGATAATTAGCCTTCCTTGACTGCACAATCCCTATGGAGCCTTCCTCTGACTTTATAACTTCTTAGACTTCCTTGACTGTGCAATCCCTATGGGGCCTTCCTCTGACTTGTCTTTAACCTTTGTCTCAACTGGGTCTTCATAAGAATTGACATGCATGCGGCTATTAATAATAAATCATCAGTTACTTGGTAGATCACTACTTGTGAATTCAATCTATTTTAATTCACTTGATCTTCCACTAGCTCATCAATCAGTTAGAACTAGTTAAACTGATTTTGACTCAATTAATTTGAGTTAACTGATCACACTCACACCACACTAGTGCTACAACTGAAACTGGACCCTATAAATAATATAATCACTCTACATGCCTATCCTTTGACCCTCAACACAAAATTACTGAGCTAACTAAGTCTATCACACTTAGTTAACTGTTACAATTTTTTATGAGATAAGATTACAATTTTCTTTTAATTTAATTAAGGGGTAATTAAATCAAAAGCCTCACATGGTAACCATTTCTGGGTACCATTTTCTAGATTTTGTTTCTCAATGCCTATTTCACTGTTTCTTGTTGCAAATTTCAACATATCTTCATCTAAAATTTTAATATCAACTAAAAACAATTGGCTTACCATAGTATTAAAGGCGATCATATCCTCTGTCACCGAGTCTCCATCCTTCATCTCAAGTTATACAGCTTTTTTCGTAGGAAAAATTTGTTCACCAAAGACTTAGATTGGTACAAATTCCCTAACTTGTCCCACAAAGCCTTCGTCATAGCTTCCTTGATACATTCAAAAATATTTAATCTGAGATACACAACTGTATTGTTCTCTTTGCTTTCTGATCCAAATTTTCCCAATCTTCATCTAAAATTGTCGTGGTTTAGTACCCATATCTATCATGATCCACTGATATTTATCCACCAACAGATCCTCCATCTTGAGCTTCCGCAACTCAAAACTATGACCATTAAATTTCTCTATCTTTATCTTTCCACTTCTCGCCATCTTCTTTCATTGCAAGAATCGATCCCATAGATCTCCCACTAAACAAGGTCTACCATAGGCCCAAGAAAACCCCTCAACGACAAATTCATTCCCTTGAAGCCGAAACAACTCTGATACCAGATGTAGGTTTTAACCTTGTACAAAAATTATCTGCAAATGAATTCTTAAAAAAAAAAATAAACAATGGTGAGAAAATAAAACATAAAACAAATATATAAAGAGATTTTCCTCTGTATCCCAAAAATGAGACTACCATATTGATTTTTTTCATTATATTCATTTCAATGTTACAATACATATATATACATTCTAAAACATTCATAAACCCCAATCCATTAACCTTGGATTAGAACATAATCATAGTTCCCTTGACCGGATCTAAAAAAAACCATGGGAAGAAAACGATCATGTCCAAAACCATGTGAAAAAACCATGAAAAAAACCATATGTAGGTCTTCCAACTATTATAGGGTCAAAAAAAAAAATCCTAGGGTGCTGCCCTAGATCCCGTGTAGGGGGGCTACCATCCCACTGCTACACTCGATGTAATGAACAGGGGGGGCTTGGGCCCCACTGTGACCCCCACACGCATGCGAATAATCATGGAAAGAATATAACACACACCCAACATGGGGAAGTCGAGCTAGGTTGGACCCTTTAGGCCTTTATTTCTCAAATATGTTCAAAGTGTGAATTCACTTGACATCTTCCCTACTCCTATGGTTACTTCATGGAGAAATGGGTAGGTAGGTGTTGAAGGGAAAAAAAAAAGGCTGGAATGCTCCCCAATGGCTGAAAATATGAATTCGTCCATAAGAAAATACAGATCATGGGCCAGTTTTGACAATATTTATAATCATATGCCTATCTTCCTAGAGCTTGACTTTCGGAATTCAAAATACTTCTATCCATTCAAGTTTTATCATTCGTGGCTTAAGGATTTATCTTTCAACAACCTAGTTAGAGAATGATAATACAAAATAGAAGTTCCAAGCTTTTCTTTTGATATATATTTCCTTTCCTATAAGCGAAACATGTTGAAGTAGATAGTGATAAAATGGGAGAAGGAGAGAAATAAGAACCTTAATGTTAAAATCACCTATATCAATCAGGAATGGAACTTCTTTAGTTAATATTTCTTTTTGGAATCATTCCTAGTGGAAGTCAAAAGCCATATGTACAATATCCATTCAAGGAAACTTCACATTTTAAAACTTAATGAGGAGTCCCTGAGAATTAAGAGTAGGGCCAACTCGATATCTCAGGGGTATGGTAACATGAAATTATTTCACAAGTTTTCATCTCATAGGAAAGTGAATAATTCCATTGGAGAACTGAAGGGGCCTAATGGAAATATGATATCGTCTCAAGAATATCTTAAAGGGGTAGTGGTTTCTCATTATTCATGTCTATTCAAGAAACCTTATATTAATAATTTTTTAGATCAATTGTAGATCATCAATATGTTCCTGCGTTTCTTCTCTAAGGAGGAAGTTGTTAGCATTGGAAGACAGGTCACTTTGGGAGGAGTTGAAAACACATTAAAAATTTGTGCAAAAGAAAAAGGTCTTGGGGCAGACAGTTGGTCCGCGGAATTATTTATCCGCTTATTTGACCTTCTTAGTGAGGAAATCCTAAAGGTTGTTGAGGAATCAACGGTCAAAGGAAAATTTAGTAATGTTAAATGCTACCTACATTTCCTTGATCCTTAAGTCCTCTAAAGCCCCGACCTTTGATAAATTTCGACCAAATTCCTTATCTAATACGATATACAAATTCATTTCCAAAATTATTTCCAATAGGATGAAGGATACTTTAGCAATGAATATCACGAATGAAAAAATTGGCTTCCTCCCAGGAAGGTAGATCCATGAGGCCATTGGCATAGCTCAGGAATGCCTTCATTCCATAGAGAAGAAAAATATCAGGGATTTAATTTTCAAACTAGATTTGGAGAAAGCCCACGACAAGGTAACTTGGAATTTTCTCAGGATTTTATTGATTCATATAAGCTTAGGACCTCTTATTTCCAATTGGATCATGGCTTATGTCTCCTTGGAAATTTTGCATCTTTAATAAATGGATCTCCATAGTTATTTTTCATCTCTATAGGCCTTTGTCAGAGATGTTCATTGTCCCCTCTGTTGGTCCTTATGGTGATAGATGGTATGAGTCGTATGATTCTGAATGATAAAAGGTTTGGAAGGATCAAAGGTATACACATTTTTGTTGTACAAATCATTACACGTTTACTCTTCATTGAAGATGTGATTATTGTGGGAGATGGCTCGTTGGAGGAATGGTTTGAATAAAAAAAATCATTTCCCCTTTTTGTAAGGAAACATGAATGGAATTCAGTTTGAACAAATCTAGTTTCCTCCAACAAGAGATTGAAGGTATGGTTTTAGCTATGATCAAGGATTTTTGGCCCTATAAAATGAAGGATCTAGATAATGTTTCAAATAACTAAGATTTTGGTTAAAGACAAACAACTACAAGAAGGAGGATTGGCTCTAGTTGGTCAGGAAGGTCGAAAGGAAAATTGGGTGCTAGTGTTACAGATGCTTGTCTATGGGGGGCTGCTTGGTGCTTGTTAAATATGTCCTTAAAATTATCTTGAATTTTTGGTCGATTTTGGTAAGATATCCTTCATTTATCCTCAATAAAATCAAAAAAAGAATGTTTCAATTCTTATGGTCAAGCAATATGGAAAAGGATAAGATTCACTTAGCTAGCTAGGAATCCATATCTAGGTCAAAAAGAATGGGAGGTTGGGGTTTAAAAAATCTCTCATTGTTTTGGAAAGCACTAACTTAAAAAAAGCTATGGGGGACTCTGTTGGGAATGGTTTGTGGAGCTAGGTGATCAAGGACAAGTACCTAAAAACACCTTCCTTGATTGATTGGATCTGAAATGTTGCCTCTGCTCCAGGTTCCTTCTCTGGCTCCTTAGTTTGGAGGGGCCTTATGTATTATTTTCCTTGGATTTTCAAATGGTTGATCTATAAGGTTGGGAATGACTTCCAAATTCGTCTTGGTAAAGACCCTTTCCTAGGAGGTTCTCCTTGTTGTTCACTTTCTAAGCCTCTAGTTAACATCCTCAATTCAAAAGGTTTATATATGCTTGGTAAAGCCTTTAGCTCCTATCCATTCAACAATACCAGTGATAGATGGATCTCCTCCACTGATCATGAATTTCAAGGCAACCTTGTTATATAATATGAAAGATTCATCAACACCCTGTCCAAGAATAGATTTCATCTCTAAAACGAGGACGATTCCTTAATCTTGGTTTGGAATCACACATCTAGCAGTGTTGAATCCAAATTTTCCTACACGGAAATATCCTCTTCCTTATTCCCTGTGAATTCTTAATGATGGTCGACTAAAATATGGAAATGGAACCTTCCTACTAAACTTAAAACTTTTACATGTCTGGTTTTGAAAAACAAAATTTTGACATGGGTCAACCTTAAAAAATGGCTTCCAGGGCCCTAACTCCTATTGTTTGTGTTGAGAAAATGAAGAGAGTATATCCCATCTGTTCCTCAACTATGATGATGCAAAGGAACTGAGGTCTATTGTTCTTTTAGCAATTGGTTATTCTTTCACAATCTCATTTTATTCTTTTGAAGACTATTTTTCTTACTGATACAGTAATATGAAAAGGATGCATACCCTCCCTATCTTCATAGATTGGAGCCTGTGGGGATTAAGAAACAAAAACAAAAAAATGAAAACATTGCTCCAAATCTAATTCAAGCTTCTTCAAAATCACTGGCTATCTTAAGAGAATTCCCCCCCAAGGAAAAAACAATCCAAAAAAGAATGTTTATCTGCCTTTCTCTCAATGCAGATAATCCCACAAATCTCTTTGACAGTGCGTCACAAAATGGTGGTCTCGCTCCCGTTTCTCAATGGCTAAAGTCATTAAAATTTCCTAAGCTTGTGATTGGGGGAGACTCTAAAGTAAGTGTTGATTGTCTATGCAATAAATCACATCTAAATGTCTTAAAATTAAGCTATTGGAAGTCAAAGATGAGCAATTATTATTGGAGTTTCAACACTTATCTTTTTTCGACATCTACAAGGGTTTCAACAATAAGGATGATTTTCTATCAAAAAAAGGGCTTCATCTTTAGAATGGTCAAATATTCATTGAAGAATGGAACAAAGGAGTATGTTACTTCTCTGGTTCTTATCGGTTTTTTTGAGATCTATGTGCTTATGTTAAATCTCTCTAATATTTGTTTTTGTTGTTTTTGCTTCAACAAACAGTTCCTGCTCCTCTGAGCGAGCTCTTGGTTACTATATCTCAAGTTTTTGTAATTTGTTTTTGTCGCTGTCTATTTTTTCTATGCTCTCCTTAGTATAGTCTGGAAGGTTTTTGATCATGTATGTGGGATTATTCTGGAAGTCCTCTGTGTGCCAAATCCAGTGGCTTTTAAAACTTTCTTGAGTGCAATTTTTGATGGACCCTCTCCGGGCCCCTGCTTTTGGCTACTACAAGTTTTTTTGTAAGTATCTTTGATTCTAATTAATAACAAGATGTTGTTGCCCTTTGCTTGAAAAAAAATGATTATTATTTCTTTTATGTAAATTGTGTAAAATAAACCCTCTGGCTATTAGTAATATTTACTAAATAAAAACACAAATTTTATATGTCTACAATGATATAGTCTTTAAGTAAGATGGGTAGAGTGTTCACTTTTAAAGAAATTTCGAAATCTCCCCAATTTTAAAATATGTAATATGGAACATTGTTGTTTAGTACGTGCCTTTTATGCAAAAAATAATTGATAATTTTAGACAAAATATTTCATCAAATATCCACTAAAACCTTAAACTATAAAAATAATAAAAATATAAAATTACATATAAATAATAAATCAATTATCATATGAATAATAAATCAATTATCATAACTATTGCATTCTCTATAGCCTAGTAATATATAATATTTACCAATAAATAAATAACTCATCCCAATATTACGTAGGTGAGCACAAATAAAGTTTAGAGAATAAAAATTACATAATTTAAATTAAATTTATATATAGATAAGTCTCTCTCGAGAATTTATGATGATGTAACTTGGGAGAGAGGATTACCTAGGTTACCTAGGTGACCACAAGTAAACTTAAGTAGAGAATAAAAATTACATAGATTTAAATTAAATTTATATATAAATAAATATGTCTAGAGAGTTTATGATGATGTAACTTGGATAGAAGTTTAGAAAAGGTTAAAAAAAAATTTGAGCAGAGAATAAAATTGATATAAATTTAAATTAAATTTGTATATAAATAAAAAAAATTTAGTGTCTGGAGCATGTTCTAAAATTATTTCTGTTTGGCGAAAAGCTTGTTTTTCTTGGATTTAAGGAAACTGGTTAATGACCCAAGACCCAGAGGTGACCCAAAGGCATCTGACACCCAAGAAGGTATAAGACCCAAGACCCAGAGGCATCTGACACCCAAGAAGGTATTAGCTTGGTTTTCCTTAAATAAGGGTGATGAGTGAGCATACATTCGTGGATAGCAACCAGAGATAATTGTCCTCATTGTTGGTTTGACAACTTAGTTAAGATAGATTTTGTTGATTTGACAACTAAATTATGATAGATTTTCCCACTATATAAAAAAAAGTAAATCTCTCACGAGATATTTATGTATGTTTTTATAACTTTATAATAATATAACTTAGAATAAAAATAATAATTAAAAAAATTAAATTAGAAAAAAAAAATACATAAAAATAATGATTAAATAAATCAACCAATTAAATACCAAATTAGTAATTAAATCCGTCTAAAAATAAATTCTGAATTTATGTTAAATAATTATTGTGACGTCAAATTTTTTTTGATGGTGTGATTACACCATGAAGTGAAGGATAACATAAAGAAACAACAAAAAAAAAAAATAATGGTGATCGCAATACCTAAGATTCTTCATTCCGTTGGGTATTATTGTCGGTAGGAAATATTTATAAATAAATAAAATAATTTTTTTTCATAATTATAAAATTTATAGAAAACAATCTATAATTACCAATATATATTTATATTTAATTAATTAATTTGATATTTAAATAATATTATATAGAAATATGTTTATAAAATATAAAATGAATATATATTTATATTTAATTAATTAATTTGATATTTAAATAATATTATATATATATATATATATATATATATATATATATATATATATATATATTGATTTAATGTTGAGGTATTTATTTTATGTTTTAAGTTTATATATAATATTTGCCAACTTTTAACTTAATAAAATTATATATATATATATATATATATATATATAGATTTAAAAATAAAAATTAATTATGAAAACAAAATCCATGGATTAAGATAAAAATAAAAAAGGAAAAAAAATTAATCTATAAATTAAGTTCAGAAATAAAAAAAATTAAATTAATGTATATTCACTTTGATAAATTTAAAAAAAAAATTAAAAATTTATTTCAAGATAAAAATAAATTAATTTAAAAATTATAAAATAATAATTTCAGTGATGAAGGATTTCAAGTATTTGTACGCTTAATGGTAAATCTAATCTGTTTTATTATGTTATACATTGAAAATGTAATTTAGGATTCAAAGGGGTTTGGAATGGTATTTTTTGAAAATGCATTTTGAATCAAAGGGTTTTTAGGTTGTGGGTACAAGATGCAAATAAATACTTTTTTCATGATATTATTTTTTTTTATGTTATTGTAAAATTTTTAATAAAAAATAATATTAAAAATATTTTGAAATAATTGTAAATTTAAGTATGTTTGTTTTGGAATAATATTTTTTAGAATTTTTAATTTAATTATCAATAATTACTAAATGAATAGTAGGAATTCCTAATAGTATACACAAATTAAATGTTAAGATTTATTTTTAAAGTAGTTATGTCTTTCTTGTCATATGAATAAATCTCATATTAAATGAGGTGTTTTCTTTTTTTAAAGAATGAAAAATACAAAAAAAGGGAAACTTTACATGTTACACGGCTTCTTGTGAACTCTTTAAGCAAAGCACAACCAACACTGAATCGCCCAATAACTTCACCCTACTTCTATTATTGTGAAACTTCCCTACCTAATATATTAGGTGTACAACATGGTCAGAGAAATTTTTACCAGTACCATAACTCATAACTAATATGGAATGAGTTATGGTTTTTTAGTTATCTTGTATTGATAAACCATGATATTGGCTCATGATTTTGTAGCTAAATCTATTCATATATTAAGAATATCTATAATTAAATGGAATGAATCTCCATGGTTAAGGTCTTGTCCTTTTTTTTTACTTATATATTCATTTTTTCAATTAATAATACAAATTATTATTATTTTATATAAAGTTCTATTTGAGTCGAGAGATTTATTCTACAACTTAGTATGAGGGCAATGTGTAATTCCCTGCGTGCTCAACTTGGAGTTGACAAGTATCCTTTAAAAAAATACTTTAAATGAAAAAAGATTGTTGGTTACAATAAAAACATAAATGCTTATACATGTTTGGTTAAAACACATTAATAATCACATTCTCATCGCGCTCACTTGGTTAGTTGATATTTCATTTTCACTCTTCCGCGTCTATTAATTATGTCGTTCTCTGCCAATGTGTCCATGTGTGAGAACTACATAAGTTGGATTGATCTTAGGTGTATAATATATATGTTGTAATTTCATGTTTAACATTTTGACTATGTCAAATTACATAAAAATAAAAATAAAAGTAAATTAAATAAAAAGATTGACATAATGTAATTAACATTTTAACTAGGTGAAAATACAATAAAAAAACAAAAAAATTATAATAAACTATAAAAACATCCCATAGTATTGACCTTATTTGAAAACAACTTCTCTAGCTGCCAATGTGTCCATGTCGGAGCCATTGAAATGTTTTAGGCCATTAGATCCACAAGTAAATAGTTTTATATTTTTTTTTATAATGTTAGTTTTTTTTCTTTCTTTTTAATAAGTTAGATTGATTTTAGGTGTATAATAGAAATGTTGTAGTGTCATGTTTAACATTTTGACTATGTCAAATTACACAAAAATAAAAATAAAAGTAAATTAAATTAAAAAATTGACATAATGTAATGAACATTTTAACTAGGTCAAAATACAATAAAATAATAATAATAATAATAAAATATAAAAACAACCCATAATATTGACCCATGATATTCATGTAGAATATAATTTATTAAATTATTTCAGAAAACATGATTTATCTTAAGAAATAATAATGAATATTATAAAATTTAATTAATTAAAATGTATTATTATATTATATTAAAATTATAATTCTATTATATAAAAATTATAACTAATATATAATATATTATATTTTATATAAACACACTTCAAAAGTCAACCAAACTATACAATACTTGGTTATGAGAATTAATGGAGAAGGGTTTAACGTATGTGAGGTGGAGAGTTGGGAGGCATAAGGGGTGTAAGCATGATGAAGGCTGGAGTTATAAGGCGAATAGGAAGAGCAATTTCTTTTTTATAAAATTAAATAGCCATTGTATAAAAATAAAACAGGTGGCGAACGATTAATTTTCAAACAGTGTCGTGACACAAAGCTAAAACGTCTTCTAGGTAAAAATAAAAATATAAAATTACATACAAATTGAAAAATAATAAATAAATTATTATAACTATTGCAATCTCTATAGCCTAATAATATATACTATTCACCAATAAATAAATAACTCATCCCAATATTACCTAGATTAACTACGTGAGCACAAATAAAGTTAAGTAAAGAATAAAAAATACATAATTTAAATTACATTTATAAATAAATCTATCTAGAGAATTTATGATGATGTAAACCTAGGTGAGCACAAATAAAGCTAAGTAGAGAATAAAAATGGCATATATTTAAATTAAATTTATATATAAATAAATCTCTATCAGAATTTATGATGATGTAACTTGGATAGAGGTTCAGAAAAGGTTAAATAAAAAAAATAAAAATGAATAGAGAATAAAAATTATATAAATTTAAATTAAATTGATATAAAAGTAAATCTCTCACGAGATATTTTATATATGTTGATGTAACTTTATGACGATGTAACTTGGGATAGATGTTTAAAAAAATTTATACATAGAAATAATAATTAAATAAATAAACCAATTAAACACCATATAAAATTAGTAATTAAATCCATATACAAATAGATTCTGAATTTATGTTAAATAATTATTGTGACGTTATTTTTTTTTGATGGTGTGATTACACCATAAAGTGATGGACAACATAAAGAAGAAACAACAAAAAAATAATAGTGATCGCAATACCTAAGATTCTTCATGCCGTTGGTTATTATTCTCGGTAGGAAATATTTATAAATAAATAAATAATTATTTTTTCATAATTATAAAATTATAAAAAAACAACCTATAATTACCGAAAAAATCTTATATTCACCGATATATATTTATATTTAATTAATTAATTTGATATTTAAATAATATTGTATAGAAATGTGTTTATAAAATATATATAGTGATTGAGTGTATGTTGAGGTACTTGTTGGGTTATGTTTAGATATTTGAATTTAATATTTAAATAATATTATATAGAAATGTGTTTATAAAATATATAGTGATGGAATGTATTATTGAGATACTTACTTTATGTTTAGATATAGTATTTGTTAATTTTTAAATTAATAAAATTTAAAAAAAAAATTAATTAGAAAAACTTTAAAAATCTATGAATTAAGGTCGAAGGAAAAAAAAAGTCTAGAAAAAAAAAAAAAATGTATATTCATTTTGATATATTTAAAAACAAAAATAAAAAAATTTATTTCAAGATAAAAATAAATTTATTTAAAAATTATAAAATAATAATTTTAATTAAATATTATTTAAAATTAAAATAAAATTGGTAAAATACAATTTTCTACCCATAAATCTCAGGGTAAAATATTTTCAAGTTCTTTATTTTGGAGGGCAGAATTCAGTTTCAATTCGGATAAAATTGAGCCATGGATAAGAAGAAAGAAAAAAAGAAATTATTTAAAGATAATCTATGGGACAAATTGCTTCTCCATGTGTGTGACAGTTGCATTTAATGATAACTAGTTGTTAACTAGTTAAAAGACATTTTTAATTATTTGTTTTAAGAAAAGACTGGAACTTTTTTTTTTTCTAAATTAGTTTAAATCTATTAAAGAGGAAGAATAGTTTACATCATGGCCGAAGCCTTTCTTTGCCCAGAAGTGTGGCATGTTCATCAAAAGAAACATAAAATTGACTGCCCACTAGGGGAAACCAGTCCAATCCATACATGATGCTACTGTGCTGCCCACGCAGGGTTATCAACTTTGGATTCCACTGTACTTTGCATATATGATAGACTGATAGACAAAAATTACTGGATAACATAGCTAAAAATTCAAGTTCAATCCCTTCAAGTTGGGAATCATAAAACAAAAACCAAACACAATTGGAATGTTTAAACATCATGATGAGGAGGAGGTTCTTCAATTATGAGGCACCTGTAGGCCTCCATGTCGTCATCCTCCCTTGGCTTGTCCGCACATGAGGCAGCGCTTTGCTTGGAATGCTCACGCCCGCAGCGAACCTTCTCCTCATCACTTGGAGCTTTTCCTTTGTCCTTGTCCACCGGTCGTTACTGCTCGTCCATGTCCTAAGCTGCCGCTGAGGTTGTCCCTCCCTGTGCACGTTGGTATCAACCAACTGGGGTTCCTTCTTGAATGCCACCGAAATGGAAGCAATGATGCGGGGTCGATTCAGGGAGCAGTGGAAGAAGAATTGAGCAGTCTGGGGCGTATTTGAAGCTAGAGTAACAGGGTTGGCAGGTGCAGGAGAACCCATACTAAGGCTGGCAACCTGGAATCTACCCCTCCCACTACGAGTATTTGGGTATCTACCAATAAAGTAGTCCGAGGAGGGAGAAGAGGACTCAGAATTGGAGGTGGAGGGGGTGCGCTGGGGACGGCTCCTAGTGCTACCCCTACGACATCTCATGTGGTGATGCAGCCGCGACATGGTGATGGGATCAGAGGAAGGCGAAATAGGAGTCGAGAGAGCAGAGCTGGGAGTGAGCGGAGTGATAAGGAGGTCCAAAGTGACAGTGGTTAAATTGCAGAGGCCAATTCGAGAAAGGTGCAACCCATCTCCTAACTCAATGTAGCAACTAAGATGGCTCCTTCTACCAGTGGCAGTGCGGTAGCATGGTCGCACAGCAGAAGGTGAACAGAGGCTTTGCAGCGGAGGAGGAGCGACTAAGTTCCCTCTGCCATCCTCCATCTTAAAACCCAGGTCGGAGTTGCCTCGGTGCTCACCTTGCGTTAATATCTCATTAATGTGATCAAAAGGCGGGTGCAGGGAAAACCATACGGAGGCTCGAGCGAGTATAATGGTCGGATCTCGGCCTTCGCTCTGATTAAATGCTGCTTTGATGAGAGAATTTCGTAGAAGACGATCTCGTATGGCAATGGCTTGGGTGGCCAAGTGTCCCCGCCACTTGCTGAACCCAAGTCCCATCAGCATAATAATCCAGCTATACACCCGCATCCGAGAAAAAGACTGGAACTATTAATGTTTTGTTAAAAATTTATTTTCATTAGTGATTAATTATGAATAATAAAATCAGTTGGAAAGTGAATCCATAAAAAGTAAAAGCTAATGGTAAATGTTTTCCAAGAACTGGAAGGTGGTTGGGACAGTTGGAAAGAGTTACCTACTCCTTTGGGGATAAGAGACTGATCCCAGTGAGGAGTAGGGGTTTTGTTCATGGACTAAGGGAGAGTGTAGATTTTCCAGAGCTGGTAGAGACTAGTGGAAAACACTCAACAATCCTAAATTTATTTCTAGTACTGACTGGACTAGGTGTCTTGAGGTCACAGCAGAAATATCCACTGTCAACCGGTACCTTTCAGGAAGGGAGCACGGGGGCAAGAGGAGGATGTAATCACCTCTCTTGAAGGTTTGGAGGACCACAACTGCGACTTACATATCATCAGATAAGTAACTGTGTATGCTCAGTAGAATTAGGTACTGTAATATCTCTAATCTAGGTATGTACAGGTATTTTTCTTTACCAGTGACAGATACAGTGAATTATATGAAAATAGGATTGGGAAAGAATGATATTAATCTTTGTATTATTAATATCCCATTATACATATCCCAGACTTGTATAGATGTTGTAAATTAAATGCAAAATCGACATTGTATTTAAAGTTCAATAGTTCTTTTATTATGTAAAGAAAGATGTGAAAAATCTAGATTAGAATTTATACAGCAGTGGCTGTCAGATATTGGAAACTGGAAAAACAAGATTTCAGTTATAAGCATAGATAATTTACAGTGAACTTATTATATAGAAAACAAATATTCCAGTTAATGAAATGACCTGTGGAACTGGGTAGATGGAGGAAAATATATTTAAATCCTTTAGGAAGAGTTTTCATTGAAAAATTTATGTAGAGAAGACTATTGGTCGAGGGTACCGGGTAAAACCCTAACCCAAGACACATTGTCCCTCAATAACAGTTATACTCGGACATTAAGCAAGGTGGTCCGGTCACCAAAATGAAAACTACTGTTACCAGATTAACTAATGACTATGGATTTAATCTATCGAGGAAATATTAGAAAAGGCAGTAACTGCTATCTCTGCAAATATCAACATTTGGTATTTATGCAGAAGTATAAACCTTGAATAAAAACTTAGAACCAAAAATTTGAGGAGAAAATCTTTGCAATACATAAAAGCATAGGTTGGCCGAGAGCTTCGACCGTGACCAAGAAAATATACCCTTGGTAAACATCATCTAGAAATATGAAATTTCTCCATATATTTATATTTAATCACAATAGAAAGATAGTAATATTAATTTTCATTGAAAAAGGGTAAGACCGAGTGGACTACCCTGAAATGCAAGACCAGAAGGTCTATAGCTATTCAATAAAAAAAACATAAAATATTCGTACTTTACAAGCATGTCTAAGTCTCAAGATAAAGTACCAAGAATCCAAAAGAAAATGATTCGAAGGTAAAAATCCTCGCTCTCAACAGAGAAAATTAACACTGCTATACAAAGATTATATATGTCTTTTATAGAACCGTAAACTCAGAAAGATTATTGTAAACAGAGATTCCGACTATTCCATGCCAGAAGGAAACATGGGTTAGTTCCAATGGCACGACAAGCCGAGGACTAGATCCTGAGATCATCAAGTATAGCATTCAGAATACATGTTTAGGCAGTAAACTCCGTTAGTAGAGAGAATCAAAATAGAAAGGACGGCGGAGCAAGGTCAGGTTGAGAGGTGAGGTACCTACAAAGTTAAACAAACCTAAAATAATTAGTATTGATTCATTGTTATAAAAATTGTAGGTAAGTTCAAGTAAAAACGGATAGAACCTCTGAGAAATGATATTTACCTGCCATATTAAACATCCAGAAAAATGAAGAACCCCACACGCAAACCTGGAAAAGAAACGGTGGAAGTATCAATGTGAAACTTTTAGAATATTGGATTAAACTAGAGATTCAGAAGAAGGACTGAAATAACTGTATTATTTTAAGAAAGACGTTAAATACTACCTTTCCGAGCCAAACGTGGGTTAACGCCTGAGAGCCAAACAACAGGTGAACCATGAATGGGAAACAATCCTCGAATGTGTATCTCGCACCCATCACTCTGTTTGGGGTATGGATGTAACCTCATAAACTGGGGAATTTACAAATACATTGGAGAAATCCAAAAACAAATCAAGGATTTCAGCTAACATATAAAATAATTTCATAGTGGAAAATAACACAGTCAATGCAGATGAAGAACCAGATATCTTACCTAGATGTGTCCGCCGAGAGGGTTTTAACTGGCCACAGATAGAGCCAGCCTTCACATTCATGAGATTTATTACAGAGACAAATTTTAGACTAGAGACCAAGAGCTGGGACCAAATGAGGGTTTTTGTAGATTTTCACTGAGTTAACAAAGCTTTCCCGCTTGAGAGGTGACGGTGGATTCCCAAAAAGAGTTGGACGGAGGAGATTAAGACAGGTTGTATTGAAATCCGAGCAAGAGCTATGGGCAATCACCCAGCCGTGCAAGAGGTACATGACAGAGTGAATAGCTTTAAATTAACCAGTACAAGATAGCTTAAATCTTGCATAAGAATCCCATTTCCCAAAGCTCAGACCATAAGTGTAATGTTTTGGCAGGTAATATGTCTATGTATTAATTATAAACCCTGGCTTAATAAATCATGTACGTGATTATAGACCTGAGACTATGGTATAAGCGTATGAAATGATTGTACGTGCTTAAGCTATAGGTGTTAAGTTTAGAAATAGGATTATCTCTTAATCTTCCGTTTAAGTAATATAGTTATGGTAAGAACCTAATGTATGGTTTTCAAATCTAGTAAATATATATATATATATATATTTCATCAAATATGGAGTGAAAAGTAAAAAAAAAAATTAATGAGTGTTACAACTGGTATCATAGTAGCGTTCATACGCTGGGACCCTAAGGGTCAACTAACAATTTACGTTGTGTGTATACTGATGCACATAATATAAGTATAATAGGAAACATTATGAGAAGAGGATCAATGCAACAACCACCCAAGAACACCGGGGAACCCCAAACACAACCAGTAGTGAGCCTTGAGATGTGGGTTCAGCTGAGTGTCGATCAACACCAACAAACGATTAGAATGCTAGAGGAACAATGTTAAAATTGGACAACTAGGTCCAAACTCCATGTTGTGATGCTCAAATGAAGACACCAATATTTTTATTGGGTTCCTCTTTCGAAGAGGTGCAAGATCGATCTAAAGATCATCTTGATCTGATGAGCAGAACATTTATTTTGAATTTATTTTTAATACTTTCAAAATATGTGCAGGTCGGCCTTAAGGTTTTACACCCCCAGAAAATGTGTCAGACACCCTCAGTGATTGATATAAATAGAGTCAACGTTGGAGGACATTTCAATCATCTCATCACACACATCCTCATAATCTGGAAATGGATGCCGTAAATATGGATGATGTCGTAAATATGGATGATGCTGTAAATATGGATGATGTCGTAAATCTGGATGATGCCGAAAATGGATGTCGTAAATCTGGATGTCATAAATATGGATGATGCCGGAAATGGATGCCATAAATATGGATGATGCCATAAATCTGGATGTGGGATTCTTTTGTTGAATCATGTTGATTTTTTATGAGCTGTCTTTAGGGACTGTGTGTGTGAAACTTCTGGTTGGCTAACCATATTGAGACTTTGTTGGTTGAAGCATCCTGTTGACCTCCATAACGCACCAATACACTTATATTTTTCTGGCTTGTCTTCTGTTGATCTACTGGTATTTCTATCAACACTTTACTTTCTTATTTATGTGATTGCTGACTGACATTGGGGATGAAAGTAAAGTTGCATCAAGCATAAAACATCTTCAAAAATTTACAAACAACAACATCAAACCAGCATACTGTTGAGTACAATATAGAAACTTCAGGAAGAGATGGTGCGAGTTTGTAGTGATAACGAGCGCTTGATGCAAGAGAAAGAAAAGATACTCAAGAGCCTGTCAAACAAGTAAAATCAAGAAATAGAGCACCCCAGTGCTGATAGGGACATGCAAGAAGGTGATTAGCAACAAACAAGGGAACACACCACCGACAGGGTGGAAAGAAGCCCTTCTCAGCGAAGTAATAAGAACAAAAACTATAATGAGGCAGATTTTGGCAATGTGTCAGATCAGCAAGAAGTTAAGAAGCAGAAAGTGTAACTTCAGGGGGAGTTTCGGAAAATAAAACCACCAACATTTGATGGTGAAGCTGAGGAAGTGGCAGAGGCCTGGTTGATAAACATGAACAAATATTTTCAGGTGTACGAGTACAATAGTAACCTGAAGGCCAGATTGGCCATATATCAGTTAATAGAGAAAGCCACTATGTGGTGGGAAGAGGTAAAGAATGTTCGCAGCATTAAGGACCAAGATGTTACTTGGGAATCGTTCCAGCAATACTTTAAAGAAAAGTATTTAACATAATGTTTCTATGATGAGAAATCTAAAGAGATTCATGACTTGAAGCTGGGACAGATGACTATGGACGAGTATATCACTAAGTTCACCTCCCTATTACGATATGTTCCATACCTCCGAGAGGAAAAGGCTAAGGTGCAAATATTTTTGAGCAACTTGCCAACACACATGAAAGAGAAAATTGAATTTGTAAATCCCAGAACCATGGATGAAGCCATTCGTAAGGCACGAATATGCTATCACTAGTCCAAGGCTAAAGGGGAGATTGGAAAAGGTTGGCAACCAAGGAAATGACAGAAAAGCAGCTCAAAATTCAAAGGCACCAAAAGAAATAACTTTAAGAATTCTGCACAAAGTTCTGCCAGTAAACAATTTGGCAGAAATCATCAAAGAACGTGATGGCCAGCAGAAGAGAAGCCTACAGAGGCATATAGCAAACCTGAGCAAGGGTAGATGACCAAGCCACCTTTACAGTGTTGGGGGTGTGGTGAGGCACACTATTATAAAAACTGCCCACAACGAGCAAGAAATGACACAGTTGAAAAGTTGCAGGAGGCTTCTACAGTAGGTGATGTGGCACGAAATATTCCTCGTATCAACGCCAACAATAGTTGAGTTGGAAGGTAAATTACTGTCTCAATTCGTTTCTATTTTGGTAGACCCAGGTGCAAGTCTATGTTATGTTAGTCCCAGAATAGTGGAAATTTGTAAATTAAAAGGGAAAAAGTTCAAAAGTCTGTGGCTGGTACAGCTAGCCACAGGAGAAAAACGAAAGGTAACTGCCAAAATTCCAAACTGCACATTAGAAATTGCAGAACAACAACTGAATGTGGACCTGAACATACTGCCATTAGGGTCCTATGATGCTTTGTTGGACATGGATTGGCTAGAAAAACATTGGACCTTAGTGGACTTCAAGGCAAAGATCATCTATTACAAAATGCAAGATGGAACATGCAAGGAGATTCAGGGAATCAAGAAGCCGTTACAACTATGTCCAATTACAACATCCAAAATTCGTAGATGTATGAGAAAGGGATGTCATATATATGATATCCAGGTGGGATATGCTAATTCCAAGGAAAAAGCACCTATGATGGAAAACATACCAGTAGTACAAGATTTCACAGATGCTTTTCCAGAAAATATCCCTGGATTACCACCAAGGCGAGATATTGATTTCACCATAGAATTAATGTCAGGATCACCTTCCGTGTTAAGGGATCCTTACAGAATGAGTGTTCTAGATATAACTGAATTAAAAATGCAGTTACAAGAACTACTGGACAAAGGTTATATTCATCCAAGTGTGTCCCCTTGGGGGGCACCAGTGCTGTTCGTGAAGAAGAAGGACGGAACCATGCGAATGTGAATGGACTATAAACAGCTCAACAAGTTAACAGTCAAGAATAAATATCCTTTACCCAGGATTGATGATTTGTTTAATCAAGTGAAGGGGGCCACAATATTTTCTAAAATAGATTTAAGATCTAGATATCACCAGATCCGAATCAAAGACGAAGACATTTACAAGACTGCTTTTCGTACCAGATACGGACACTATGAATTTATGGTATTACCCTTTGGGTTAACAAATGCACCAACAACCTTTATGAGGTTAATGCATGGTATATTCCACCCTTTCCTGGATAATTTTGTTCTTATATTCATAGATGACATTTTAATCTATTCTAAAAACTAGGAAAAACATAGAGAACATTTAAGGACTGTGTTGGAAATGCTAAGAAAACACCAACTATATGCTAAGTTTAGAAAATGTGATTTCTTTAAAACAAAAATCTAGTACCTAGGCCATGTCATTTTAGCAGAAGGGATTGTTGTTGATCCAAAGAAAATCAAGACAATCATGGAATAACGAGTACCCCAGAATGTAGCAGATATTCGATCCTTTATGGGATTCACTAGGTACTATTGGAGATTTATTGAGGGATTTTCCAGAATTTCTTTTCCCATTACCTCTTTGCAGAGAAAAGGAAAAGTATTTAAGTGGACTGTTGAGTGTCAAAACAACTTTGAAAAGTTGAGTTAGCTTTTGACCATTGCACCAGTGTTGAGGGTAGCTGACCCCAACAAAGAATTTGAAGTTTGTACAGACACAAGTAAAGAGGGTGTTGGGGCAGTTTTATCTCAAGAAGGCAAAGTAGTTGCATATGAGTCAAGAAATTTGAAGGAACATGAACAAAGGTACTCAACTTATGATCTATAATTAACAGCAGTAGTACATGCGCTCCGGGTATGGAGACACTACTTGCTGGGTAAAAATTTTGTGCTAAAGACAGATCATAGCAGTTTGACTAGTTATTTCAAACAAGCTGGTTTAAACTCCAGACAGGCAAGATGGAATGCCTTTCTAAGTGAGTTTGATATGGACATCCAGCACGTGAAAGGTAAGGAAAACTAGGTAGCTGATGCTTTACGTAGAAAATTGCATTGTGTTTATGAGCTTTATTACAATCAGCTCGAAAGTAAATTCTTAGATCAAGTAAAAGAAGAAGCACAAAAAGATCTGGAATATCAATTCCTATGGCAGCAAATGGAAGAGACCAGAAAGCAAGGAAGTACTTCTGAATATGGAGTAAATACTGATCTGATGCTAACCTTTAGAGGAAAGGTGTATGTACCAAACCGTGTGGACCTTAAAGAGCTCATCATGGATGAACACTATAGAAGTAATTATGCCGATCACCCATGATACCAGAAAATGTTAACAACTATTAGGAAAGTATATTTTTGGCCTGGTATGTGCAAAAATATTGCTGAATATCTAAATAAATGTTTGGAGTGTTAGCAGGTTAAGGTCGAGCATCGACATCCCGCAGGATTGTTGCCGCCCATACCAGTACCTGAATGGAAGTGGAAGGTCATATCCCTAGACTTCATTACAGGTTTACCGCGATCAAAGAGGTACAACGACTCCATCATGGTGGTAGTTGACAGATTGAGTAAATTTCCACGTTTTATACCTGTACAGTCCACTTACAACACTATACAGATAACATATATTTTTATGAAAGAAATATTCAGACTACATGGCATTCCCAAAAATGTTATCTCAGACAGAGATGTTAAGTTTACTTCTGCATTCTGGAAAACTCTATTTTGTTTACAGGTTTGGGGACCCAAATAAACTTTAGCACTTCTTATCATCCCCAGACAGATGGTCAAATAGAGCGGGTAAACCAAGTTATGGAAGACATGCTGCGCATGTACATGATGCAGCAGCCAACCAAATGGGAAGACTACTTGCATCTGGTTGAATTTTCTTACAGCAATGGTTATCAGGAGTCCCTTAAGATGAGTCCATTCGAGGCCTTGTATGGGAGGAAATGTCACACACACATAAATTGGAGTAACCCTGAAAAAAAACTAATGTTGGGACCCGAAATGCTGGCAGAAATGGAATCAGAAGTAAATAAGATAAGACAAAATTTGAAGGCTACATAATATCAGCAGAAGATCTACGCAGATAAGAAGAGGTCTTATCAGGAATTCGAAGTGGGAGACCATGTGTATGTGAGGATAAAACCCAAGAGGAGTACCTTGCAGTGGACCTCTTGTGCCAAGTTGGCTCCCAGGTTCTGTGGACCCTTCTAAATTTTGGAAAGGGTAGGACCTATGGCCTATCGGCTGGCTTTACCTAGTCACATCTGAGTACACAATGTGTTTCATGTGTCCCTGTTGAAGCGTTATGTGCATGATTCAAAGCACGTAATTCATTGGCAGAATATACAGGTAGGATAGAATTAAAAATCCTAACTTGAAATATGATTTCTTTATGATAATTTGACAAGGAACTTTACTATTTGCAGGTAGAGCCGAACGACGATTTTCTGGTCGAGCCGCAACAAATACTTGACCGGAGGGAAATTATGCTCCGGAAGCGAGTCATCACCCAAGTTAAAGTGCAGTGGAAGCACTTCGGCTCGGATGAAGCTACTTGGGAGGACGAAATATTTGTGCATGAGGCTTACCTAGAGCTCTTTTCTGAGCTAGAGTGAAACACCGAGGATGATGTTACTTCCAAGGGGGAAGTTGTGACAGCTGCATTTAATGATAACTAGTTGTTAACTAGTTAAAAGACATTTTTAATTATTTGTTTTAAGAAAATACTGGAACTATTAATGTTTTGCTGAAAATTTATTTTCATTAGTGATTAATTATGAATAATAAAATCAGTTATGGAAAGTGACTCCATAAAAAGTAAAAGTTGATGGTAAATGTTTTCCAAGAACTGGAAGGTGGTTGGGACAGTTGGAAACAATTACCTACTCCTCTAGGAATAAGAGACTGATCCCAGTGAGGAGTAGGGGTTCTGTACATGGACTAAGGGAGAGTGTAGATTTTCCAGAGCTGGTAGAGACCAGTGGAAAACACTCAGCAATCCTGAATTTATTTCTGGTACTGACTAGACTAGGTGACCTGAGGTCACAACAGAAATATCCACTGTCAACCCATACCTTTTAGGAAGGGAGCACAGGGGAAAGAGGAGGATGTAATCGCCTCTCTTAAATGTTGGGAAGACCACAGCTTCAACTTTCATATCAGATAAGTAACTGTGTATGCTAAGTAGAATTAAGTACTGTAATATCTCTAATCTAGGTATGTACATGTATTTTTCTTTACGAGTGACAGATACAGTGAATTATATGAAAATAGGATTGGGAAATAATGATATTAATCTCTGTGTTATTAATATCCCATTATGCATATCCCAAAATTGTATAAATGTTGTAAATTAAATGCAAAACTGACATTGTATTTAAAGTTCAATAGTTCTTTTATTATGTAGAGAAAGATGTGAAAAATCTAGATTAGAATTTATATAACAGTGGCTGTCAGATATAGGAAACTGGAAAAACAAGATTTCAGTTATAAGCATAGATAATTTACAATGAACTTATTATATAGCAAACAAATATTCCAGTTAATGAAATGACCTGTGGAACTGGGTAGATGGAAGAAAATAATTTAAATCCTTTATGAAGAGTTTTCATTGACAAATTTATGTAGAGAAGACTGTTAGTCGAGGGTACTGGGTAAAAACCTAACCCAAGACACATTGTCCCTCAATCACAATTATACTCGAACATTAAGTAAGGTGGTCCGGTCACTAGAATGAAAACTACTGTTACCAGATTTAACTAATGACTATGGATTTAATCTATCGAGGAATATTAGAAAAGACAGTAACTGTTATCTCTGAAAATATCAACATTCGATATTTATGCAGAAGTGTAAACCTTGAATAAAAACTCAGAACCAAACATTTGAGGAGCAAATATTTGCAGTACAGAAAAGCAGAGGTCGGCCGAAATCTTCGACTGTGACCAAGAAAATATACCCTTGGTAAACATCATCTAGAAATATGAAAGTTATCCATATATTTATATTTAATCACAATAGAAAGAGAGTAATATTCATTTTCATTTAAAAAGGGTAATACCAGGTGGAATACCCCGAAATGCAAGACCAGAAGGTCTACAACTATTCAATAAACAAAACATAAAATATTCTTACTTTACAAGCATGTCTAAGTCTCGGGATAAAGTACCGAGAATCCAAAAGAAAATGATTCGGAGGTAAAAACCCTCGCTCTCAACAGAGAAAATTAACACTGCTATACAAAGATTATATATGTCTTTTACAGAACCGTAAACTCAGAAATATTATTGTAAATAGAGATTCCGACTATTCCATGCTGGAAGGAAACATGGGTTAGTTCCAATGGCATGACAAGTCGAGGACTAGATCCCGAGATCATCAAGTATAGCATTTGAAATACTTGTTTAGGCTAAAATCCATTAGCAGAAAGAATCAAAACGGAAAGGACCATGGAGCAGGGTCAGGTTGAGAGGTGAGGTACTTGCGAAGTTAAACAAACCTAAAAGAATTAGTATTGATTCACTGTTATACAAATTGTAGGTAAGTTCAAGTAAAAAGGGAGAGAACCTCTGAGAAACGATATTTACCTGCCATATTAAACATCCAAAAAACAAATAACTCCACACACAAACCTGCAAAATAAACGGTGGAAGTATCAATGTGAAACTTTGAGAAGATTAGAGTAAACTAAAGATCCGGAAGAAGGACTGGAATAACTGTATTATTTTAAGAAAGATGTTAAATACTACCTTTCTGAGCCAAATGTGGGTTAATGCCCAAGAGCCAAACATCAGGTGAACCATGAATGGGCAGCAATCCTCGAATGTGTATCTTGCACCCATCACTCTGTTTAGGGTATGGATGTAACATCATACACTGGGGAATTTCAAAATACATTGGATAAAGCCGATAACAAATCGAGGATTTAAGCTAACATAGAAAATAATTTCAAAGTGGAAAATAACACAGTCAATGCGGATGAAGAACCAGAGATCTTACCTAGATGTGTCCGCCGAGAGGGTTTTAACCTGCCACAGACAGAGCCAGCCTTCACATTCATGAGAATTTCTTGCAGAGATAGAGTTTAGACCAGAGACCAAGAGCCGAGACAAAATGAGGGTTTTCGTATATTTTCGCAGAGTTAACAAATCTTTCCCGCCTGAGAGGTGATTGTGGATTCCAAAAAAGAGTTGGACGGAGGAGATTAAGACAGGTGGTCTTGAAATCCGAGCAAGAGCTATGGGAAATCACCGAGCTGTGCAAGAGGTACATGGAAGAGTGAATAGCTTTAAATTAACCAATACAAGACAACTTAAATCTTGTATAAGAATCTCATTTCTCGAAGCTCAAACCATAAGCGTAAATTTTTGGTAGGTAATATGTCTATGTATTAATTATAAACCCTGGCTCAATAAATCATGTATGTGATTATAGACCCAAGAATATGGTATAAGCGTATGAAATGATTGTACATGCTTAAGCTATAGATGTTAAGTTTAGAAATAGGATTATCTCTTAATATTCTGTTTAAGTAATATAGTTATGGTAAGAACCTAATGTATGGTTTTCAAATCTAGTAAATATATATATTTAAGGATGTCATCAAATATGGAGTGAAAAGTAAATTTTTTTTTAATGAGTGTTACCATGTGGTTCTTGTATTCGGCCCTTTTCCTGTGGAGTTTGACAATAAACGCTCCCAGCTTCTCCAAAAACTATTTGCTAAATAGATTATCCCAAAAAATAACTACCAGAATATTTGCATAATTTTCTCGCATAATTTTCCCATAAATACAATAGAACGACCAATAATATTCGAAAAAATAGTTGCTAGGTCTAAAATATATGCCACTTCTGAGCTTGAGGGGAGTCTTTTACTGACAACAATTTTAATATTGTGTAACGATCTGAAACATGTACGACCTGAATTTTTATATAGAGGAATAAGGGGATTTTTTCAAACATAATGCATGATTTCATTGATGAAGGATTTCAATTCTTTGTATGCTCACTAATAAATCTAAATTGTTTTATCATGTTATATTTTGAAAATGTAATTTATGATTCAAAGGGGTTTTGAGATGGTATTTTTTGAAAACGAAAGGGTTTTTGGGCTTTGGGCCCACATTACTAATAAATATAATTTTTTATGATATTATTAATTTTTATGTTAAAATAAAATTTATAAAAAAAATATTATTATTGAAAATATTTTGAAATAATTGTAAATTTTAGTGTGTTTATGAGTATGTTTATTTTGGGATAGGATTTTTTTAGAATTTTTAATTTAATTATTAATAATAATTAGGTAGATGGTGGGGATTCTTAATAGTATACACAAATTAAATGTTGATGACATTTATTTTTAAAGTTGTTATGTTTTTCTTGTCATATGAATAAGTCTTATATGGGAAATTTTACATTTTACAGTGGGCTTCTCATGAACCCTTTAATAAAAACACAACCAAAACTAGATTGCCCAATAACTTCACCTTACTTCTATTATTGTGAACCTTCCCTACCTAATATATTAGGTATACAACATGGCTAGAAAAAACTTTACCAATACCATAACTCATAACTCATATGAAATGAGTTATGGTCTTTTGGGTATGTTGTATTGATAAGCCATGATATTGGCCCATGGTTTTGTAACAAAATCTATTCATATGTTAAGAATGTCAATAATAAAATGGTGGGAATCTCAATGGTTAAGAGTCTTGTTTTTTTTTTTTTTTTCTAAACTTATGAATTCATTTTTTCAATTAACCAGCCTAGATCCATCTTAACTCCGGATCTATCAAGCGCCGAGAGAGATCAAATCTCTCGAGGTGCAAACCTCTTTTTTGAGTGAAAAACTTGAGGAAAGGTTTGCACCTCAAGAGATTTGATCTCTCTCGACGCTTGATAGATCCGGAGTTAAGATGGATCTAGGCTGGTTTCAGTCGTGTGTTGCCAAGGAAAATCTATCGAAGATATGATTAATTTTATCAATAATATGTAAATATATCAAATATTAATATAATCATTTTAAATATGATAAATATTTCTGAGATTAACTTGGTCATTTTAATTTTAAATTTTCTTAGTTACCTCAGTTCGTTGAGATGATAAATATTGTTAATAACTATAATGATGAAAAATGATGAAATATTTTTTTTGAATGCAAAGTGACAATAATAGTGTTGAAAGATAGAAAATGTGAATAATAATAATGTACTCATGTTACAAATAGTCTTCATTGTGATCAATCTCAAACTATTTTCTTCTATTATTCTTATTGCCACCCTTGTTAGTTTTGTTATCTTTTCATATCAATTATATGAAAAAGAAAAAAATATTTTCTTCTACTATTCTTATTTCCACCCTTGTTAGTTTTGTTATCTTTTCATATCGATTATATGAAAAAGAAAATTTAAATCGTAAACCATTTAAATCTTTAGCTCGAGTTGTTGTAGTAAACATGATAGCTTGTCTCTCTTGCTCTCCAATATTAATAGGTTAAATTACTATAACACAAAAATCAATGTACATTGTCAATAAATTTTTGTGCTTACACTAAAATCAATGCATATTGTTAATCCAATCACTTTAAAATTAATGTACCATCATATATCTAATTACATCAAATCATAAATCAACATATACATTGAAATCAATGCATTTAATGCAAGCAATCAAATAAGATTAGAAAATTAATTCTACATTGAAGTCAATGCTCCTAATGCAAGAAATCAAATAAGATTAGAAACCAACATCTACACTGAAATCAATGCATTTACTCAAAGCAATCAAATAGGATTAGAAATTGTCATCTACACCGAAATCAATGCGTTTAGTGCAAACAATCAAATAGGATTAGAAATAATCTACATTGAAATCAATGCATCTAGTGCAAGCAATCAAATATAATTATAAATCGACGTCTAAATTGAAATCAACACATCCAGTGCAAGAAATCAAATAGTATTAGAAATCACCACCTACACTGAAATCAATGCATCTAGTGCAAGTAATCAAATATCATTAGAAATAAATATCTACACTAAAATCGATGCATCTAGTGAAAATAATCAAATAGGATTATAAATCACCATCTCCACTTAAATTAATCCATCTACTGCAAGTAATATTATTCCTTCTCTCCACCCTCCATCCATATCTATATCCCCCTCCATCTATTGTTTTTTGTCTCTCTATCTCACCCCGTAAACACACAAGCGCTCGCACTCCATATATATCATTCTCTTTCTCAATCACCCCCTCTCCCCATCTCTCTCTTCTTCCCTCTCTTCACCTTCCATCTATATCTCTATCTTCCCCTTCTCTCCCTCTCCCTCGCTAATATCTCTCTTTCCTCCTTTTTTCCTCTCTCTCTCTCTCTCCATCTTCCTTATCACTCACTCTCTCTCTCTAGAAACCAACATCTACATTGAAATCAATGCATTACTCAAATAAATCAAATAGGATTAGAAATCGTCATCTACACTGAAATCAATGCATTAGTGCAAACAATCAAATAGGATTAGAAATCTTCTACATTGAAATCATTTCATCTAGTGCAAAGAATAAAATATAATTATAAATCGACATCTAAATTTAAATCAACACATTCAATGCAAGCAATCAAATTTTATTATAAATCACCACCAACACTGAAATCAATGCATCTAGTGCAAGTAATCAAATATCATTAGAAATAAATATCTACACTAAAATCGATGCATCTAGTGCAAATAATCAAATAGGATTAGAAATGACCATCTCCACTTATATCAATCCATCTAGTGTGAGAAATATTCCTCCCTCTCTCCACCCTCCATCCATATCTATATCCCCCTCCATCTATTCTTTTTTGTCTCTCTATCTCACCCCCCTAAACGCACGTACTCTAGCACTCCATATATATATATATATATATATATATATATATATATATATATATATATATATATGTATATATATATATATATATATATATATATATATATATCCAATCTCTTTGTCAATCGCCCCTCTCCCCATATCTCTCTTCTTCCCTCTCTTCACCTTCCATCTATATCTCTATCTTCCCCTTCTCACCCTCTCCCTCAACTAATATCTCCCTTTTTCTCTCTTTTCCTCCCTCCATCTCTCTCTCTCTCTAAGAACCAACATCTACACTGAAATCAATGCATTTAATCAAAGAAATCAAATAGGATTAGAAATCGCCATCTACACTGAAATCAATGCATTTAGTGCAAACAATCAAATAGGATTAGAAATCATCTACATTGAAATTAAGTCATCTAGTGCAAGTAATCAAATATAATTATAAATCGACATCTAAATTGAAATCAACAAATTCAGTGCAAGCAATCAAATTGTATTAGAAATCACCACCTACACTGAAATCAATGCATCTAGTGCAAGTAATCAAATATCATTAGAAATAAATATCTACACTAAAATCGATGCATATAGTGCAAATAATCAAATAGGATTATAAATCATCATCTCCACTTATATCAATCCATCTAGTGTGATAAATATTCTTCCCTCTCTCCACCCTCCATCCATATCTATATCCCCCTCCATCTCTTCTTTTCTGTCTCTCTATCTCACCCCCCTAAACACACACACTCTCGCACTCCATATATATCAATCTCTTTGTCAATCCCCTCCTCTCCCCATATCTCTCTTCTTCCCTCTCTTCACCTTCCATCTATATCTCTATCTTCCCATTCTCTCCATCTCCCCTGCTAATATATCTCTTTCCATCTTCCTTATCTCTCTCTCTCTCTTTCTCTCCACCTTTCTCTCTCTATGTATTTCTTCTTACCTCCCTCTCCCTCCCCCTTCAAGTCCATATCTCTTTCCCTCCCTCTCTCCACTCTCTCATATCCTCTCTCTTCCTTCCTCTCTTTCCCTTTCTCTCCCATATCTCTCTCCATCTCTCTCTCTCTTCACTCACCAACTATGTTAATATATCCCTCCCTCTCTCCTTATATCTCCTTCTCCCCCCCTTATCTCCATCTCTCCTTATTTATCTCTTTATCTCAGCCCCAAACATACACGCTCTCTCTATGTCTCTCCCTTGTCACTCCTTCTCTCTCTCCACTTCTCACTCTCTATATTTCTTATTTCCTACATCTCTCCCCCTCCAACTCCATCTCTCTATCGTTCCCTCTCTCCTCCTCTCTCTCAAGTCCTCTATCTCTCTCTCCTAACTCCCTCTCTCTTCCCTAATCTCTCTCTCTCTCTCTCTCTCTCTCTCTCTCTCTCTCTTCCCTTCAATACTCTCTCTTCCCCCATCACTCTCCTCCTCTCTCTCATCTTTCCTCTCCCTCATCTTTCCTCTCTCTCCCTTTCTCTCCTACCTCCCTCTCTCTTTTCCCTCCAATCCTCTCTCTTCCCCCATCTCTCTCCCTCTCTCTCTCTCTCTCTAATCCTCTCTCTTCCCCCATATCCCTTTCTTTCTCTCTCTCTTTCCTCCCCTCTCTCTCTCCAACTACATTACTATATCCCTCCCTCTCTCCTTCTCTCTTCTTCTCTCCCCCCTTCTTTCCATACATCTTACTTTGTCTCTTTATCTCACCCATAAACATACACACTCTCTCTCCATCTCTCCCTTATCACTCTCTCTCTCTCTCTCCCCTTCTCTCACTCTCTCTATTTCTTCTTAGTTAGGTAAACTAATGAACATAAATATTCGTAAATATAAAGCAGATATGGAGTAAATATGAAAAGAGGTTTTATTTAATTACCATACCTTTGGTTTATTTATATTTTTATTTATTTACCATACCTCTTTTATTTACTATGGTATTTGGCCCATAGGCTTGTTATATAATTAGATTTTTATTTATAATCTTATTTGATATATTTTTATTTATTTACCTTACCTCTTTATACCTCTTTTATATTTATCTATTTACCATACCTCTTTATACCTATTTTATATTTATTTATTTATCATACCTCTTTATACCTCTTTTATATTTATTTATTTACCATACTTATTTTATAAATATGGTATTTGGCCCATGGTATCAATATTAATTTGTCCCATGATATTCGTCCTATAGGCTTCATCTAAATAAAACCTCTTTTTTAAGTTTTTTTAAATATACATCTAGTTTATATATATTTTTAATTATTTACGATAGCTCTGGAGTAAGTATAAAAATAGGTTTTATTTATTTACCATACCTCATGTTTATTTATATTTTTTATTTATTTAAATTTTAAAATATTGCAATTTTGATGGGGAAATATTTATGTCTTTAAATATTTTAGTATATCCATAGAATATGGGTTTTCGTTTTAAAGATTTATTTTACAAATATTTAATTAAAAGAAATATTAAAAGATTTTGGATTTTGATTGTTTGTGTTGAATTAAATCTTTTCCTTTGATTTAGGAAATAGTATTGACTTTAGTAAAGAGTAAAGATGTTTAAAATTTTACTTAAATTGGAAATTCAATGTGGTAATTTTTTTTGTTAAAGGTAAATTTATGATCCATTCAAATTCACGTATATAATTTACTATCCATTCAAATTACATAAATAATACATAGTTGTATTTTAATAGTTTGTGACAGCTACATTGCTGCTAACTAGTTGATTAACTAGTTAAGTAATTTTTATTATTATTTTGTTAATGAAAAACTGAGACAATTAATGTTATTTAATAAATAAAAAAAACTGTTATGAAAAATAACTGGATAAGAAAAGTAAAAAGCTGATGGTAAATGTTTCCAAGAACTGAAAAGAGGTTGGGGAACAGTTGGAAACAGTTACCTACTCCTTTGAGGATAAAGGACTGATTCTAGGGAGGAGTAGGGGTTCTGTTGTGGGAAGGAGGAAAGAGTGAGAGATTCTTGAGCTGGTGATAACCAGTGGAATTACACTCAGAAATTTCTTGAAGTTTCTAGTACTGACTGGACTGGGTGTCCTGAGGTCACAGCAGAAGGAAAATCCATTTTTAACCCGTACCATTTAGTTTGGAGCACGGGGGCAAGGAGGACGTAATTGCCTCACTTGATGGTTGGGAGGGCCACAACTGAATCATTTAAATTTCAGATAAGTATTCATGCAGTTCTATAATTGATAGTTTATGTTGTTATATTTTTAATACTATTGTCTGAATGGAATGTGCAGTAGTGCAAAATGTTTTGTACTTTAATTGATTAATGTATAAGGATTTTACATATTACTGTTAGAAATGATTAGTTCAAGAGCTAAATGCTGTAAATATTTCCTAAAGTATGGTTATGGAAGAATGATGAATTCTGGAAAACATTTACCAGTATTTTAGGAGACAAGAATTAAGTATTAAAAAAAACAGAAATATGAAATCTGTAAATAAGAGATTTAGATTGTATTTACTCTTCAAATACGAAAGAAAAGTAGAATCAAATTACTTTTAAGGGAAAGAGTTTTGCAAAACAAGGATAACCATAAGCTGTACAAACCCTCTATAATTCCATAAATATATTATACTGTGCCAATAGTACATGCTAGAGTTTGGGAAAATAAATAGTAATGATTTAAATGATTTTAAGCAGTAATAATATCATTTAAGATCTGTATAACTTAAAAATAAAAATAAAAATAACACCCAGTAGACTGTCAGGTGAGGGTTAGGGTAAAATCCCAGACCCAAACCTAGTCGCCTTTCGGGTACAAACTCTAAACACTCGGACAGTGGGAAAATCGGTGGTCCGATCACTTGGAAAAATCAAAGGTAGAATTCTAAACAGTGATTCCATATCGAAATGTATTCAGAAGAATCATTTTATACTATTAACAGTAGCGCAAAACTATGAATGTCAAATTAAGCTTGCAAGAGGAACTCTTTAAAAACATATATAACAACAAACAATGGAGAAAATATTTCTTCTTCAGCATTAAAGACAGAAATACAAACCCAGAAAATGTATTATGAGAAATACTATCAGAATGCCATTTTTTTTTAGTATTAATGCATAAAAAATGCAGTGAATCCATGATCTATATAGACACAATAAGAAAAACGTAAACTCAGAACTTGAAAATTACCTATGAAGAACGTTAAAGGAGAAATGGATGATGCCTTCCCCGTAATCTTGATCGAGAGAGAGATTAACGAAATAAGTGATTAGTACTCGACTTCACAACCTGAACAACAAGTTCCTCAATCACAAAGGTAGGCCGAAGGCCTAAATAAAATAAGAATATAGTGAAGAAAATTAACAACCTGAAGAAAGGGATGGAATGAGAAACTGGATGCAAAGGAATTGGAGAAATCTTTGATAGAAAAGTCAGTTTTTAAACGTGAAATTACCTCCATATCTGAGCTGGGCTCGACGTCCTCTTGGATAGTCATAATCCCCAATGCAATAGAGTTTCCGAACACTGTGGGAGCAACTCTCGGTGAACCAGAACAATGACAGAGAAAAATAACACGAAGAATAATGCCAAGGAGCAGATCTAGGGATTGGCAGGGATGCCTTGGCAAGGCTCCCACCTAAGCCTAAACCCTCGATTAGCCAAAAAAAAAAAAAAAAACAAATCAACGGTGTAGATCCAAGTTTTGGTACATTGTAATCTCTGTGAGCTGTGTATGTCTTACAACTGTTGTAAGAAATCCGAATCGGAATCGAGATCATAAATGAACCAGTACATTACAACTGTATTTCTATTAAAAACGAGTTGACAAGTGTTACGGAGGGGTATTAATTCACACCTGAAATGCTTTTAAGATTTCTGATAGTCCATATTTATTTTAATATGTGATTTTTCAATTATTAGTTAGATTTATTACAGGACGTAAACATTTATATGATTTGTAAATATAATATTTGCATTCGAATTGATGTTATATTTGCTCTATGGTAAGTTTAAGTGTATGTTACATAGTTAACCTTAGCTCGTTAATAAGTTAAAAAAATTATATATAATATAAATATTCAAGTTGTATAAAATTCAAGATTAGGTTAATGCTTTGGCCGACATTAGAAAAAGTAAAATTTATTATTTTTTGAGAACGTGACATACCCCACATCGAGGTCATACTGTGTTGTCGATTGCACCTCTCGGCGCATTAAAACAAATTATTATTATTTTATATAAAGTTATTTTTGAGTAGAGATGTTCATTCTACAACTTAGTATGAGGGAAATGTGTAATTCCTTGAGTGACTGACACGTGTCCTTAAAAAATTACTTTAAATGAAAAAATATTGTTAGTTACAATAAAAATATAAATGATTATACATATTTAGTTAAAAAACATTAATAATCACATTCTCATCATGCTCACTTGGTTAGTTGATATTTCACTTTCACTCTTCCACGTCTATGCTAAATAATATAGTTTTATATAACTTTACAGAGATAATGCAATAATAAGAGTAATAATAAAACAACTTCTATTTCCTTTATAAATATTTCAACATACAACTTAAATAAAGGGTTTGAATATCAATATTAACTAATGCATTTCAATATATATGTATTTGTTTGTGTGTTAATGTTTATCTTAGTAAAATATTTAAATGCTCAAAAAGAAAAATTGATTAAAGGTAAAATAATTTAGTTTTTAAAATCTATAACCCATTCAATTTTAATATAAAATGTTAATAATAATAAATTATTCAAAAATAGAATTTAAACAATGAAAAAATACACATGGTCTATATAGAAACAAAAAATTGATTTATCAAGCACTAAAAGGAATTAAATCTCTAGACTTGTAAATTTTTATTTTTAAAGTTTTTCATTTTAAAAATAAGTTTTATATAATGAGATTTGATCCCTCTAATATTTTGGTAGATTATTAACTTGCATTTGCACCGAGAGGTGCAAATTAAACGCCTAAAGTGGGGAATGTGGAAAACAATAATAAAGTGAAATAAATGGAAATTTTAGTTTCTATATATATTTTAAAGAATGTAATAGGAGATTAAATTGAAAAGGAAAGTTACACTAACATAATTGTCATAGAATTTATTTGAAAAAACATTTATTACAAAATCAAATTCTTCAAATCTTGTAATTTATCAAAAATATATTCACAATTTTGTATTAAAATTTTCTAACAAAATTCCTCAATGCATATATATTGAGTTTCTACTTGTATGTGGGGTGATGTTTGTCCGGAATGCTTTTGAGTGCACCAAATTTTTAGCTACTTCCTATATTTTTATATTTTTTATTTTGAGTTTAATGGAAGAAATAAAATAATAATAACCAATCAGAAGAAGCAAACAATATGTTCCTTAAATTTTAGAACAAATGACCGTCACTCTACTGTCACTCTGCCATATATATCCATACCAATGTCCTATTGAAGAAAAGGGTTGCTTGTAGTATTAGTATATTTCACAATAGAAGCACCTAAGCGTATATATAAAATTCGTGTTTCTTTTGCTTCAATATTGGTTGTTCCAGTTATAAATCGGTTTGATTGAAAATGAATTACCTCGATTGACAAAGTCTGGGTCCCATAGGGCATAAATTCGAACCGAAGGTTGTAATTTTCCACATTTAATGTGCGAGATATGATAAGCATGTTTAGGTCGAAAAAAAACTGTCACATGCTAAAAACTCCCTCTCCCCAATAATATATATATGAGATTATGATCACAAAGAATTATTTCTACATGCTTAACGAATTGCTATCTCCATATATTTACAGAAAGGAATTAGAAGTGAAGAAATCCATAGAATTTGGTACTGGAAGAGTTAGAGTTAACTTGACATTAGTACCTACTATGGATACATTGTTAAATATGGTCACGGATCCTTATAAATTATCACTGCTATCTTGAATCTCTCATTTCTATCTCTCATTGCCTTCAGATCCATACAAATTATCACTGTTGTCTTGAATCTCTCATCGTGATATACAAAGACTTTCAAAATCAATTGGGAAATAATTAAGTTGTTTAATCAATGGATGTGAGATTTGGCGGTTCATGTAGGCCATTCGCAACCGATGCCCCCAAAAAATCTGTGACAGAGAATGCAGTGGACAAGACTTTCGTGAGCGCAGCTAATCAGGTCAAATTCTTTCCCACTACCACTGCTCTTGCTTTCCAAATTCTATCACTGATTTTAACCAATGGAGGTTGCTGCTACAGCGTCAAAAAATACTTGACCGGATTTTTGTTAGGCATTTACGATATTTCTTGCTTCCTTAATTCATTCACTGATAGTTACAGGGCAGAGGATGGGACGTTATACTATGGGATCGCCACCAGAAGCGGGATGTGGGTGATCAACCCATAAATCAACAGGATGTTGGATCTATATTCTTAAAAGAGGACGTTTCTTGATTTCGTGCACGTTGTGTTATCGGTTCTGGTGTTTGCATCGGTGGCCCTCATGGATCCCATCGTAGTAGGTTGTTACTACGTGAATTCCTGACAGGACCAGAAGCAGATGGGCATAAACCTTCCTATCGTAGGTGGGACTATTTACAGTATGTTGTTTGTTAAGTTTCCTTTTAAACGCCATGGAATTGGATATCCAGTTGTAGATTCACTTGAAATTGGCCTTATATAGCCATAAATTATTATTGCATATATTAAAGTTTATTGAATGTACGACCAAAGCTTGCATCGTCGCGGGAAGGTCCGACTTGCGCAGGTTGAGGTCGAAACACAATGCGGGAACCTCAAAAAGGTCGTCATTATGAAGAAAAGAGTGGTTAAGACTTAAAAATATTTTAAGAAAAGAGTGTTTTAATTATGAAGTTTATTTTAAGAAAAATATTTGATGTTTAAGTCATAAATATTAATTTAGCCTTCACTTACACCTGGAAAGTGGGAAAAACACACTCGATTTAGTAAAATTATAAAATCAAAATTTTAGTTACAAATTTCCTTGATTAAAAAATAGTCGAGTCTTCTACACGATCGCGAAACCAAAAGGCCAAAATTTACATGTTACCACATGTTTTTGTGTTTTATCTCAGTAAATAGAATAGCTACAATTCGTAATTCAACAAAAAAAATAAAAATAAAAATAAGAGAGGAGATGGTGTAAGATCTTTCTCTGTCCTTCGACCTTACTTACATGTGACCAGGGTGTAGTTATGTCAACAATCCCTCCCTTTCTCGTAGACCTAGGTCTAGATGTTCGGGCTGCTCTTACGAATATTATTCTTCGCAAGGTACTACTTCACCACACTCCTAGATGGATGTCATTGCGCAACAATAGATATATACTAGCAATTGCCCCAAAAGGTGCAAATAGAGGTCGATAGGATTCTTAAATTGTGATAATTTGAACAACAAAGGTATATTTGATCCAATATTTTTAAATTCCATAATCTAAATTGGTCGTTCCATTAATCAAAGGATTCATGAGCACGTGGCAGACCTTAAGCATGGTAGGTCACGCTCATCTGCCTTAGCAAAGCATGTGGAAAATACGAAGCATCAAATTTGCATTGAATAAGCTAAGGTTTTTTGCTAAGATTGACCATTTTCATCACCATAAGTTGAGGTAAGCGTTAGAAATTGAGAGAAGGCTTGTTAATAGAGATGATGGATGGAGTGTTAGTAGATGTTGGATCTTGACCCTTCATCATTAGTCATTGTTTAGCCTTAGCGGCCCTCCCCTCTTTTCTCTTTTTTGATCCTTTTTTATGATTTCATTTGTATTTTTACCCTTTTTTTAATCCCTTAAATCATTATTATTATTATTATATATATATTTTAAAAAGCTCCTTCAACCTTAAATTAAAAAAAAAATTAATAAAATAAAACTAATAATATTAAATTAATAAAAATATACTTATATTATAAAATAATAAAGAAATTAGTTATTGTCATTTTAACGAATAATTTAAAATAATAATAATAAATAAATAAATATATAATAATAAAACATATTATATTTATTTAATTTGATATAATAATAAAATTATTTAATATTTTATTATAAATCTAATCACAAGGTCCTCATTAGATATATTTCCTAGATTATTAATATTTTTAATCCCCTTTGATTTATATTTTATTATTATTATTATTACTTGTATTATAATTTTAATATATCCAAATCGTATTTATATAATAATAAATAATAACTTCTCAAACCCTAAATTTCTCTTATTATTTAATTAAGAAATTATAATATAATAAAAAAATATATTATAATTATTAATTAATTAAACTAAATTAAATATAATATAACAATAAAATATTTTCATAAATTATTTCTTTTTTATATTTTTCTTTATTAGTCAAACTAGTTGTTATTCCTTAATGGCTAGTTGGATCATCTCTCCATCTTTTTAAACCTGTCTCCTGGATCTGATTTCTCATCTTGTCGTGAAGATGAACCATACTGGTTGGTTCGAAACAGGTAGATGTGATTATTACAGAAAGCAGTGTTTACAAATTATGGATCACAAAAGCCAAATTCCAAAAATAAAAAAATAAATCCAAATATTATTTAGAGTGAAATTCTACTTGTTAATATGAAAATGTCACAATCAGATTGAGATCAAATTGAGAATATAGCATAACTTCCTCAAATAAAAAAAATATTAACTTATTTACTTAATTGGATCAAGAAAAAACTATATAAAAATGGATGAATACAAACCTTAACTAACCCAATAACATTATTAGAAAATTATAAAACACTAGGATTCAATGTGTATAGTTTAATTATTTTACTTTTATGCTATTCATTATATATCATAATATTCACATCCAACCAATAAAAAGAAAACAACAAGGGAATCATTGAATTCAATATTTGCCAAAATTTTTAAAGATGGGGTGATTTGTCCACCTTTGTATTTCTGAATGACTCCTAATTTTTCAAACGTTGCATGCAAGAGCGAAGTCATGGGGTACCGAGAAAACATGTGCTCTTTTACATCCTGCCTGTTGAAGTGTTAACTTCAACTGCTCTGCACCAGCGCCGCTTTCTAATTTTATTTCAACAATTTCTGCAATGGCCGCTTTCCATTTTTCGTCTCCAGGCTTTCTGTACTTTGGCCGCTTGCTAAAATCATTGAATAGTCAAGTTTGTCTTTGAAAACCTTACAGTCCTTTCACAGTTGGAAACAGAGCATTTTTTTTTTTATATACACAGAAAACAGTGTTTTGTATCGCAGGAAGTGTTTTGTTCAAAAGATTGGTGGTCCCACAGACCACGCCAAGTCACAGGACACGTGGAGCAATGCGATTCGATCGCATTTTTATTTGAGCCTGTCCGCAAGCACAAATCCAGACCCGAAACCGTTATAAGGCGGATTTGATATCGTTTTCGGGTTTTATTTTGGGCCGTCCCCGAAACCCAAATCCGGACCCGATATTGTTTTATCCACCCGATTTAATAATCCATCACGCGTCCAAGCGTTGACGTCACAGGTCCTCATTTCGTAACGCGAACTTCTGTTACAGTTTGGCTTAATGTTTTTGAAGTTCGGCGGAGGTTTATGATCATGTCATAGTTTTGTTTTATGTTTGTTAAGTTTTAATGTTTTATTATGTTTTGTTATTGCGCAAACGAAAAGGTTATAAAACCTTTGGATTTATATGTTTTAACATTATTGCATATGCGCTTTTGTAATGGAGACCCGGTGAGCCATAGAGATACAATAGTTTTAGTTTTTAGTTATATGTTTTGTTAATTAAAATATATGCTGTGTCATATATATTTTGAAAAATCCCGAGAGGTATGTAATGAAAAATATATTACACAGTAGAGTGTATTATTGCAAAACAGAGTGTGAGTGTGCCCGAAGGCAATTTTAGACAGAGCGTTGTTTTATGCATATTTTTAACAGAGACAGAGAGATTTTAGCATTTTGTTATTGCAGCAGTCTAAATTTTTTGTAATCCCTCGACAGAGGAAGATTTTTGTAATAGTTTTTACAGTGAATGAAATAGAAGTTTTCAAGTGTGAAACTCTGTCTGCCAGTAAGCAATTTTTTTTTTAATTTCTCTGTGTTAGAAGGAGAGTATCATTCTCTCTGAGTTTGTTCAGGAATTCTCAGAAATTCCAACTTGGTATCAGAGCTAGTCCAGGCTCTTTGAAGGTGTCAAAGAAGATGAAGGAAGAATTTTTTGTTGCAGCAGCTTCTCCAGCAGAGTGAAGGCTCAGTAAAAAAGAATCCAAGGTATTCTCAAGACATATTTTTTTTGTGTTACTGTTTGAAGACAGTTAGTTTATTTTATAAATTCACAGTCAAGTGTTTGAAGCATATTTCATAGTGCTAGGCATGGCAAGAGCCAGCACAAGCATGAGTATTGGTAATGCTCAGCTCCCACAATTTAATGGGAAAAACTATGATTATTGGGCAATCACTATGAGAGCCCTGTTTGCCTCTCAAGGCTTATGGGAACTTGTTGAGGATGGTTTTGAAGAGCAATTAGATGAAAATGAGTTTAATGCCTTAACACAGGCAGAGAAGGGATTGTTGAAGATCAACAAGAAGAAGGACTCTAAAGCCCTCTTCTATTTGTATCAAGCAGTACAAGAGAGTGTGTTTCCAAGGATAGCAGCAGGTAGGAGATCCAAAGAAGCATGGGAAACTCTCAAGAAAACCTATCAAGGCATGGAGAAAGTGAAGACAACAAAACTACAATTTTTGAGGAGAGATTTTGAGACTCTCTGCATGAAGGAGTCTGATAACATAGACTCATTCTTCATACATGTGATTGGAATGGTCACACAAATAAGGTATCATGGAGAGACACTTTAAGAAATAAGGTTTGTGGAGAAAATTTTGAGGAGCTTACACTCAAGGTTTGATGTTATAGTCACCACCATACAAGAGACAAAGGATCTCTCAAAATTTTCAATTGATGAGCTTCATGCATCACTGATGACACATGAACAGAGATTGGGTAGAAATGAAAACTCATCTTTGGAGCATGCCTTCAAGAACCAGATGTCCTTTGGAAGAGGAAGAGGTCAAGGCAGAGGAAACAAAAGAGGAAGAGGCAGAAGCCAAAACATAGGAGGAAGAAATTGTCCAGCAAATGCTCAAGGAAGGGGCAACAATCAAAATCAAAACCAAGGCCAAAGTAGCAGCCAGCAAAGTGGACAACAACATGCTCATGGAAAAAGGTATGACAAATCCAATGTCCAGTGTCATTATTGTAAAAAATATGGGCATTGTACAAATGAATGTAGGAATAAGAAGAATGATATGGGTAATAGACCTAGTGCAAATTTCACTAGAGAAAATATCAGCCAATATAAATTGTTTTTAGCATGTAATATGGGTGAGGAAAAGACTGAAAATTTATGGTTTCTAGATTCAGGATGTAGTAACCATATGAAAAGAAACATTGCTATGTTTTCTATGTTAGATGAAAATGTGAAGTCTCAAGTCACATTGGGAACAGACAGTAAGATTTCTATCACAGGAAAAGGCATAGTAAATGTCTTGACAAAGAAGGGAGAAAAGAAGAGCATATCTGATGTATATTATGTATCAGGTATGAAATGTAATTTGTTAAGCATTGGGTAGCTCATTCAAAAGGGCTACAATGTTTTCTTTGAAGATGATGTATGCACCATCATGGATAAACCTCCAAGCAAACAATGTATTGCTGAAATAAGAATGACAAGGAATAGAATGTTCCCTCTTGGGATGAGGGTAGATTTGAAGAATGGAGAAGAAATGGCAGCAGTGACACAAGAGGCTTTCCAAAGAGAAGCAAAAGATGAGAATTGGTTATGGCACTTGAGATTTGGACATCTCAACTTTGGAGGTCTTAATTTTTTACATAGGAAAGGAATGGTAAGAGGATTGCCATTGATTGAGAAACCGGACAGCCTATGTGAAGGTTGTATCTTGGGTAAACAACATAGAGAAAGTTTTCCATCTGGAAAAAGCATAAGGGAAAAAGCACCCTTAGAAATTGTCCACTCATATTTATGTGGACCAATGCAAACTCCATCACTTGCAAGCAGCCACTATATGTTAACTTTTATTGATGATTTTACAAGAAAAACTTGGGTTTATTTTTTGAAAAATAAAAGTGAAGTGTTTGAAAAATTCTGCAATTTTAAAGCACTTGTGGAGAACCAAAGTGGGCAGCATATCAAAGTCCTTAGGAATGATAGAGGAAGTGAGTACATCTCTAAATAATTTCTGTTTTTTTTCAAAGAAAATGGCATAGAAAAGAAATTTACAGCAAGGTACACTCCGCAGCAAAATGGAGTTTCCGAAAGGAAAAATAGGACAATCATGGATATGGTAAGGAGTACGCTAAAGGCAAAAAATTTGCCAAATGATTATTGGGTTGAAGTTGTACATTGTGCAACATATGTACTAAATAGATGCCCAACAAAAGCAGTAATGAACAAAGTTTCGGAAGAAGCATGGAGTGGGACAAAGCAAGGAGTCACCCACATGAAATTTTTTGGTTGTGTGGCATATGCACACATTCCAGATCAGCTAAGGAAGAAGTTGGACAGCAAGAGGGAGAAATGTATTTTTATTGGATACAATGAGGAATCCAAAGCTTACAGGTTGTATAACCCATCCACCAAGAAATTTATTGTGAGCAGAGATCTTCAGTTCATTGAAGAGGAAGGTTGAGATGGAAGCATTGAGAAAACAATGAATGTTAAAAAATGTTTGTCTCATGATGAAAATGATGAAGAGATGGCTGAAATACATCCCTCAATAGCAACACCAACACAAGGGCAGCAAGGAACACCACAAGCTGGTGTAAGAACACCCTTGAGAAGTAATGAGAGTGCTTCTCCAAGCACACCACAAGGAGCTGATTTGAGTGCTACTTCAAGCACATGTAGACCAAATGAAAGAGGAGAAAGATTCAGAAATTTAAATGAAATTTATGAGCAAGAGGTAGAAAATGAAGGTATGAACTCTTTATTTGCTTTATATTGTCATTTTTATGATCCTATTAATTTTGAAGAAGCCATTAAAGATCAGAAATGGATAGAAGCTATGGATGAAGAAATTAATGCCATAGAAAGAAACAAGACATGGGATTTAGTTGAACTCCCAAAAGGTAAGGAAGTCATTGGAGTTAAATGGGTCTACAAGACCAAAAGCAATGCTGAAGGTAACATTGAAAGACACAAGGCTAGACTTGTTGTCAAAGGGTACAAGCAGCAACATGGGATACATTATGAGGAAAATTTCGTACCGGTTGCAAGAATGGAAACCGTGAGAGCAATGCTATCCATAGCATCACAAAACAAGTGGAAAGTTTACCAAATGGATGTGAAATCAACATTCCTAATCGGAGTGTTAATGGAAGAGGTTTATATTGAACAACCTCTAGGCTATGAGAAGAAAGGCCAAGAGCACAAAGTGTGCAGATTGAAGAAAGCTCTTTATGGGCTGAAACAAACACCAAGAGCATGGTACAGTAGGATAGATTCCTATCTACTGGAAAATGGGTTTGAAAAATGTGAGGGAGAACCCACCTTATACATCAAGGAGAAAGATGGTAAGATGATGATTGTTGTTTTATATGTTGATGATGTGATATTTACAGGTAATGATGATTACCTTGTTGAAAATTTTAAAAAGGTCATGAAAGATGAATTTGAAATGACTGATATGGGTTTGCTGAAATACTTCTTAGGAATAGAAGTAAAGCAAGATGAAAATAAAAATTTTATTTCTCAAGAAAAGTATGTGAATGAAGTTTTGGAAAGATTTAACATGCAGGATTGCAAGGCAACAATTACTCCCACAGTGATGGGATTAAAACTCAGCAAAGAGGATAGCAGCAATGATTTTGATCCTAGTTTGTACAAGAGCATAGTTGGCAGCCTCATGTATTTGAATGCAACTAGGCCGGATATTATGCACGCTGTAAGTTTAATTTCCAGATTCATGGAGAGGCAAAAAGAAGCACATTGGCCGGCAGCAAAAAGAATTATGAGGTATGTTAAAGGAACTAAAAGGTATGGTATTTTGTATACTACTTCAAAAAATTCAGAATTAATTGGATACACTGACAGTGATTGGGATGGAAGTGTAGATGACCGGAAAAGTATTTCTGGTTATGTTTTTCACATGGGTTCAGGAGCCATTTCATGGGCTTCTAAAAAGCAGACTATTGTAGCATTATCTACAACAGAGGCAGAGTATGTGGCAGCTACAGCAGCAGCATGTCAAGTAGTTTGGATGAGGAGAATGTTGAGAAGTTTATGTCAAGAACAGGTAAAAGGCACAGTAATTTATTGTGACAATGGCTTAGCCATAGCATTGTCTAAAAATTTTGTGTTTCATAAAAGGACAAAGCATATAGATGCTAAGTTTCACTACATCAGGGAGCTAGTGAACAATGGAGAAATAATTTTATAACATTGTAGAACTCAGGAGCAGTTTGCAGACATTCTGACCAAACCTTTGGGACAGAAAAGTTTTGAATTTTTAAGGAAATGTTTGGGTATGACTGATAACCCAACAGTTGAACTTAAGGGGGAGTGTTGAAGTGTTAACTTCAACTGCTCTGCACCAACGCCGCTTTCTAATTTTATTTCAACAATTTCTGCAACAGTCGCTTACCATTTTTCGTCTCCAGGATTTCTGTACTCTGGCCGCTTGCTAAAATCATTGAACAGTCAAGTTTGTCTTTGAAAACCTTACAGTCCTTTCACAGTTGGAAACATAGATTTTTTTTTTTATATATACACAGAAAATAGTGTTTTGTATACGCAGGAAGTGTTTTGTTCAAAAGACTGGCAGTCCCACATACCACGCCAAGTCACAGGACACGTGGAGCAATGCGATTCGATCACATTTTTATTTGAGCCTGTCCGCAAGCACAAATCCGGACCCGAAACCGTTATAAGGTGGATTTGATATTGTTTTCGGGTTTTATTTGGGCCGTCCCTGAAACACAAATCCGAACCCGATATCGTTTTATCCACCCGATTTAATAATCCATCGCGTGTCCAAGCGCTGACGTCACGGGTCCTCATTTCGTAACACAAACTTTTGTTACAGTTTGGCTTAATGTTTTTGAAGTCCGGCGGAGGTTTATGATCATGTCATAGTTTTGTTTTATGTTTGTTAAGTTTTAATGTTTTATTATGCTTTGTTATCGCGCAAACAAAAGGGTTATAAAACCTTTGGATTTATATATTTTAACATTATTACATATGCACTTTTGTAATGGAGCCCCTGTGGGCCATAGAGATACAATAGTTTTAGTTTTTAATTATATGTTTTGTTAATTAAAATATATGTTGTGTCATATATATTTTGAAAAGCCCGAGAGGTATGTAATGAAAAAGTTATTACACAGCAGAGTGTATTATTGCAAAACAGAGTGTGAGTGTGCCCGAAGGCAATTTTAGACAAAGCACTATTTTGTGCATATTTGTAACAGAGACATAGAGATTTTAGCACTATGTTATTGCAGCAGTCTAAATTTTTGTAATCCCACAACAGAGGAAGATTTTTGTAATAGTTTTTACAGTGAATGAAATAGAAGTTTTCAAGTGTGAAACTCTGTCTACCTATGAAGCAAATTTGTTTTAATTTCTTTGTGTTAGAAGGAGAGTACCATTCTCCCTATATTGTTCAGGAATTCTTAGAAATTCCAACATTGCCCGCTGATTGGCGCACCGATCAAACATGTTGCTTTTGATATAGATGTTACATTCCACGTACGTTGTTAATTTTGGTGCGTAACTGTTGGTGTGAAGACGTAATGGAAATAAGAATTGCTCAAAGACTTTGTGGACTCTAGTCTTTCTTCCACTAATAAATTCCAACAATATTCTTTGTCAGGCAGTTGTTGTAGCACCGTGATGGCTAAAGGCACCAAGACGTTGTTTATACTTCAAATTTACTTATCAAGGAATGTTTGGTGTAGGTTAAATACTAGATAAAAGACAAAGACTCCAAGAAAATCTTATAGCATAATTTGTATGGAAAGTACTTTGGTAGAAAGTGTAAGTATTAATTTGGTTCATCTTCTCACCACCATGACATAAATACTTTGACTTTTGAGTTGTATGAATATTAATTTGGTCTAAAGATGGATAAAAATGTTACTAATAAGTAGTCTGGTCAAATACAACCAGATTCTTGTCTCTCACGAGTCATGATTATCATATAAATAGATAATTAGTTACGATGCTCACATAAATACTTGGATGTCTAAATTGGATGATAAATAATATCATCAAAGAGGGCAGGGTTATGCAATTTTGTCACTGACTATATCATATTTACCCAAGACTCACTTAGCCAATTGTTCATGATGTTGCTTGATCCAATCAACGTAGTAGGAAAGATGGTGCATAATCGGTGTCTAATATTAATGTTTATTGTCATTAATACTTTAAATATGGACACAATGGACGTCTAATATTAATGTTTATTGGCATTAATACTTTAAATATGGACACAATGGATGACCATCTCAGACGAACATGGGCATCCTCTTTAATGTAATCATTCCATTCCATCTTCACGGTCCTGTAATTGTATCAGTTGACTCTGCTGCCCATCATCGTTGTTGGAATTAGATTCGGTCAGCTCTGCAGGGCATGGATGAATCCATCCTCACTATTCTTTACTGTTAAGTTACTCTGTCTCTTGCCCCATGTGAGAAATCCGTCTATAATCGTTCTCGGAATGAATCTCCACATCCGGTTGTCCATCATGCAACGACATCCGTTTATCATTACTGTCGAAGGCTACATACACAACGGACGACGATCTGCGATGAACATGGGGATCCTCCTTAATGTAATTATTCCATTCCTTTTCGATGATCTATATTTGTGGTTCTTTACCGATACTTAATTTTGTGGATTAACCCAACTACAAAATCCTTTTATCACCATTCTTGGAGTGAGTCACAGAATCCTGCACTTATTTGCAGTGGTAACACTCTGTTAGCAAATTCAATGGCGCTTTCAGGAATCAAGTTATATTTTGCAGTTCCTCCAAATGTTCTTTCAAGTTGGAGAAACGACAAATCTTCTGATGTCAATCCATTTAGCTGGGAAGGTGTCCACTACAACAGTTATGGAGGGCGGGTCACATCAACTTCCCTGCCCTACAAAGGGCTCTTTGCCCGTCTTGAGTGCAATAGGCAAGATCATTATCTTGGAGAAGCTCGACCTTTCGGGCAATAGGTATTGGGCTCAATTCCTAGCCAGATAGCCAACTACACTAAGCTTTGAGAACTCAATGTCACCAACAATTTCTTCATGGGCTTCATCCCTCTAGATATCGCAAACTATAGCCTTCTTATAGTTTTGAATGTTAGTACCAACAATATATCGAGTATTATTTTCCCTACACTGGGTAATCTCAACGGTATCATTCCTTCGTCTATTGGAAAGCCTGTGAATCACTGCATAATCCAACTATTTTAGTGTCTCTCTACCGCTTAAAATTGGAAATTACAGCTGACTGATCGTGAATTTCATATTTAGACACTGCGATATTGCAAAGAAAGACTGCTTGGGAAATTGGGAATTTGAAAAACATTGTAGAGATGACAGGCTCCATCCCCCAGGGTTTTTCACTAGACTGCTAAAGTTGGAGGCATTTTATGCATCCACCAATAATATGACTGGGGTTATATACCATATGAAATGGGCATTCTGAAGAATTTGAGTGTCTTGCACTTAGATTCCAATAACATGTTAGGGTCGATCCCCACATCCTTTGCCAATCTTACAAACCTGCAGGATCTAGATCATTAGGGGAATTTTGAGGTCTAAAATGGGCCTCCTAAGGAAATTATAAAATAATAGTGGAAATAATAAAATAATATTTGATGACATCATCAAATTTTAGAGGGAAAAAATAAAAAACTACTTTTCAACTTATCTCCCAAATTTTTTACTCAAATTTCAAGCAGGGGTACTCATTGGATGCAAATTTTAATTCTTCATCCAAGGAGTATCCATGTTGCATAATTTCTATGGGTCCTGCTACACGAAGAATGAGAAATGCATGAAAAAGCGTGATTGTAATCACGTTTTTTTTTTTTTTTTAATAATGTATTTCTCATTTTTCGTGTAGCAGTGTCCATCGAAAGTATGCAACATGGGTACTCTTTGGATGAGGAATTAAATTTTGCATCCAACGAGTACCCCCGCTCGAAATTTGAGTATAAAATTTGGGAGATAATTTCAAAATACGAGTTGAAAAAGTAGTTTGATTATTTTATTATTTTTTAATATTTTTACCTTTTTACTTAAAAAATGGTGAATCATCCCCCATGGTTGACATCATCATCTTGAATCCTATTGGTTCTTATAAAGTTTATTTTTGTTGTAAATTTTTCTTAGGAGACCCATTTTAGACCTCAAAATTCCGCTAATGCTATCTTACAATATTGCTAGATCTATCTTACAATAATTTTGAACGAATTTTGACTGAAGGACTCGACCTTCTTCCCAATCTGATAAGGTTGTATCTTAGTGAAAACATGTTTAAAGGCCTGTTGTCTGCTCAACTTGGAAGCTTCGGGAACCTGAAGAAGCTTAATTCATATTCCAATGGATTTAGCGGATGGATCCCCTCTGGGCTATGCGATAATCTCTTTTATCCATCTTTCCATCTTCGATAATCGATTAGAGGGGTACATCACTAACCTTCTACAAACATGCGTCTGACTTCAACGCATCCTGCTGCAAAAAAACGTCTTCACGGGTTTTTTACATCATCTTTTCTAATATCTTCTTCGCTTAATGCCAATGCTCAGTACCAGCCATTTGAATTGCAAGCATGAGAAAAAATTAAATAGAGCCCATGTTCTTATAGAGAAGTGTATTGTAGGACCAGTAGGAGAGTATATATAATTGTAAGTACATCTTCAAGATCCCACGTATATGGCACATGGTTTGCTACTTTAATAGTGTATTGGTTTGTCTTTGTTATGGTATGGATGTGGCTGGCTCCGCCATTGGGGACTCTGGAGCCCTACACGTGGAGATTGAATCAGTAGACAGGCCACCGATTTGATTTGAGAGGCCGCAGGAAGGTTTAATTTGTTGTATTTTGAAGAGTTTTCAGAGCGACAGCTGGTAGGGGAAAGTGTCGGCTTAGGTTGTCTATGGATTTGATAAGATACGTTAATCCTGCAGCATCGAAGGAGAAAAAGGGTTCGAATCTAGATTCGGTTGGTTCGTTTACACAGGTTTAGTCAAGAGTAGCGGTGTAGTTGGGATGGGATCGAACTAGGGGGATGAGACGAATAATGTGGAGGGATTGAGTATGGTGGTGGCTGCAAATATTTCCTAGGGTGAGAGTGGAAGCGTAGTGGATCCCATGCTCTTTTGTGGCGCGTATTTCAAGATAGAATGAATGATAGACAATTCGAACGGGAGGACGAAGCCATCAATTACATATGTCAATTTTTTACTGGACAGAAAAACAATGAAAAAATGTTTTGATTAGGTGAAGTGAATAGTGTTTTCTCACCCATTCTAGCAAAGATAACATCTCCAACATAATTACGATGATTCTATATTAATTAATTAATTAATTTTTATAAACTTAAAATATATAATTAATTGATTTTTATTATATTTATATAAGTTGCTACTTATCAACATCTAAAATAATTTAATTTATATAATTATACCACTCTTCACATACATTTAATTAATTAATTAATTACTATTCAATTTAATAAAATGAAATAACTTCTATTTTATATAATAAACACTACCATTAAATTCAAGCTCTCGTCTCACTTGGATTTTGTGGTAGGAAAAGCATGCATGGAATCCTCTTATTATATTGTTGTTGTGTTGGTTGTTTCCTAACTTTTCCTTAGAAGATTATTAGTTCACAAGTTTATCAATTAATTAATAATTTTTTATGTTTTTATAAAATTGTAACTATTTTTATTATACAAATTTGTAAATATTTTTACTTTCAAACATAGTTAAATTATGATATCATGGTTTTATCATTTGGTGATTTTTTTAATGTTTATATAATTTATTTTTAATTTTTTTAATATAATAATCGGAGAGAAATCAAAATGGAGAGAACTTTTCAAAGAGAAGGCAATGAATTCTTTCTTTGAATTTAGAAGGAGAAAATTTTTATCAATAAAAGAAATAAGATGAGGATAAAAAATACATTTATATTAAAAGATTAGGGTTTATCGGAATTTTTTAACGAAATCACTAAATTCAGAACTTTTAAACAAAATCACTAAATTCCAAGTGTGCTCGGCCAAATAATAGAAAGATAGCTAAAATTGACTTAGGAAAAAGGGGTAGGATGACAATTTTTCAACATAAGAGTCTAAGTAAGCTTGGGATGATGAAGATAAATTAGGGTCAAAGACATCACTTAGTGTGGCAATAAAATCCCTATCGAACAAGACAAGCCTATCTAGGATGACTAGACTAGGTGGAGTGGAATCATTACCTAATATTTGAGAGATTTTGGGAAAAGTAACAAGGAAAAGAGGAATAGGATGAGGTTTTTCCATATAGAGTAAGAAACACTTAATAAATAGTTGTATGTGGCACTCTACATGATGAAGAAAAATAAGTCTCCAATTATGGATGATGGTTTATGTGAGTGGTTAAAGGTCACGTGATAATAAATTGGGAAATGTTTATGTGAGTGGTTAAAGGTCACATGATAAGAAATTGGGACAAGTTTATGTGAGTGTTTTAAGGTCACATGATACGAAATTGAGACAAATTTTTACATAATGGCTCATGAGGTATTTCATAATGATAAGGAGAGCATTAAAAAATGAATGTCTAGTTAAATATACTCCCAAATTATTAACCAAAGATATAAGAAATATCTAACCTCCTCTCATTGACTAATAATACATATAAGATCATGGTTAGAATTCTAGTAATGTGAGCTAAAAAGATAGCTTTGAAAACGTGCCATTGGAGTTGACTTAAAGCATATAAGGGATATTTATTCTAGACATAATGCTTACGACATGGAAAGGTATGAAATGGGATAGGGATTAAAGATCTTATTTCTTAAGAATAATTAGATAGGATGTGTCATCAAATTAATTATGACATCATTTTCAAGCTGCTTCTTCTTGGGCTTTGGGTAACTAGGGATTTAATTTTATATGTTTGGGAAATAATAGTTATTAATTGGTTTTCTCCATTTAAATCTATCCTGTATGTCCATACACTAATGATTCCTTTAGCATGCATTTATTTAATTAATTAATTTATTTATTTATTTATTTTTATTTTTTTGTATGGGGGTGGAAATAGATTTATTGGAATACCTTATTGAATTAAGGTAAATTTTAGGGTTTTCTCATGCATGAGATGAGATTTAAAAGTTAATTTTAGAGATGGATCATTTTTTTTTTATTTAATGGTTCATTTTAAAATAAGTAAAAAAAATTACAAATTGGATCAATATCTTCTATAAATATTTAATTACAATAGCAAGTGAACATAAAATTTATTTCTAAATTGTAGGAGATAATGATAATCCTCATTGATTGGTGAAAAAAAAAATAACTTGTCAAAATTATTAAATACTTATATGCTACTTATAGTATTTTTTTCTTCAAATAAATAGGTCAATTGGTATCTTCATAAGCCATATAATAAGTTTAAATATGTGGGAGTGCACATGTAATTCAAATCATTTCTAGTTGAAGCAAATATTACAATAGTGAATGTAAAATTCTTTAATATGAATAGTTGTATTTATTAGAACATTTATTGGTTTCCTTATTAACACACTTTTGAAACTAGGCAAACTAGTATTATATTATTCATAATTTATATCTGGATATGAGAGTTCCTCGAGTTTTACATTTATTTAGGGAGGAAGGATAGACATTTCTAAGCTGAGTACTAATTCTTTTATAAGATGTATTCAAAGCCATGCCTTTTATAAACCCTTAAAGTCTCTATTTATTAGAGTGGAGCATTCCAATATCGAAATGTGGATGGTACATGATTTCCAAAAACACTAGCAAATACTTTAAATTTTATGGGAGAAATGACATGTACATGGTTTCCAAAAACACTAGCAAATGCTTTAAAGTTTATGGGAGAAATGACATGTACATGGTTTCCAAAAAAACTAGCAAATGCCTTAAAGTTTATGGGAGGAATAACATGTACATCGTTTCCAAAAACACTAGGAACGTCCTTGTATTTAGCTATATAAGTTTTATAAAGGCAATAGACATGTGATTTTGAAAGAATCCTTGTTGTTAAAAAGGAGATGGGCTAAATGAGTAACAACACATCCTAGACATTATGGTTGGTTAGGTGATAGTGGACCCCTATGAGATGATAGACACATTTAGCTAAAAAAATTATAACTGGCCCAAAGACATAATGCATCTATAACCAACTTAACTGCTAGGAAATTCAGAGTTCAAACCTACTAATAGCCTACAGTTGGTCTAATTGTTTTTTTTAGACAGAAGCGGTTAAATTTTATTAAAGGGCGCCAATACAGTGGCATTGTGCAATTACAGTACTGCTCTGGCTGAGAGCGCAGAGCATAGTTTTCCTCCTGAGACAGTAAACATTGTAGCAGAAATTGAATATACCCCACTGCAGATTTCTAAACTCCGTGCTGTCGTGATCGGTTGGAGCGTTGGAGAAGGCATCGAAATAAGAAGCGCTGAGATTGCCGACAGGTCCACAGATGAACGCTGGAAGATGAGTGGAGCCGGTGGCGTGAAATCCCTCCGGATCAGCAATCAGGTCCTTCATTTGGCTTTCCAGGATATCGTAAGAGGAGCCCTTATTTCTATTTCCTTTGGATTCGCTATGGATAGAAAACAGAGCATTTTTGCTTCTGCCAAAAATGCAGAAGTTGATCACTCAGCCTCCTCTCATCCGGATGCTTACAGCAGAGAAAACTGGGAAATAACACAGAGCGTGAAGCTGGGAGTAAAGGTCAGACTGCTTCGTTAGGGATTGAACCAAGATTTTTTTCAGATGGTCATTAAAATTGTTGCGGTTCAGACAGAAGGGAGGATGGAAGGGCCTAGGGATCAGAGGAATACCCAGCAGAAAAAAGGCCCAGAGAACACAGGACTTAAGGGATATTGCAGATGGAGTCGACATAGTTAACGGAAAGAGATCTTTTACTCCGCAGAACACCGAGATTGGCTTCCATATCTGCCTGGGTATTTAATTTCCTGGGAATATGATAGAAAGAGATCTTGTGGAATTTAGGCAAAATAAGTCTGATTTTCCTGAGGATGGCTGATAAATGGAGCTGAGAAGGATTCTTATTGGTGTTCAACGCCTGGATAATGATCCTGGAGTCCCCGAAGACTGAAATGGAGAGGAAGTTACCTTTGATCGCTTGAAATAGACCCTGCCACAGAGCAAGAGCCTCCGCTCTGTTATTAGATTCCCTGCCCAGACCCCAAGCAAACCGGATCACATCAGAACCATCAGGACCCAAGAGAACCCCACCGCCTCCTGCGATACCAGGGTTGCCTTTGGAGGCCCCGTCAAAAAATAGACAATGATCATTCAGAGCCGACCTCCACTTAATGAACTCTTGCTCCTCCAGCCTAATTTCCCAATTGGAGTGGACACTAGCAGAAAGGGTGGTACAGTCCTTATGGTTAGGGACCAGTCCATTCAACCAGAGATCCTCCTCTCTGTTTAGAGCTTTTCTAGGCTTTTTGGCAGAATTGGCTTCTAGAGTTTCTCCCAATAGAGCTTTGACTTTGGTGATGACTCTGGACGAATTGCAGCTTTCGTTTCTGAATAATCTGTTGTTTCTCTCCAGCCACAACTTCCAGCAAACAATCTTGGGGATCCACAGCCAGCAATTTTTGAGAAGGTGATTTTTGGAAATACCAAACGGAGATAATTTGCTCCAGGTTTGGAAAAGAATTGGGATGTTCCTAGGGAGCTCGATTTTATCAGAATTTAGCATAAGGACCCCCTTCCAGACTTCTAGCGCAAAAGGGCAGGTTAAGAACAAATGATCAGTTGTTTCTTCATTCGACATGCAAAGATTGCACCAGGATGGTCCTTCCATACCACGCCTGCAGAGATTATCACGAGTGAGTATACTGTTGTGAGCTAACGTCCAGCAGAAGAAATCAATTTTGGGAAGAGAGGGGGAATCCCAAATAAATTTCCATTGAGCAGGATTTGGAGGAACATTCGGAGTGGCCATAATACTTTTGTAGCCTTCAGATGCTGAATACGAACCTGAGACAGATCCCCACCCTCATTTGTCCTTTGCTGAAGCTTTTAAGGGAGCTTTCCCTTGAAGTTTATCCAAAAGAACTGAGGCTTCACCTTCCAGCCACTGAGGGACCTCCCCTAGTTGCCAGCTGTCCCATAGACTATCCTCCGTCCAAGTGGAGATGTCCCAGAGGGTGTTTAAATTGCGAGCCTGGAGCCAGTCTTTGATATTGGTAAGTTCTTCCATCTGACTCAAAGGTTGATCACCCAGAATAGGATCATCCCAGATTCTTATTTTTTGCCCATTACCTGGAATCCAATACAGCTTATGACTGAAATGTTCCAAAGCTTTGATGCAGAGTTTAAAAACAGGAGAACCTTTGGAGGGTTCTAGGAAGCTGGTCCAAGCATCTAAGGCGCTTCCCATGAAAATATTTTCTCCACAGAACTTTCTTGCTCCAACTTAATTTTCCAGAGACAATGTCCCAAAGCAGCTTGGTTCCCAAAGCCAGATTTTGAGCGGCCAGATCGCGAATTTGTAGACCTCCTTCCATAAATGGCTTTTTAATAGTATCCCATTTAACAAGATGCAGCCTTCTTTCGTTGTTTTTTCCCCCTTCCCACAGAAAACGCCTTAGAAGAGCTTCCATTTTGTTGATGAAGGTTTTTGGGGCAAGGAGGATGGAGTGCTGATATAACGGAAGACTTGAAAGAACAGCTTTCATCAGAATGATCTTCCCAGCATTATTCAGCCATGAAGCTCCCCAGGCATGGATTCTGCTTTTAATCTTGTCCAGCAGGGGCATCCAATGGGCAACTTTAGAAGTGGTATTGAAGATTGGTATCCCCAGGTATTTAAAGGAGTCCCAGGCCCAGGACCCTTCCATATCAAGAATCCTTGCAATATCTGATAATTCCTTAACCGAGCAGTTCCAGCTATAGATTGTGCTTTTTAGAAAGTTGATCTCGATGCCCGAGACCTCTCTATAAATGTCCAGCTCCTTCTTGAATGATTTAGTAGAGTTTATGCTTGCCCCACCCAGCAATAAAGTGTCGTCAGCAAATTGGGCATGATTTATGTCTTTGACATGATGAACCATACGAAGGCCAGGAAGGATTTGAGTCTGTTGATTATGGTCCAGTTGAAAGCTGAGAACTGAGGCTTGAATGGCATAAAGAAGCGGGGACAATGGGCAGCCTTGTCTTAGGCCCCTAGAGGCTTGGAAAAAATCTGAAGGTCGCCCATTAACCAAAGGCGCTATCCAAGGAGAGGCAATGCAGGCTTTTATCCAGTTAATGATGGCTGAAGAGAAGCCCATTTTCTTCATAACCATAAACAGGAATTCATGCTTTACCCTGTCAAAAGCATTTGCCAAGTCAAGCTTAATCACCATACCTTTCTCCTTTCGGTGATAGCTTGAATGAACAGCTTCTTGCACCAGCACAATGTTGTCAAGAATCTTTCTCCCTTTGATGAATCCTCCTTGGTTTTCAGGGATAATGGCCGGTAAGATTTTCTTGAGGCGATTGGCTATAATTTTAGTGATCAGCTTGTAACTAGAGTTACACAACGAGATTGGCCTGAATCTGCTGAAATCAGCAGCACCTTTCTCTTTCGGAATCAAGGCCAGAAAAGCTGAATTGATGCCGCCTCCGATCTTTGCACAAGATTGAGATTTCCTGACCATTCTCAGAAGGTCATTTTTTATTATGGCCCAACAGGAAAGATAGAATCTAACAGGAAACCCATCCGGACCAGGAGCTTTGTCCGGTTCCATACTGTCCAGTGCATTTTTAAGCTCATTCATGCTGATTAGAGCAGTCAGCATAGAATTGTCAGGATCTTGAACACATTGAGGAATCAAATTCATCGGATAGACATGGGGATCCATTGGTGGATCATCGGGGGCAGAGTAAAGATCTTTGAAGTGAGAGTGAGTTGCCCGCTTGATGTCTCCGAAATCCTTAACCACTTCATTTTGGTGGTGAATTTCTTTAACAGTTTTGAATTGCTTGCGAGCTTCAGCTTGTTTGTGGAAGAAGCTAGTATTTTTGTCCCCGGCTTGTAACCAGAGAGCTCTGGATTTCTGCCTCCAGAGTTCTTCTTCTTCCCTACTTGCTTTATGGAAATCTTTTTGCAGGTCAACTTCTCTCTGAAGAAGGTCTTGGGAAACAACAGAATTTTCCAAAGATAATTGGTGGGCAGCAAGACTGTCCAGGGCCACCTTTCTTTTGGAGGAGGGAGTTTTCAGCGTTCTAGCCCACTCCTTAAGCCTTCTTTTGAGCCCCCTCATTTTTTCTTCCCACACGTAGAAAGGGGAACCATGAACAGGTCTGTTCCAGGCATCTGAAACCATCTCTTGGAACCCCTCATGCTAAAGCCATAATGAACTGAATCTGAAGGGGATAGGGCCAAGATTTTCATCCGTGGAAAGCTCAAGGATAATGGGTTTGTGATCAGAGGTGTTTTTTGGTAGAATTTTGGACGAGGCCATTAGACCGCAAGTTAGGAAAGAGGATTGGACCAGAAATCTGTCCAATCGAGCTACAATATGATTTGGGCCCACCCTTTTGTTAGACCAGGTGAACTTCCCAGATGTGGGCTTGATATCCTCCAACTCCCATCCCAACATGAGGTCTTCAACCCATTCTCTAGCTGGATCCCTAACCGGGGAGCCTCCCTTTTTCTCATTTACAGCAAGATTGACATTCATATCACCAGCTATGATAATGTTTTCAGGATTGTGCAGCGAAAGATAGGACAAAATCGAGTCCCAACAGTATTTTTTCTCAGAAGGAAGAACAGGAGCATATATATTGAACATACTTACTTGATGGCCGGAGTCTTTATGGAGGAGCTTCGTGAGAAGCCAATGGGAGGAGCTATCTTTTTGAATCAGGTCATAGATAGAGCTATCCCAGAAGGTAGCGATTCCACCGGAGGCGCCTCTTGCACTGACAACACATCCAATACCTTTACGCCAGAAGGTTTTGCTAGCATGGAGGAGGGGAGTTTCCTCCAACTTTGTCTCCTGGATGAGAAGGATTTCAGGCGAATACATTCTCACTATATCTTTCAGGGCATCTTCTTTTAGCTTGCTGCCTAATCCTTTGCAATTCCAGGAGACGTACTTCATTATTTATTGGCTTGGGAGATTGTGGCTCCTTTTGGAGCCGTGCCGTGCTTGCGCCCTGATCTAGTATTCATCATTCCCTTGAGAGTTTTTTGAGAGCCTTGGAGAACATCCAGATAAGTTTTCTCCTCTCTCTGTTTCTTCTTGGATTTTCGACCCCTGGCTGATTTGATAGGGGTGACTTGTGAGCTGTCTGATTCATAGGTTCTTCCTTCTGAATCTTCATCAGATTCGGAGGCCAGGCTGATATGTTCTTCTTTATCTATATTTCCTTCATTGGCACCTTTTGCTGGGGGGGTGATTATTTCAGTACCAGTTTCTTTTACTTCCTTCATCAAGTCTTCCGGTTCTTCTTGAGCCCTGGTGGTTTATGCGTTCCCACCTGAGGAGGATCCAACTTTTGGGTCATCATTGGCCTTTGGTTTGGTCTGAGGCTTTCCCACTATTCCAGAATTTTTCTTCTCTGTTGGCCTAGGGATAGCCTTGCCTCTTTTGATTTCTTTCCATCCTTCCTCGTCCTCCTTAGTCCCGGCCGGGGATTTGGGGCAATTTCGTTGGAAGTGTTTGTGTTCATGACACGTTCTGCATTTGAAAGGTAGTTGCTCGTAGTCCAGCTTTTGATAGTGATGCCATTCTCCCACTGTAAGTTTAATCGCCTCGGGGAGACCAACCTCTAAGTCAACTTCCACACAGATTCTTGCACAGGTGTATTGACCTTTATTATCTGCTTTGTCAATGAATCTGCCCAGACCGTTCCCAATCCTTTGCAATGATTGATAGCTCCAGCAGTGGATCGGAAGGTTAGGGAGCCGAACCCAGACTGGTACTTCCTTAGGAACATCCACTGAGGGATCGAAGTCAGGGGTCCATTTATTGAGATACAGACCCTGATTTCCCATGAAATACGGTCCATTTCTGAAAACCAGATCTCGGTCTTCTTTGGTGGTGAACTCGAAAATGAAGAAACCTGTACCAACCGCATAACAGATCACACTGTTTTTCAGCTGTGGCCTCCAATTGCGTTGAATCCAATCATCCGTGGTTTTTGTAGATGGCCAATGCCCCATAAATTGCCCGACCAGCCCTCTGTCAGCTAGGGCAAGGGAAATTTTAATCAGCTGATCTTCTTGCAGGGCTATCTCAAGGACTTCCTCAAGTTTTTTAATGAATTTTGGAACCTCAGGGGCAGGACGTTTCTTCCCTTTCTGTGATAATAAGCGACGGAAGGCTTCTTCAGACGAAAGCGGAGGGGTGGAAGAGGTTTCCCCACCCCCGGGTTCACCCATGGCTGCAGCAATGGAACGAAGCAAGGGAGAAACTCAATCCATTCCCACAGCACCCCTGCAAATCCAAAATACCAAATCCCAAGGGCCAAAACGCAGCGCAGTTGAACTCTTCTCACCCAGCCAGGGAGGCGCAGCGCAGCAATGAAGAGATCTGATCACGGGAAGGGGGCATCAAAGCCCTCCCAGACGCCCAGAGGGCCGAGGCCGCCGTCACACACTCTGGAAACCTAGAAGAGCGTAACAGGCAGCGTGATTTTTTCCATATATCCGAATCACAGTTGTTCTAATTGTTAGGTGGAGAGGTTTAGTCTCCATAGGTCTCAAAATTCAAAAGTACATCGCCGAATTGTCATCATAGTCCTATGGAATGTGCCATACGTTTCATATATTGAAACATAAATTTTTCAAGTTTGACAAGTAATTTCATATATTGAACATAAATTTGTCGAGTTTGAGAAGTAATACTAATTTCAAATGGATTTTGAAAAGGAATGGTAATTTAGGCAATAATTTTGGATGGATGGTGATTTTGTTGTTTGGTTTTTTATATTCTCCAGTGTTATTTCACATGGTGTTAAAATTTAGAGGTGCATGAGTGAGCATGAAAAATGAGATTAAGCGGATAGAATATTCAACTCTGCAAAATATAAAAAGATAGCATTTATTTCCTTGGCCAGGTATTAACTATGTTATGTATAGTACACTCTTCCTGTCACTTATGAAACATATCTGGTCTAATTTGGTGTCAATATCAAGATCATGTAGCCTCTCAAATGTTTTTTTAGTTGGTACTTGGAATCATATTCTTTGGTTTACTTTCACAGATGGTTAAAATTTAGAGGTCCATAAGTGAGCATGAAAAATTAGATTAAGCAGAGAGCACATTCAACTCTACAAAATATAAAAAGATATCGCTAATTTCAAATGGATTTTGAAAAGGAATGGTAATCTAGGCAATAATTTTGGATGAATAGTGATTTTGTTGTTTGGTTTTTTATACTCCAGTGTTCTTTCACATGGTGTTAAAATTTAGAGGTGCATGAGTGAGCATGAAAGAGATTAAGCGGATAGCATATTCAACTCTACAAAATATAAAAATATATCATTTCTTTCCTTGGCCAGGTGTTAGCTATGTTATGTATAGTATGCTCTTCTTGTCACTTATGAAACATATATGGTCTAATTTGGTGTCAATATCAAGATTATGTAACCTCTCAAATGTTTTCTTAGTTGGTACTTGGAATCTTATTCTCTGGTTTACTTTTACAGATGGTTAAAATTTAGAGGTCCATGAGTGAGCATGATAAATTAGATTAAGCAAAGAGCACACTCAACTCTGCAAAATATAAAAAGATATCGCTAATTTAAAATAGATTTTGAAAAGGAATGGTAATTTAGGCAATAATTTCAGATGTATGGTGATTTTTTGTTTAGTTTTTTATATTCTCCAGTGATCTTTCACATGGTGTTCAAATTTATAGGTGCGTGAGTGAGCATGAAAAATGAGATTAAGCAGATAGCATATTCAACTCTACAAGATATAAAAAGATATTATTTCTTTCCTTGGCCAGGTATTAGCTCTGTTATGTAGAGTACACTCTTCTTGTCAGTTATGAAACATATCTGGTCTAATTTCGTGTCAATATCAAGATCATGTAGCCTCTCAAATGTTTTCTTAGTTGGTACTTGGAATCATATTATATGGTTTACTTTCATAGATGGCTAAAATTTAAAGCTCCATGAGTGAGCATGAAAAATTAGATTAAGCAAAGAGCACAGTCAAATCTTCAAAATATAAAATGATATCGCTAATTTCAAATGGATTTTGAAAAGAAATGGTAATTTAGGCAATAATTTCTGATGGATGGTGATTTTGTTGTTTTGTTTTTTATATTCTCCAATGTTTTTTCACATGGTGTTAAAATTTAGAGGTGCATGAGTGAGAATGAAATATGAGATTAAGATGATGGCATATTCAACTCTGCAAAATACAAAAAGATATCATTTCTTTCCTTGGCCAGGTATTAGCTCTGTTATGTATAGTACACTCTTCTTGTCACTTATGAAATATATATGGTCTAATTGGTGTCAATATCAAGATCATGTAGCCTCTCAATTTTTTTTTTAGTTGGTACTTGGAATCATATTCTCTGGTTTAATTTCACATATGGTTAAAATTTAGAGGTCCATGAGTGAGCATGAAAAATTAGATTAAGGAGAGAGCACATTCAACTCTGCAAAATATAAAAATATATCACTAATTTCAAATGGATTTTGAAAAGGAATGGTAATTTAGGCAGTAATTTCAAATGGATGGTGATTTTGTTGTTTGGTTTTTTATATTCTCCAGTGTTCTTTCACATGGTGTTAAAATATAGAGGTGCATTAGTGAGCATGGAAAATGAGATTTAGCGGATAGCATATTCAACTTTGCAAAATATAAAAATATATCATTTCTTTCCTTGGCCGGTTATTAGCTCTGTTATGTATAGTGCACTCTTCTTGTCACTTATGAAACAAATCTGGCCTAATTTGGTGTCAATATCAAGATCATGTAGCCTCTCAAATGTTTTCTTAGTTGGTACTTGGAATCATATTCTCTAGTTTACTTTCACAGTTGGTTAAAATTTAGAGGTCCATGAGTGAGCATGAAAAATTAGATTAAGCAGAGAGCACATTCAAATCTGCAAAATATAAAAAGATATCATTTGATTTCTTGACCAAGTATTAGATCTCTTATGTATATTACACTCTAGCTCAATCCAAAAAATTATATAGACTTGAGAGCTACTCCAAATTCATTTCTTTAATTGAAAAAAAAAATCATTGTTTTCTGATACAAAATTATGTAAATACATACAGACAGAGCAGCATTTCATAGAGATTAAATAACATGACTATACACCAAGAGATTAATAGAGCTTCAACATACAGACATAGAGCCACATTTCACAGAGCGATTAATCAACGAGACTATGCACCAAGATGATTTGATGTACAAGACCAAGCAGGTTCCATGGTATATTACACTTTGGCTCAATCTGAAATATCATATAGATTTGAGAGCTACTCCAAATGCATTTCTTTAATTTAAAAAGAAACATTGTTTTCTGATACAAAATTATGTAAATACAGACAGACAGACAAAGCCACATTTCACAGAGATTAAATAGCAGGACTATGCACCAAGAGATTAACAAAGCTTCAACAGACAGACATAGAGCCACATTTCAGAGAGATTAATCAACAGGACTATGCACCAAGATGATTTTTTGTACAAGGCCAAGCAGGTTCCATGGTATATTACACTCAGGCTCAATCCAAAAAATTATATAGACTTGAGAGCTACTCCAAATGAATTTCTTTAATTGAAAAAAAATCATTGTTTTCTAATAAAAAATTATGTAAATATAGACATACAAAGCCACATTTCACAGAGATTAAATAACAGGACTATGCACCAAGAGATTAGCAGAGCTTCAACAGACAGACATAGAGCCACATTTCATAGAGATTAATCAACATGATTATGCACCAATCCAGATTAGTTCTTATCCATAGGTTCGAGGGACTGGATCGGTGACCACATCTCCATCTCCCTACCTCCTATGATAATCATTATGGGGCTGGGGGTTTCCCCTCCCATCCAGGTTCGATGAGAGGGAAGAAACAAGGAAGAATGTTTAAAATAAAAAATGAATGAAAGTCTATGTACAGATAGGGAAGAATCGAGGAAGAATGTTGCAAACGAGAGTAATACTTGGGGGAAATTAATGTTTTCATCGAGAATATTTTTGGCATGGGTTTTCACCATTGCTTTCTCAGTGTTGGAAAACATGGTATTTCATGAACATAATGGAAAGTTATGGAAAATTACTATTTTCACCTCGAAGAGGAGGGGAGTTACGGTCTGGATAAAATAGATTAATAGTATTTAGAAATATCTGGTTCCGATATTGATCCAATCCAATCTCCCCACCATCAGACTTGTAAGAAGCTATTGGGTTAAGTCTATAAGTATCTGGTCTTGATTTGACCTAGGGAATGGAAAGATGAATCCAGATGGTTAAGGGATTAATTCAATCTGTTGATATAGTAAATCAGTTTGTAGAGATAAGTAACTAACCCTCTCATTTATGTTAACACTATCTAAGGTCTTTCCTCCATACAATCTTTTGCTAGATTCTACGATAAGGTATTTCTTCACAACAAGAATGATATGATGTGGTCTTTCTTCCTAATAAGAAGTAGCTCAGAGTATTTCCCCCTAAGTGATAACAAATGGATGGATTGATTAAACAGTGAGGAAGCAGGAGAAACCACACCTCACCTGTGACTGGATAGATTGAACTGACAGCTCAGAGTAATTGGATTGCCTAAAGACTAAACCGCCTTCACTTAATTATGGAAATATGAAGATAGAAATAGGAATATTATCGGTCAAGACATAGGGGAAGGGGAGAAAATTACCATATGCAAAAAATAAATATGAGAGGAACTCATTAGTAGCAAGCAGTTCAATCCATTGATCTTAGAGACCAATAGCCTATTACTTATATACAGGTAAAAGGAAGGAAACGCAGAGCCAATTCAAAAGTGAGTTAACCTATAAAGATTCAGTGAATGGTCTCGCAAAGTCAGATCCAACAACAGAGGCAGTTGAAGCTATTGATTCATAATAAGTAGAAGAAGTATCCTTAGTAGCAACTTGAACAAAACATCAACAATGGAAGCACCCCCCACCTATAGGATAGGGAATACAGTCATCAAAGAAAGCATCCGGGCCAATGCCAGGATTATAAATATACAGGTAAAAGGAGGGAAAGGCAGAGCCAATTCAAAAGTGAGTTAACCTATAAATATTCAGTGAATGATCCCACAAAGTCAGAGCCAAAAACAGAGGCATTTGAAGCTATTGATCCATAATAAGTAGCAGAAGTATCCTTAGCAGCAACTTGAATAGAACATAAACAATGGAAGCACCCCCCACCTTTAGGATAGGGAATACATTCATCAAAGCAAGCATCTGGGCCAATGCCGAGATTATAAATATACAGGTAAATTGAAGGAAAGGCAGAGCCAATTTGAAAGTGAGTTAACCTGTAACGACTAAGTGAATGATCCCGTAAAGTCAGAGCCAGAAATAGAGATAGTTGAAGCTATTGATCCATAATAAGTAGCAGAAGTATCCTTAATAGAATCTTGAACAGAACATCAACAATAAATTCACCCCCCACCTATAGGATAGGGAATACAATCATCAAAGAAAGCATATGAGGCAACGCCAGGTTTATAAGTGAAGGAAGAGGGTAAAGCAAGTAAGCAAAGGTAAACGATAAGAAAATTCAATAACCATGGTAAGCTTGTGGTTCTATTCCGGGCTTATCCCAACGACGGTCTACGTGTTGGGGTGAAAGCATCCCGTGGGATGTGTAAAAGAGTGAAATGTATTCAAACAAAAGACTCGGGGGTAACTCATATAATAAAGGTAATGTCTCTGAGTAGGTGGCTGTAAAATATCGGTGATTCTCTATAAGTGAAGGCAGAGGCAGTTGATCCACCACTAACAAACGAAAGGTAAGTTGTTCGAGATCAAGAAGAGAAAGAAAGCCCTATTGGAAGCGAACTTATATTTTTTTTTTTCGCACGGGTTTGCACCATTTCTTTCTTAGCGTTGGAAAACCAAAATTTTCTTTCCATCTTAAATAATGTAAAATAAATAAATTACATTACCATCCTAAAAACTAATTCTCATAAACTTTGGAAATTATCACTTTTACAATCTCATTTAAAATTTGTTTATATATCTTAAATTTTTATATATTTAGAAATATGGGTGAAATATAAATTGAGATGAGGAGATAGAGCACCTGGAACTGAGACAGGGAGGCAGAGCAGATGAAGAGGATGTAGAACGAGAATGCCGAGGATGTAGATTAAACCCTACACAAATCCTGCAAACACAACAAAACATGAAAATAAGATTAAAACAAGAAAAAAAACCATAAAGAAAAATAAGAACAAATAAGAAAAAAAAGAACAACCTCTCGTTTACCTTCGCACCTTCGCTTCTCTCCTACTGGTCTCTGCTGGTTCAAGATCGGCGCAACACACCTAAATAGAAAAATCGCAGCGCTCTCAGTGGTAATGCAACACAAAACTAAACAAAAACTTCTTGCGGTCTGGGGCCACTATATTTATAACAAAAAATTTCGGCCGAACTTTCATTTCCGATTTTCCTATCTCTGACCAAAAATCTAGTTACGCATGCCGTCAATGTTAATGGCAGAAACAGTTCCGCCGAAGTAATTTCAAAAGTTCCGCCGAACTTTCTAAAAGTTCAACCGAACTTCCTCCGAATTTTGGCCAAACTGTTGGGAGAGTGAAATTTTTGAACGCGTTTCTCACGAAAGTGTAACCCAATTTCACATTTTTACCCATAAGTTTATGTGACGAGAGTGTTATAGCTCTGACGCTTCATTCTATCGGTACAATGTCAGATATCCAATGGTTAGGTTTGGTCATGGAAAAGGAATGTCACTCTATTCATCTTTTTGGGGATTACATGCATGTAACTAATTGGTTCAATTCTACTAAGAGATGCACAATCACACACTAATCACTATACTTTAGAAGATTCTATAGTTAAAGCACTCTTTTGACTTGATTACTTGCAGCCACATCTACAAGGAACATAATTGGATGGTAGACTCTCTTTCAAAGGTTGGGGCACTACAGGATATTGGATTTTAGGGGATCATTAAGCGTGTATGTGATCTAGTTCGAGAGTCTGATCGTCCATCCTTCATAGCTAGATAGTTTTTCTCTACACTTGATGGGTGGTTATATCTGCTCTATGGGATCTTGAAGGCTAACTCTCTTAGATAGATAAAAATTTTGGTCATGTTTTATTTTTTGGAGGTCTACCTTATGTATTTTGATATTAGTTTATAAATGTATATGTTTCATCGATGGTAATGGATTGATATGAGGGTCTACTCAATTTTTTGGGTTTAATTCAAAACTGGACACTAAATTATGGGGCTTTAATGGCAGATCTCTCTTTTTGAATGCATTATGTGCATTTACGACATGTAACTTTCTTATCTAATAAAAATTATGGTTTTTTCCAAGAAAAAAATACTATAAAATATTTTGTTTTATAAAAAATAAATTTTTTAATTAGAAAAAAATCATAAATTTTCGATAAAAATATTAAAAAATAAAATTTCATTAACTAAAGTAACATAATTAAATGATTAAAAACCCAATAAAATATATGAAAAAAAATAATAATGAATTAAATAATAAAAATATGACATTGTGATATTTTATTTATTTTATGTGAAAATAGAATTTGATCATTTAAATGTGATATTACAATTCAACCAAAATTTTAAAACAACTGAATATGATATTATAACTTTATAATAAAAGTAATTATAAATTTATTAAAAATAATTTTTTTATTAACTAAACATGTGATATTGTGATTCAGCTATATAAATAAAAAGTTAAAAAGTTTTGAAGCACCATCATATTAAAAAGATTTAACTCAAAAAAATTAAAAAGCCAAATTAAATTCATAAAAATATATTTATTTATTTATTTAATATTAAATATAAGTTTTGAACTAATTGTATCCGGAGTGCTTTCATTATTATTCTTATAAAATCCACGTACCAAGTTGAAATAGCATTAAAAATTATGTTTATTTGTAAATTCAATTTAAAAATAAAATAAATTTTCATTATTATACTTATAAAATCCACATACTAAGTTGAAAGAGCATGAAGAATTATGTTTATTTGTAAATTTACTTAAAAAATAAAATAAAATAATGTTTATTTGTAAATTTAATTTTAAAAATAAAATAAAATACGTTGTATGACATACTTTATAGAAAATAAGTAGGCATATTTTTTTTTTCTCACATAACATTATTGAATATATATGAAAAATTAAAAGAATAAATATGAAAAATTAGAAGAATAAATTAGAGATATAACTTTTTGGACATAGTTTTTTTTGTCGTTTTGAAGAATTTTGAATCTTATAGTTTACATAATACTTCATAACATAATATCAACAATTGAACTATCTTTAAGGTATAAAGGAAAACAATGTTAGACAGAATAAAAGCCTAATCTAAAATAGATTGACCTTTCATTTAAGTCAAATTTGTCTTTTTATTTAATTCCACAGGAGCTTCATTGGGGAGCAATACCATACCACATACGTTCACATTGAGGAAAAATTGACATAATATATTGAACATATAATAGGGGTAAAGGGTTCTTGTATTGATAGGTATACAAAATGAAGTTCAAAGTTAATGAAAAAATATAAAGGGGCATAAAAAATATTAATGAAAAAAATGATACCTACAATATCTAGTGAAAATAGGGGATTTTTAAATTGGGAAGGTGTATTGGGTTCATATTGGTAGGGGGTTAAATAATGTGATTTTTAAAGGTATTTTCCAATATATAATCAAATTATAGATATTGTTTAGTATGACATGAGTGCAGGGTATATGTCAGAGATTCATTAAGAAAAACTCTTTATTTAATTCCCTTATTTTAATGAATCTTTTAACTTTCAAAAATAAGATAGGATATTATTAACTATATTAAATTAATATTCTATCAAAATAATTAAATAATCAACCTACTCAATGTTTTTTAAGACCAAGTTAATCCATATGAAACGTGGAATCATAACGTTGATTATCCGACGCTCAACCGTCGGACATCTGACTCCATACGGACGGAACGAGCCATTTGGTGCCATCAGACTAGAATAAGGAGTTGTCGAATATCTGACGCCATAGTGTCACCATTTTTGGTATCTAGGGTAGTGGAGCTATAACACTCCCGTCACATAAAATTATTATAACGTCGACTATTCGACGCTCAATCGTCGGACATCCAACTCCATACTGACGGAACGAATCATCGAGTCTGATTGGACTAGACTAATAAGGTGTCGAATATCCTATGTCAAAGTGTCACCATTTTTTCCATCTAGGGCAATGAATATTCGACGTTTACCTTGATGCATGTCCAAAGAATGTGGGTGTCACAACCGACGTTTTCCCCGTCACATATCTAAGGAATGTGGGCGTCGCAAAATCAACCTCAAAGAATCAAATGTTTAAAGAAATTTTTGCCAGATTTGGCTTCAGATATGCATCGTCTTCTCGTTGAATACGTGAAGTTTTATAAAGGGTCGACTATTCAACACAATCCCACTGACGAGGAGTTGTCTCCAATGTATTGGATAACCGACGAATATACGTCGAATTTTTGCCCCTTTTGTACTAGTGAGTTAATTGACCTCCATCCCTATAGCTTTGTAGAAGAGGGCGAGAGCATTTTTTATTGTGATTGAATCTTGCATAGATCCATCACTAAAAAACAGCACATATTCCATGAAAAGAAGATGTGAGAGGGTTAGATCACGTGCAACCATTTCTCATTTAAGCTCACCTCTTTTTTTTAGCCTCTCCTATAATCTTGCTTAAGTCTTCAGCAATAAGCAGAAACAACAAGGGTGATAATGGTCACCCCTGATGAAGACCTCTTTTGGTGTGAAAAAACTTTGATGCAAAACCATTTATTAATACAAAAAAGGAAACAAAAGTGATGCAACACATTATCCAATTTCTGAAATTGATTTCAAAGCCAAGATGGGATAAAAAAAATCTAATATATATCCAACTAGCCCTATCATACACCTTTGATAAGTCAATACTGAACACCATAACTTTAAGTTTTTTAGTCTTCAAATTATACATGCCTTCTTGCGCGATCCCTATGGACTCATGAATTTTCCTACCCTCTAGGAACAAAAATTTCTCCTTAGAAATGTATTGCAATAACATTGGCTTCTAACTATTGGAAATGATCTTTACTATGATTTTGTAGACATTATTGGAAAGAGATATAGGTTTGAAATCATCAAAGGAATTTTGAGAGTCATTCTTTGGTATGAGAGAAACAAATGTTGAGTTGAAAGCGTCATACATTCTGCCAGACCTTCTGCATTCCTCAATCACTTTTAGAAAATCACTCCCCACCTATTCCGAAGAATTTGACAAAAAAATCTACATGCCACCCATCTAGACCTAAGCTTTTATCCCTTTTAAAACCTTGTAAATATCTCCCAAGTTATTTTTTCAAAATAGGTTCCATTAGCTCTCTGTTAGCTTCTTCATCCACATATCTAGGGAATAGACGAGTAATATTAATTACTTCAACTCAGAGAGGCTTGCTGGGGGGCTTTGAATAGAGATCGAAAATAATTTATGCCAAACTTGGCAAGATCCCTAAAATTTGAGGCTCTACCCCCATCAAGGGAATCTAAGGCTCAAATGGTATTTGTAACCCACCTTACACTGAAAAATCGTTGGAAATTATTGTATTTTCATCACCCTCCTGCAACCAGATAACTCTGTTCTTCAGCCTCTTGGTCTCTTCCATTTCTTCTAGAATCCTTCTCTTAGATGCCTCTAACTGGATGATATGATGTTTATATTCATTTGATGCATATCGTTGTCTTGCAGGATCTACTAGTTTCTCAAGCTCACTTTCAATTTTCTTAAGAGCCTCCTCATCCCTTCTTGTGCCCATTCCATAGCAACTCTTTCAAGTCTATTTAAGTTATCAAAAAATTGAATGGTGCATGATTTAACCCCTTCCTGAACACAGTGATGCCAATGTTCTCTGGCTAGTGCTCTAAAAGCTTCATCCTTCCACTAGAGAGAATTGAATTTGAAAGGGGATTTTGGCTTCCTTGTATTTCCTTGAAATTTCAAAAATATGGGATGATGGTCAGAGAAACCCCTGAGCCCCCCCCATTGGCGAAAACGAGGGAGATTATTAAAAATGGAATATTTTATCAAGAAACGATATGTTCTTATGCAACCATAACATCCCCCATTTCTCTATTTTTTCAGGTCCGTTTAAGTTTTTCCATGTCCACATCGATAAGTTTATGATCCTAAAACAACAAAGTGAAAAAATCTGACAACAAATCATTGTGGGCTTGCTTACCCCGAATCTTAGACAAACCCAGACAAAAATTTAGATCTTCCCCCAGGATTAAATTATATGCTCGCATAAAGATCCGATTCATGACATTGTCCCCAAAAGGAACTATATCACGATAAGGACCGTATACAAAACGATTCTAAGCTCGCATCCAATTTCTTCAGCAAAAATATTAGCCGCCAAGACTCCCTTAGATCCCTAGGAATATACTATCTTAACATATTTATGGTTAAGACCAGTGGCTAAACCACTTGACCCACCTCTAGAATGTACAACCATAAAATACCAACCCAAAAAAAGTGTCTCCAACATCCTTACTATATCTACACTTGAGCCTAAAGTTTCCTGGAAAAAAATGATATCCAACCAGTTCGATAGCACCAACTGTTTCAGAGGTAGACATTTGGAGGGGCTAGCTATCCCTCTATAATTGAATGATAAACATTTCATCAAGTTTGAGATACAAGGGTATGCGCTGCTCTAAGTACCCCTTCCAGAGAGGGCTTTTAACTGAAAACCATATCCTGGCTTGCCTAAACTTTTTCTTTAGATATTTGGGACTTATGATCTCTTAGGTTTTTGGATAGTTTCAAAGGGGATGGAGGCCCAATACCGCGATAGAACCAAGAGGAATGTGGGCTTTAGATATGGAATGCAGATTATAATGGGGACCTCTATCAGAAATCGATGAAGAATCAAAATTTACCGAAAGGGAGGGAGAGGGTTCTGAACAACAAGCAGGTTAATATATAATAGGACAAGGGATAAAACCATAACCCCTATTTAAATTCACTTCATCCCCTAATGTACACATAGGAGAGGAGTTCATAACAAAAGAGCATAAGGAATTGATGAGATTAGAGTTTAGGGAATGAGAGGAGGAGTGAGTACCTGGAACGGATGATGCATCGATGACTACCTTTGCCAAAGGAGAAGTAGGATCATTCACGATCTAATGCTATGCCCAAGAATATTCATCCACGAAGCCTACATATGGGACTTTTGGATGCCCAAAATTTCATTTATTTGCAAAACTACCCCCACCTCCATCCTTGAATCCATTTACACTGCCCCATTTTGACAACTTATTTCCCATATTTCCTTTATAAGGGAGTGGATAGTCTCTCAAAACATGCCCCACCTCATGACATCTCCAACATCATAATAACCTTCATACCAGTATTTTTTTTTATTAAAGCCTCGGTACCAAATGTTTAGATAGGCCACCAAACCCTATTTGGTATCCAAATTGACTAGAATCAATGCATACACCATCTTCCCCATATCCACAAAGGATCTGTCATAGTCAAGAAAAAACCATATCTCATTACCAATTAAACAAAACATGTACTCCATCCAGAGTTGTATTGGAAAGCTAGGCATCTACATCGACACCAACCCATAGCCTAATTTCTCCTTCTCAGGGTTGAAAAGGAGCGACCATATTTTGAACAAGATAGGTGTCGACTCAATATTCCAATTCCTAGTTAATACCCAACTCACCTCGGCTTCCTTACTGAACCTGAGGTAAAACCATCCTCTTTCTAGAGTGCTAACCACAAGGAGAGAGGGCATTGCCTTCCCCGTTCTTGTTTTTCCCAAGATTTCAATTCGTACGGCTAGATAGTTTCTTCCCCTCACACGTCCCACCAAAACTATTCTCGTTGTGTCCATAATATCATCCAACTGAACTCCTTCACCTAGAGTCATATTTTTAACCGCCTCTCTAACTTCAATGCATTTCGCCTTATGTCTGAGCTTCATATGTTTCACCACCTCCTCAGGACCTTCGATTGTGCTCTTTAGAGGGAGAATCTCTTCCTGGGTGCAACCTCCCGAAATTTGCACCCCTAACCGAAACCCCTTGGATTGTAGAGATACCCTTATCAAACCACAAAGATGTCACCATAAGGAAATTAGATATATAAACACTCTTGAGAAACCCACACTTCTTCCTGTGAAACTTAAAACTTCCAATGTTGGACATCCCTCCAGGTCGATCGTGTTGAGAAATGTAATAATTTCCCCATATTCTAGAGGTTTCCCTCTTGACCCCTGAAACCGTAACCCTACCTGTTCTTTTGAAAAAATAAGGGCATCCTCCAACCTATCCAAGCCATTCAAACTAGAACTGTTAAAAAAAAGTGCAATGAATCTATAGCTACCCTAAGATTGATAAACTACTGATACTCCAAATTTGGACATCCTTGGTTTTGTTAATCAAGCCCTTCTGAATACCCATAAAAAATATATGCCTCATGTTGAGCACTATATGAAAGAGTGCATAGATTTTGTTGTTCCAAAGAAAACCCTTTAGCACTGGAAGAGAAGAAAATATCTCGTGTTCACAGAGCCAAATTTCATCCCTGCCACCATTCCAAAATGTTGATGTGGAGGCGTTTTCCATAGGGACATAGATTTGTAGGGATCTGAAGTGTAGCATACGTCTTCGTCCATACTGCCATATCTCTTCCCACAACCCTGATATCGATAGTTGTTACTCAATACTAGATGGAAAATCCCATAAAACTTCCTTCCAACCACAACAGACCTTGAGTCGCTCACTCCACGACTACTCGCTTCCTTTCCAAAAACACTAGGGTTTGCTGCCAGGGTTAAGTTAGCCATCCATACAATTACCACATTAGGAAACCAACACCAATGAAAAACCAAAACCCTAACAAAACCTCTTTTGCTAGCCTTATTCTTCTGCATTTGAGAGAAAAGACTCCAGTTTATGTTAGGGCGACACTTGTTTGTGACATGTGGTCACTGAAGACATGTACATGAGAACCACAAAGCCCATTGTTCCCCCTGTTCAACATCTTGAAAAATCGGTTTAATTATTAATTTATTTTTATTTTTATGCAATTTGACAAAGTCAAAATGTTTTAATTAATAATCATAATTTTTATAATTTTATTTCATTTCATTTTATTTTTTCAATTTAATTTTAATTTTATTTTTGTGTAATTTGACCAAATTAAAATGTGTACATAACATAACTAGCATTTGCACCAAAAGATGCAAAGACACATTGATAGTATTTTCGAGTTTTTTTCACCCTTTGAATATATATACAATAACATTTGAGATAGAAGGATTTCTAATATCTCACTTTATTAGATGAATTAGTAGCTAGTTTGTTATCCCAACTATATAGAGCTAATGAGTAGAAGTCGTACAAAATGTTTTCTAATTGAATGGTCATGTCTACTAATAATTTGCACATAATAATAGTACAAGAAATATTTCCTCTAAAATGTATCTCACAATTGTACTGGCTATTAGATATTGGATATTATCTTATCTCCATTAATTGTAAGTTCCAAAATATTTGGGAAATTTGATGTACTCTGCAAAAATAATTAATAATAATACAAGAAAATTAGATAGACTTAATATAAGAAATAAATGAAAAATGAGTATGAAAATATTACTTCATAAAAACAGTGCAAAATGTAATAGTACAAGGCAATTAGATAAACTCAATATAATAAAGAAATGAAAAATGCATATGAGAATATTACTTCATATAATAATAAAAAATGCAAAATGTGTATGAATATATTGAGAGAAGAAACATGAAGAGGTACAAACATCAAATTGGTATGTTTTGATTGAAAATTACTTGACAATATTGGGGTTGTCTATATGTTTTTTGTATTTTGTTATACTCTTCTGCTGGGTAATACTTGCTATGTTGTGCTATTTTGTTATACTCTTCTTCACCATCAAAACTCTCTGCAACATCATTAAATAAATTGATGTTAAATTGATGTGTCGATTCATAATGTTGAAGACGAGTAGTTGGTCCTCTTATATGGTCCTAGGGCCTTTTTTATAGAATTTCAACCAAAAAAAACTGTAGTTAAGGCTATTCTGTTACGTCCATAAACAACTCCTAAATTAACAGACGATTGAGAGTCTTCATTAATGGAGTTTAACACTTGATCCCATCTTCATTAACTCATGTAAGGTTTCCGATGAAGAGAAGAATTAAAGGCGTTGATTCTACCACTTGACTATGGAAATGTGTTGGAAGTTGAGTCAACGTGCCAAGTTGGGTATCATTTTGTCGTTTGAACTTAGAAAAACCACCAGTACTGTAAAAAATTACCGAGGGTGGAATGCCCAAGTGAAGGCAAAGTGCGAATGGCATTCAGAAAAGTAATGGAACTATAAAATCAAAAAATAACCAAGACAAGTGGATGATATGATTGACAAAGCGGGTATGTGTTTTAAGTTTGATTCATATGCAGAATTTGAATAGTTCGAAATGGATTTGAAACTACCAATGTGTCTAAAATTTAGATTTGGAAAAAAATTAATTGGGCCATTCATAAAGGCTAGACAACATTATAGAGATGTACTTAAAACAAAATTAAAAGTAATTATATGTAATTTGATTCCAACTCTTTATACCATGGATGGTTTTGGAGAATTTTCTTGAACATTTATGTTTTTTTTGGAGGAAAAAACATTGATTTTGTTAATATTAAACAAAAAAAACAATACATTTTGTTAAGGATTAGTCCTTTAAAAAGACATAAATTTTAAAAAGACATAATACTGCTATTGGCAGAATGCTGATCATATGTTTTCAAGAAGCACTTGTAAGTTCAGAAGTAGTATTAGAGAAACATCTGAAAGAAATATCCCACAGAAATACAACAATACAAATCTAAGAAACAAAAAGATTAAACATAGAAGCATGAAGCCAAAATAGTGAACAAAAATGAGAGCCAAATACTAGAATCTATATAAGACAAGCTTATGGAAGTTGGATGGAATTAGGCACCAGCAACTATCCATCCCTAAAATGTTGAACCTGAATGTGCCCAAATTGTGCATGTAATCCTGCCTTTGAAAGAGAGTCTACCCTAGTGTTGCCCTCCCTGAAGATGTGTGGAACCTGAAGTCATTGAAGCAAGTAATTAACATGGTTAATCCAACTCAATAGGGAAGTAGGCTGAAAGTTAGTGAGACCACTCACACCGTCTATCACTGCTTTAGCATCACCATAGATATGTATGGTGTGAAGCTGCAAGTTGTAGGCCACCCATAGAAAACTCTAGAGGGCGAGGATTTCCGCTTTTGTATTCATTTCAGGACCACCATTCCATAAAATGCGTAATTTATCCTTGTGATCAAGCTTGATCCAAGCCCCACACCCATAGATGCCTTGTTGTTCAGCTCCATCAAAATAGCCAACTGGTAAGATCACCGAATGAGGACAAAGGCGATAGGAAAGATCCTTAGGAGGAGGAGGGGTTACAAATTGAGCATCCAACCATAACAATATTTAATTTTGAATCCGATGTTTCACAATCTCCCAACCCTAAAAAATGTCTCGATTCCTAGACAACCATATTTCCCATAAGAAAAAGAAGGGGAGAGATCTAGTTTTATGATCCGTCTTCTCCCATGATTCAATGCAGTGTTCAATAGTGAGGGGCTGCCAGCTTGGAACTTGCAGGAGATTAGAAAACATATGCCAAATACCTAGAACAATATAACAATATAAAAATATATGAGCAACAAATTTAGAAGCTTCTGTGCAAAAAGGGCAGTGCCCGAGACCTGAAAGCCACACTTAATCAGATTGTCCCAAGTGAGTATCCTATTCCTCACAACTAGCCAACCAAATAAGATGATCTTGATTGGGATTGATCTCTTCCAGAAATTCCTGAAGGATGATTGTTCCAAGGATTGTGTGTTATTAGAGATAATGCCACCATAAATATCTTCAAGCACGATAGAACCTCCATTCACTTTCCTTTCCAAACAATCCTGTCTCCCAAGGGGTGTAAACAGAAGCCACCCAATTTCAACTTATTTGAAAAAATTTTCTCGTTCTCCCGTAGCCTAGGCCGACAGTTCCAGTTGAGTTGAATACTTCCAAATTGGGCATCCCTATTTCCAGTGGGAGATGACCTGGCTTAAGAAAAAAATACCTTTATGTACCAGAGCATGCATGAGGTGTATCTCCAAATTTAAATTTGCGGGAGATCCTTGGATGTTGTCGACTCCAAAAATAATATGTTGTCCATTCCCTAAATCCAATAAAATCCTGCTTGAGAGGAGGTTTGCCACTCACCTGAAGCCAAGACAGATGTAGGAACCTCTGCGTTGGGGAAGAGATTGCAGTCTATATAGTTGCTGTAAATCTCGGTTAATTTGGTACTTGGCACGCAAGAGAATTGGCCAGAGTCCTGAACCTGCGACTTCCCGCCAGAGGGACTTAATTAGGAGGGTCTGTGAGAAGGAGCGGATGTCAAGTAGCCTCCAGCCACCAAACTTCTTGGGAATTTTGATCGAATCCATCTTACAAAGATGGAATTTTTTAGGGCCACAAGCTCCCAACCCAAAGAAGTTTTAAATGATAGCCTTAATCAAGGAAATAATGTGAGCATGTAAGAAAAAGAGGTGTGCCCAATAGACAAAAAATTGTTGAAGAACAACTTGGATGAGGATGAAACGACCCCCCAAAGATTACCACTTATGTGTCCAATTGTTCAACCTTTTTCTTAAAATTTTCGAGGAGCCAGTACCAATCTTTGGTGCGATAGTTTCGAGGTTTAAGTTTGTAGCCCAAATACGTGAGACTTTCTAAGAGCAGGGAAAGTTTCACTTGAAAGAAACCTGCGATTATTTCCCAATCCTTGATGTATCCAAAGGCAGATAATAAGATAGATTTTGTGCTATTAATTTCCAAACCCGATGTAGCTCAATATTGGAGAAATATGTAATGAAAATTAGACCACTGGGCTCTCGAAATTATTCTGAAGGCCATGATATCATCCACAAATAAGGAGTGTGTGATCGAGATGCCTTGAGAAATCTATATTCCATCAAATATTCCCCTCCTGTGTGCTTCTTTGATGTGAGTACTGAGCCCATCCATAATAAATATGAAAATAAGAGGTGAAAGAGAGCAACCTTGGCAGAGACCCCGTCCAACACGAAAGAATTCAGTGGGCAGCCCATTTATAATAATTGGAAACCAAACTAGAGATATACAATTCATGATCCATTGCACATTTTGATTTGATAGTCCTATCTTGTAGAGAACCAATTGGATGTAAGACCAATCAGCGTTTTCATATGCTTTGTATAGGTTGATCTTCATGATGAAAAATTCCATATTTCTGGTGTGAATGGAATGCAAGAATTCCTGGGCCGTGGAAATGGAATCATGAATGAGGCGATCAGAGAGGAATCCATACTTTTCACGGGAAATGTGAACTGAGAGGGCACCATAAATTATTTGAGCAATGTCTTTCGAAATCATCTTGTATATCACATTGCAAAGAGATTGGTCTAAAGTCCTGGAAATTTTTTGGGAGAGAGGAATTTGGTATAAGTGCTTGGTGTTAATTTCGCACAGAATTCTCCCCAGAATCTGAGACTCTTGAACAACACTGAGGATATTTTCCACCATGTTGTCAAAAAAGTGTAGATACATCTCCACCGGCCAGCCATCAGGACCAAGACTTTTATACCAGGAAAATGATTTGAGAACCGACTATATCTCTTCCTTGGTGACTGGTTTGCCTAGAGCCTCATTAGTAGCAGCATTGAACATGCAAAGATACAAATCAAGGGCCCATATTTGATCAGAAATGCCGACCCCATCCCTGCGACAGTATAATTTTGAAAAAAAATTGAGAGCCTCCCTCTAGATATCCGAAGTGGATAATACTAGATTGTCATCCATTGACTCAATTTTCCAAATTGAATTTTGATTTCTCCTATTATTAGCATAGTGGTGGAAAATTTGAGTATTGTGCTCACCTTATCGAAGCCAAACTTCCCTACTCTTTAGTTCCCAAGTTATTTCATGTACTCTTAGTATTTCATTTTTACGGTTCTCCAATGACGATAGTACCGAGAAGGAATGTGGCTCTGGATTGCTACTTTCTATTAATTTGTAAATTTCCTCTATTTTCCTTGCAATAGATTGTAACTCTACAATCATCTGTTTTTCTTAAGTCATTCCCACGTCCTAGTTCTGTTCTTCAGTTCTTGTAACTTTTGAGTGAAACAATGGGATGTTGATATGCCTTGCAAATTCTCATCCGATTTCTAGAAATTCCTAACTATGGCCTGGTAATTAGGATCTTCTAGCCATACTCTATTGAATTTGAAGGGAATTCTCTTTCGAACTAACTCCAAACACGATTTGAGGCAGATGGGGAGGTGTTCAGATAAGGTTTATTTAATTACAGATGACCTCAAATTATGAAGGAGTTCAAGCACACTTTAGTGGACCCAAAACCGATCAAGTATTTTTGCAAAAAAGGAATCACAAGACCTATGATTGGTCCAAGTTAGAGAGAGAGGTGTGGGACATATGTCAACAAGATGGTGATCATCAAAAACCTGAGATAATATTTCGGCAAGGGGGTCCGGACGACTATGGGAGCCCCAACATTTAGCATAGGAAAAGGTAGCATTTAAATCACCCAAGAGAATGAGGTTGCGAATGTTTAGTATTTCAGAGGAACTGACATAGGACAAGAAGGATGATCAATTGCGATAGGGGGAATACATATTCATCAAATGAAAGTGCTCTGAGAAGCCCCGAATTCTACCAGAAAAGAGTATGCCAGCAAAAAAATGAAAAGCATGGAATTTTTCAAAATGGGAGTTCCACATTACAATTAGACCACCCGATAAACCCTTAGAGTCGACTCTAGGAATGTGCCAGTTGGGTCAGATAGAAAGGAAATGTGAATGGATTTTGAAGCGGGACACATGGTTTCTTAGAAGACTGTAATAAAAGGAGATGAGACTGAGAAAATATTTTTGAGGCTAAGGTACTTGGAGTGATCTCCAAGGCCCCAGATGTTCAGAGATATTATGTGGTTCATGGGTAAAATGGAGTGGGAATGCATTCTCTAAGTGCCCAAGATTCAAAAGATGAAATAATGGGAATATCTCGCAAAACCTACGGATTAGTCGAGAAGTAAGATCTTGATTTTTGTCTACCTCGAAAATGTCGGCTTTCATTTTTCTCTTTTTTTCGAACAACAATATTTTTTGCAGATGAGGGGGAGATAATGGGGCAAGGATAAAAAAAATGGTCTTCATGTATGGTGAGAGTCGCCATGTCGAGATCCAGGTTCATAAAAAGGAAATCACATTCGCTACCAATCTAGTTACAAGGAGAATCCGACAACGACCCATTTCGAGGAGAAATAGGGCGACCCATTTCAAGGCGAATCCAGGTGCAATCCATTTCCGGGGGCAGGGATGGGAGTAGGGGAGTCCATTTAAAGAGATGGCATGGAAAGAGAATGGGCAGGTGGGTCAGGAGGATGAGGGAGAGAAAATGATGGATTTTTGAGCATGAGAATTGAGTCTGATGGGGGAGCGGGGGCATAAGACATACCTAGATCTGTGTATGAGGAGAAAAATTTAGTATAGTTGGTCATGGTCTACTTGGGGGTCTCCTTAGAGTGATTGGATGAGGCCATGGTTTGAACAATGACCAATGGATTTGAAGGGATGTGTGGGGTTGACATAGGCGAAGACGAAGAAATATGATGAGAATTGAGGGAAGGAGATGACAAAGGCATACCTTTTACACGCTGAATCGATGATTTGATGTCCAGTGCATGACCATTGGAACCCTAAGCAACCTGGGATATACCAAAGTGTTTTTCCTACCTCCAACCTCGATGGCATCTCCTCATCAAATGACCAGTTTGATGGCATAAGAGACAACGAAAGGGAAGCCCCCAATAATCTACCCTCTGACGATGTCGCATGCCTTTTCAAGAAAATCAATATTGCCAAGGAGGCCCCCAGAAAAGCTTACCTCCACTAATAGCCAAGCTATACATTTTTCCATGGCTCCCATACAACCCGGGTCAACATACTAGATCCTTTCAATAGAATTCCCAATCGTTGATAGAGGCAGATTTGTCCAGAATTCTAGGGGAAACCCCGAGAGTTTAACCCACACAATACTATTTTTGGGAGTTTTAGAGATTGAGTTGAAGCCAATATACCATTCGTGAAGCTGCAAGAAACTCCCACAGCGGACCCAAGTTTTGCTGAGGATTTTGGAAGCGTCCTTCGAGTACAAGAAATAAACACTGAACCAAGATTTCATGAGTTTGCTGTCTTTAGGGGGGTTTCCGACCAATGGACCCCAAGTGCTCTTCACCCAACCCTGCATATCTTTCTCAAGCATCTCCACAAACACCCAACGACCAACAAGAGAGGGTCTCTATAAAATCGTTACTCGACCCCATAAATCATCATATCTGAAACTTAATAGCTTGATACAGGTGCTAGCAAGAGTGTTTTGTTAAAAGCCTGAGTGACCCATCTAGAATTCTTGTGGCATCCATTTGGGCGCTTGAGATGACCAACCTGATGAGTCCGATGAGACAAACAATGTGATTCAGGGAGGGAGTCTTTCTCGGAATAGAGAGGCGTCGGACAATGAGCCTTCCACACGAAAAGAAAACTTCTCAGCGTCCAATGTTTCCTGTATGAATGCCTCGTGAGATGATGTGTCAGTATCAAAAGGGTCCTTGCCCACTTCCATATTGTTGTAGTTCTAAGGAGAATAAGGCCCAGGGCGGACGAGACAATAATTATTTCAACAACCCCCAATCTGGTTTGAACAAAAAGGATGAGCCAAATTAGAAAAAGAGAGAGAATATCTTGAATATTTTAATGACCCTGCTCAGGTGACGAAATTGGAAATTCTAAAAAATTGCAATCTCGAGGAAACACTGACACGAACAAGCGATGTGTTAAATGATGCAACCACCCAGGATTTAGACTGGACAAGGTAGGATATCCCTAAATAGGGTATGTATTGGGGACAGGTAAAAGGGGTTAATGTCCCAAAGGGCAACCAATATTTTAGCTGCTATTGACCCATTAATGCCCCCTTACGTACCAATGACCATGGCAACCCAACCCATGCCATGCACCCCATGGTCGTTGAAACCCTGTCTTATCATCCTGTACTTGTCTTTATCGCATACGTATGGGTTCAGAAAGTTTAATGGATGCCCATGCCCCTGCATCCGAATACGCTGCAATGGAGTAGTCTAGCCAGGCAACGTTTTAGCCCGGAAATGCTGCCCATCGGAAAATATTTGCTTCCCGTCCGCGGAGACCTGACATCCTTTTCACGTCGTGGATTGCGCTTGGGATCACCGTGTGACCTGTCAGAGTTGAAAACATAACCACATTCAACTCGTTGTCAGACCGGCCGCCCGCCATTAACCAAAATGATACATCGCGCGCGCCCAGCTGAAATTCAAATTTTTATGTGAAATTCAAATTTTTAACCGGGCCACAGAACAGGGATACGAGAACCATAGTAGATCATTTGAAAGGGATACGAGAACCATTGGCTTAAGTTGGAGTCTGGAGATAAAGGTGTACTAGCTTGAATCTGAGATCGATACAAGTCCATAATTTCTAATGCAGATTGAAATGCTCATATCACTAATTTAAAACGTTAAAATGCAGAGTTAAAACATTGCACTACTCCCATTTTATGTCAGCAATACACAAAATTAGGAAGTTAGCGATACCGGATATTTTATGGACTCTAACAATCCAACTTATATAGCAACCAGTCAGTCTCAATTTACAAAGACATTAGATACAGATCTGTACCAGACAGCACGCTTATCCCCCAGCTCACTACGATATTACGGTTTAGGGCTGGAGAATGGACCATATGCAGTAAATTTACAATTTGTAGAGACAATGTTTGTCGATTCACCAAGCTGGAAGAGTGTTGGAAGACGCATTTTTGATGTTTATGTTCAGGTATGATAAACGGTTGCAATGTTGCTCTTACTTCGGTTCGAATATAAAATAGGATATAATATTCTTATTTATCTCCTCCCAACAGCCTTTGCATCTGTGCATTATTTTTCTTTTGGACCTTAATTGTCACCATCTTTTTGCCTCTGTCAAATTATACAGTTTATGTATTAATATACCAGTGGTTAAATGAAAACACATGTAAGCATATTTCTACTTTTTATTTGTTCCTCGGGTGTGATGTATATATTGCACAACTGAATGTTATAAATTTTATGCATGTTGATATTGTAGGGGCAGAAAGTATTTACAGATTTTGACATCCGAAAGGAGGCAGGAGGTTCAAATATTGCTCTTGTTCGGTCTTTCAAGACTAATGTAACGGAAAACTTCCTTGAAATTCATTTTTCCTGGCCTGGAAAGGGAACTTGCTGTATTCCTATGCAAGGAACCTATGGACCATTAGTATCAGCTATAAGTGTTATGTCAAGTTAACATAAAGATAGTATCTTTCATTAAATTTAAAACTTCTGGGGAGAGTAGCTTTCTATCATAGATGGGTTGTGTTTCAAGATGCCTGCACTAAATGTTTCTTATATTAGCTGTCATAAATTGTTTTTCTATTATGAAACTGGAAATCCATGGGCGGTACAGTTAGCTTTTCCACTTCATGATGTTTAAACGTGGATAGAATTAAACATCACTGTTAAAGGCACTGTACCTTCCATTTTCATGGCGAAGAAAAGCAACTCAGGATTGCATACCTGAATCACTCTGAACAACCGCAATAACGTTATCTACCATGAACTTTCCAACCGGAATAAAATATCTTCCATCAAAGTTCCTTATATGGCTGTTAAAATTTCTTTTTAACGGAGATAAAACGTTCGACAATAAAGTTTTGTATTTCATGATTTTTTGCCAACAGAGTTTTCTGGAGTGGTATCTATTATATGATGAATTTTCGCAACTGATATATCTTTGTGAGTTTATGTTATGCTTTATCTTTAACTTCTAGATATTGTTTTGGCATTCCCACATTTTGCCACCACTGAATTTCATGTTTTAGTTTCATTTGTGTACTTTTTCTGTTTTGGATCATGAGCAAACATTAACAAAATTAGCTTATTTTAGTTCCATTGATGTAACTTTTAGTTTAGTTCCATTGATATACCTTTTTTCGTCGAGGAAAAACACTAACAAATTATCTTATTTGAGTTCTTATCGATAAACAGCCACGATTGTCCTCTCCATGGATTTTCTTTCACTCTATTTTGTCCATATAATGTGCACGCATACGGTAAGCCCTTTATATCTGTGGTTGTCACCTAAAAGTGAAACATATTAAAACATTTATTAAAATAATTTGAAAAAGGTAAGGCTCATCTTGTTTCCGAGTTCTTAGCAGTAAACGGCCACAACGATCCTCTGTTTACATTACTTAACTATTATATATCATGGATTTTCTTCACTCTATTAATTTTGTCCATATATGCATGCATATTGTAATTGTTTCATAAAAAAAAATGAAACGTGTTCAAACTTTTATTAAAAATAAATAATTTGAAAATTTAAGGCTTAAGAAGTGTATATTTTTAATAGTATCATTAACATGGATCATGTTTGCACTTTTTTTAAGATATGAATTTATTTGTTTAATTCATTTTAAGACAATACTGGTGAAATATTTGAATGTAAAATAGAGGGAAAAGTGGTTTAAAGGAGATTAATTAATATACAAAATACACTTAAATTTGTGTAAGAAGGGAAGACCTTTCTATTAAGGTTTTTGTTTGGATTCAAACAATTTTTTTAACTAGACATTTTTCTCTTGTAATTATAAGTTTACTTTCATGTTTTTCTCTTCCACCAAGAATTTATTGAACTTTGATTTTAAAATAACTTTAATAGAAAACACACAACTTCCCCATAATATATCTCATCTTAGCTCTTTTAATCTAGCTCATTTCTCAAAAGACATTATTGGACTCAATATTGTAACTTTCATAGGTAACCAATTCCTCCATTGATTTTGATGCATATTATGATCAAATTCTTTTTTGACCTTGGTGTTTAACCAATTCGCTATGCTATTGTACTGCCTTTTCTTTTTCACCTCTAGCCTAGTCTATGCTTCATGGTCTAGGATATATCTATTTGGATTTGATTTACTTATTTATTTATTTGGTGGTTTTTGTTATTTATTTATTTTATTTATTGAGATTCTTTTTTAATAGCCTTTTATTATTTAAAGGATATCTTAGAGACTCCCATATGCCATTTTTGTTGAGGTGCTTTTGAATTCCATCGACCTAATTTAGTCATTTGTGTACATTAATATAATGCTTTTTTCAATGAAATTATTGATCCTCCCCATAGAAATTTCTGCTTCAAGTGTGATTCGAGTGTATTTCAACTTCTTGTTTGGAATTGTTGAAGAGGAACTCAATATCTATTTATCAAGAATTGATGCTCTTAGAAGGTACCAACAAAGATCTAGATGATTCCCATAATATCTATTCTGTTTTTTACATGTTTCATTTATATACATATGTTGATGTCCTTTGGGATCTCATTAAAATTCTTTCTTTCTTTCAAAAAAATCATTTGTCCTCTCCATTAATATTCTAATTCAACCATGTTTCAAATATATTTCAGCTCTAGTGTGGTATTGTTGAAGTCAAACTTGTTTTCTATTAGCAAGAATTAATGCTCTTAGAAGTTCGAACAAATATGGTGGATGATTTCCACTATTATCTTCTTCTCCTCTTACATGGTTTGTTTATCTATGTTTTCATTTCTTGTGTGTTATATTTTTCTAAGGTGGATTTAGATTTGTATATTGATAGTTTAATTATGAAATACAATATTTGCTAGGATGTGGTGTTTTTAGTTGTTCTCAAGAATATAAGTAATAAACAAAGATATTTATGTGATTGTTATTTTTGACTCAATAAAATCTTTTAGTTTTTTCATGTAGATTTATGAAATTCACATAACATAAAAATATCACAACTTGTATTGTTGTGATTGCATCCCCAAGATCTTCACCCTTGCTCCTAACCCACATCGATCATCGATTATGCATGCTTGATTATTGATAACCCTAAACTTAAGAATATTCCCAATAGAATGGATTAGGATTACATAAATATTGAATGAGATAATGAAAAAGATCACATTACCTTTTCTCCATAAATAACTAGAAAATGACAAATATGTCATTAGAAACATGTTGAGTAAATTGAGTTACGAATCATTAGTGAAAGATTGGACAGAGAACATAGTGTGTGGAAAGCCATGATTATGTATTTTCCCATATGCAAATAAAATGGGATGTTTACAATAAAAGTGAAGTAGCTAATATAAAGGGCCTATACGCATAAAGAGTTATAAATGAAGAATAAAGGATAACCATAATTGTAAAGTTACTCCCCTATTTACTAAGTATGAATAATTTCAATGATAAATACAAGTAAGCGTAGGTGTATAAATACCCAACTCAAAGATAGGGTGTTTTCCCCATTGGAGTTTTCGGGTCCGTGTATACTAAAGCTACAATGTTAGCCTACAAATATAATAATGATACAATACAAAGTTTTATGTGGCTAAAAGTGAAGATTCAACATCTCCCCTAAATTTGAGTAGAAGGATAAAGAGAGAAGACATAGCACCCTAATTTTCAACACTCCTCTTGATTTGAATAAGTGGGCATAGAGAGAAGAAATTAGACACATCCACCTTAATGTTGAACATGGCCCACATAGAGAAGACATTGCATGTCATCACCTAGAATGGAATATCTCTCTCTCCAATGTCTTGCAAGATCTTTAGCAACATGTCATCACCTATAATGGAATATCTCTCCCTCCAATGTCTTACAAGATCTCGAATTACCTTAATTAATTAACTTTAATTAACCAACTTCCTCAAGTTAGGCTTAGGAAATAATTAAACTATTGTTCAATTAATTTAATTAAGGCGTTTTTGAGTATTGTCTTGTGAAACCTTTTATAGGTTTTAGAGATCTCGTGTTCCTTAGCCTCGTAGACATCATAGATACTAGAACACTTGTATGCTGCTACTGCGAACTAACACACCCTCTTAGTGAGGAAGGTTTTCTCAGTTATACCCATTTGTTCTCTGAAGTATACGAACTTGACCCTCCTTAGAGCTTTCATGAGTATATCAACCACCAGCTGGTCTGTGGGAACATGTTGTAGCCAAATTGATCCATGCTACTCGTGTCTAACATTTGTTATACCTCCTTCCTTCACCTCTTCAAACTAAGATGACTCCCTGTCATTGGAAATCACTGTGAAGAAACTAGTCACTATCCACCATGCTACTACGCACACTCTAATTTCACACTATTAATGCTCCTGCAGTGCCTTTGTGCTACTGCAACCACTACAACAGTGTGCATTTCTCTGCTGAGAACTTGAAGATTACTCTTCCATAGGGTTTCTCCCTCTGAAGATAGACTCCCTCTGAGTCTTGATCTCCCATGATAAATGAATGGGAAATATTGTTGGTTGGAACTGCACCTCTCTCTCTACAATTGTCCAATTCACACTACTTGTGTCAGTGCAACTAGCTTTGCAATTGTACCTTGAGTGTCTGACTACTCCTAGTTGGTTTTGCACTCTCTCAAGTAACTTACTACGTCTAGTTATGGCTCTGCAACTACAATTGTCTTGAGTATCTGACTGCGCCTGGCTCTGGCACTACAATTGTCTCTCGAGTATCTAATTGTGCCATGTTGGCACGAAACTTGTGTTCCTCTCGTATCACGATTTCTCCTCCTGCCACTTTCCTATTGTGGGCTCCCATAACAAAGGTATTAATCCACGTGAGGAATAACAACAATTGGATCTAATCTATTGTTCAAGCCCTCCATGGCTAGATCTAGACGTCTTGCTACCCTTCCCATGGACCCTGCCTTATATGGCATATTGGAGCATCATATTCCTCCTCCATCTAAGGATAATTCTGCAAACATAGTGAACTCATCCTTCAATTTAGTGAGTAATTCATCAATATCTATCGAATTTGTTGTATGCTTACCCTTCTTTTCCTTCTTCCTCTTTTGGCATTGGTTGATGTAGTGACAAAACTCACCATAGCTGAAGCACTTGAACTTCGACATGTCCTTTTTCTTCATCTCTCCTTTAGATTCATGTCCTTGGCTAGGACCCTTATTCGCTTTACCTTTATCTGTAAGAGTTGTGTTCTCCTCCTCCTCTACTTTCAGTCCCTTCCCACTGTTGTTGGTGGTACTTATTGAACTGTGTAGTATGGGAGGTATTCCACAAGGCCAGATTTGGGGTTTGTGTGAGTTTGGTCACAAAAGAAGTTTGTGGGAAAAAGACCCAAGTGAAGGGGTTTTAGACCCATATGGAGTTTAAATCTCTAAAAGGAAATTTAAAAGTAAAATTAAAAGGAAAAATTAAATCTCAAGTCTAAGTGGATAAATCTTTGAAGATTTAAAGGATTCCAAAGAAGGCCTAGGAGAAATATTTTTAAGTGAGGCCTTAGGACAAGGCTAGATAATCAAGTGAAGAGGAGCTCACTTAATCACTAAAGGAGGTCAAGATGTAGTCCTAGAATTCCCTATCTTGATGGTTGATTAGGGTGGCAAGCATGCCAAAGTTGATACCAAGGGAATTCATCCTCAGGTGGTAGTTGAGTAGAGAGATGGGACAACGAGGAGTTCAGATGGATAGGGTCGAGATCCCTGTGGTGTAGAGGTGAAGAGTTGCAGTATTGTGAAGAGGTTCGAGCCTCAAAAAGAGGAACTATTGAGCCCTTCTTTGCCCATGGAAAAGACACCCAAGATTCTCTAGGTACAATGCAGGTAAAGGTTCGTTAATTTGGCCAAGTTGAGGGCTATTCCAAGCTTAGAAAGGCAGTTGCAGAACTGGTTCATATGTTTGAGCCCTTGTTGTAGATGACAAGTGCATAAAAAGGGTGAAAAAAGGCTAGATCTGTCTGTGCAAAGGCTGTCAAGGGTTTTGGTGCCAAGGATAATGGATTCCTAGTGTTGGAGAGTTGTTCCTAAAGGCTTAGGACTACATATCTATAAGCCTAGTTAGGGCTTCTTCCATGGTTGTTTAGTCCTCAAGATACTGCATGATAATTGTTACATATTTGCTAGAGAGAACGTCAAGAAGGAGAGGATCTTAACTTTGAGACGAGGTTACAGGTTTTTGGACTTATCTTTGTGGTTATAGCCGCCAAATTAGGGATTCCTAGACAATCTACATAAGTGTGATATTTAGGGCAGGAAGGAAGGATGACATGGAGTATGGAAGAGGGATAAAGGAAGGCAATAAGATCCAAAGTGACATATATGTCCTAAAGGATTAAGACAGTGTTGGATGCGCCCTAGATTAGTGCTTCTGCTTCAGCGCAAGGTTCTCATAACGTTCTCTCTCTCTAGTATCATGAATTGTGCATAAACCGCGAACCTCAGAACACTTAGTTTAGGACTGCAGACCCGGTAGGCTATGTACAGTGGGATGAAGAATGTTTCCAAGTAAAGAGAGACTTGAGGAACAAAATTATGTAGGAAGCCTTGAGATGAAGTTGAGACAATGATGTTAAGAACCCAAGGATAGTCAGTCATGGATTTTTCATGGTAGCAAAGAAGCCCTAGGTGAGGGTAGACTTAGAGCCCTAGATCTAGGAAGATATGGAAGCATATGCAGTGGTTGAACAATAGTGAGTTAGAAATATTTATATGAGGATATATCTAAAGAGTGTTGATGGGACTGTTCCATGGTTGGAGAAGTAGTATGAGTCATCCCTGGATCAGTCAAGAAGGTGACTGAAATATGGGAAAATATGAAGATGAAAGCAGTGTAGGGTTGGGATAAAGAATGGTAGTCCAAGTACAAGGAGGGTTGTTAGGTGATTGTTATAGAGAGCCCTAAGTGTAGATTTGAGATGGACTTCAAATCTGCTAGGAGTGGAAGACTTATTGTGCTCAGGGTCTGATCAGCCAAGAGATCCAAATTGACAAGGTCCCTAAGTTGACTGTTGGAGAAGGAAATTTAACAGTCATAGTGGGTGTTGGCATTGGAATCAGCACTTGGACTACATCAAGCGCCTGACCAAACACATCCTAAACTCTAAGGCAATTTAATGATTTGTTTTATGACATTGGTAGGTGGTTTAAACTCTTATTCACTAAAAAGAGATTTTAGTCAATTCCAGAGTTCTACTAATGAGGGTATTGGATCATGATGTGGTAGCAAAGAGTGATTTTGTAGCCTGTGAGCAGAAGAAAATGTAAAATGAGAGAAGAAACAGTAGGTCTGCAAAGTAGAAATCTATTGAATTTGGTAGAAATTAACACAAGTAGCAGTCTAATAATATTTCATCGAGAGAAAGCTATTTCTAGTCTTACAATATTCTCACTGAAATATTATAAAAGATAACTGTCATGAGTGATGCTCTTTCCATTATTATTATATATATTTTACCAAGAAGGCTCACTGTGTGAGACTAACAAAAATTGACAAAACACATGAACATGTCAAGAGACTGATAAAAACACATAACAGCATGAGGAATTACAAACTGCAACTGAAGATAATAAGATATGCAAACAAAAGCGGAAATTGACAATACACACACTAGATGGTAATAAGTCCTCAAAATTTTATGTCTATTTCATTCACTAAAAAGAGTATTGATCATATGAGTTAAGATTCTAAAACCTCGAACCCTTACTTCATAGCAGTTTGTCACATATATACAAAAATATAAAACTTTCATCCCCACAAAAGGAGTAAATCTGTTCCTAAAAGTTATTACCATCTCGTGCAAGAGATGAGGCTTATCCAAAAACTTTAATACAAAATGTTATCACATAATCAAAATAAACAACATCAAGGCTAACAATTCAAAGTGGTTGTATGATGTGGCAGTCTATAGGAAGACCCCTCCTCTGTTCTAGTGCAACCAACTCCACAAAAAGTGTAAACAATAGTGAAAGTGACGTGTGGTTGTTCATTGAATGCTGCTTGGTGCCTCGTGGAAACGTGCTGGTGCTGAGAGTAATGGTAGAAATCTGTTTTAGAGACTCTACCGTTATTCCTTTTCCTTTCCTTCGCAGTAGCAGAATACAAGTGTTCTAGTATCTATGATGTCTACAAGGCTAAGGAACACGAGATCTCTAAAACCTATAAAAGGTTTCACGAGACAAGACTAAAAAATACCTTAATTAAATTAATTGAACAATAGTTTAATTATTTACTAAGCCTAACTTAAGGAAGTTGGTTAGTTAAAGTTAATTAATTAAGGTAATTCGAGATCTTGCAAGACATTGGAGGGAGAGATATTCAATTATAGGTGATGACATGTTGCTAAAGATCTTGCAAGACATTGGAGAGAGAGATATTCCATTCTAGGTGATGACATGCAATGTCTTCTCTATGTGGGCCATGTTCAACATTAAGGGCGATGTGTCTAATTTCTTCTCTCTATGCCCACTTATTCAAATCAAGAGGAGTGTTGAAAATTAGGGTGCTATGTCTTCTCTCTTTATCCTTCTACTCAAATTTAGGGGAGATGTTGAATCTTCACTTTTAGCCACATAAAACTTTGTATTGTATCATTATTATATTTGTAGGCTAACATTGTAGCTTTAGTATACATGGACCCAAGAACTCCAATGGGGAAAACACCCTATCTTTGAGTTGGGTATTTATACACCTACTCTTACTTGTATTTATCATTGAAATTATTCATACTTAGTAAGTAGGGGAGTAACTTTACAATTATGGTTATCCTTTATTCTTCATTTATAACTCTTTATGCGTATATGCCCTTTATATTAGCTACTTCACTTTTATTGTAAACATCCCATTTTATTTGCATATGGCAAAATACATTATCATGGCTTTCCACACACTATGTTCTCCATCCAATCTTTCACTAATGATTCATAACTCAATTTACTCAACATGTTTCTAATGACATATTTGTCATTTTCTAGTTATTTATGGAGAAAAGGTAATGTGATCTTTTTCATTATCTCATTCAATATTTACGTAATCCTAATCCATTCTATTGGGAATATGCTTAATTTTAGGGTTATCAATAATCAAGCATGCATACTCGATGTGGGTTAGGAGCAAGGGTGAAGATCTTGGGGATACAATCACAACAATACAAGTTGTGATATTTTTATGTTATGTGAATTTCATAAATCTACATGAAAAAACTAAAAGATTTTATTGAGTCAAAAATAACAATCACATAAATATCTTTGTTTATAATTATTACTTATATTCTTGAGAACAACTAAAAACACCACATCCTAGCAAATAATGTATTTCATAATGAAACTATCAATACACAAATCTAAATCCACCTTAGAACAATATAACACACAAGAAATGAAAACATAGATAAACAAACCATGTAAGAGGAGAAGAAGATAATAGTGGAAATCATCCACCATATTTGTTCAAACTTCTAAGAGCATTAATTCTTGCTAATAGAAAACAAGTTTGACTTCAACAATACCACACTAGAGCTGAAATATATTTGAAACATGGTTGAATTAGAATATTCATGGAGAGGACCAATGATTTTGTTGAAAGAAAGAAAGAATTTTAATGAGATTCCAAAGGACATCAACATATGTATATAAATGAAACATGTAAAAAACGGAATAGATATTATGGGAATCATCTAGATCTATGTTGGTACCTTCTAAGAGCATCAATTCTTGATAAATAGATATTGAGTTCCTCTTCAACAATTCCAAACAAGAAGTTGAATACACTCGAATCACACTTGAAGCATAAATTTCTATGGGGAGTATCAATAATTTCATTGAAAAAAACATTATATTAATGTACACAAATGACTAAATTAGGTCGATGGAATTCAAAAGCACCTCAACAAAAATGGCATATGGGAGTCTCTAAGATATCCTTTAAATAATAAAAGGCTATAAAAAAGAATCTCAATAAATAAAATAAATAAATAACAAAAACCACCAAATAAATAAATAAGTAAATCAAATCCAAATAGATATATCCAGCTAGACCATGAAGCATAGACTAGGCTAGAGGTGAAAAAGAAAAGGCACTACAATAGCATAGCGAATTGATTAAACACCAAGGTCAAAAAAGAATTTGATCATAATATATATGCATCAAAATCAATGGAGGAATAGTTTACCTATGAAAGTTACAATATTGAGTCCAATGATGTCTTTTGAAAAATGAGCTAGATTAAAAGAGCTAAGATGAGATATATTATGGGGAAGTTGTGTGTTTTCTATTAAAGTTATTTTAAAATCAAAGTTCAATAAATTCTTGGTGGAAGAGAAAAACATGAAAGTAAACTTATAATTACAAGAGAAAAATGTCTAGTTAAAAAAATTGTTTGAATCCAAACAAAAACCTTAATAGAAAGGTCTTCCCTTCTTACACAAATTTAAGTGTATTTTGTATATTAATTAATCTCTTTTAAACCATTTTCCCCTCTATTTTACATTCAAATATTTCACCAGTATTGTATTAAAATGGATTAAATGAATAAATTCATATCTTAAAACAAATGCAAACATAATCCATGTTAATGATACTACTAAAAATATACACTTCTTTAGCCTTAATTTTTCAAATTATTTATTTTTAATAAAAGTTTAAACATGTTTCACTTTTATGAAACAATTACAATATGCATGCATATATGGATAAAATTAATAGAGTGAAGAAAATCCATGATATAATAGTTAAGTAATGTAAACAGAGGACCGTTGTGGCGGTTTACTGGTAAGAACTCGGAAACAAGATGAGCCTTACCTTTTTCAAATTATTTATTTTAATAAATGTTTTAATATGTTTCACTTTTAGGTGACAACCACAGATATGAAGGGCTTACAGTATGCATGCACATTATATGGACAAAATAGAGTGAAAGAAAATGCATGGTATATAATAGTTAAGTAAAGAGAGGACAATCGTGGCTGTTTATCTATAAGAACATAATTTGTTAGTGTTTTTCCTCTACGAAAAAAGTTACATCAATGGAACTAAAATAAGCCAATTTTGTTAATGTTTTCTCATGATCCAAAACAGAAAAAGTACACAAATGAAACTAAAACATGAAATTCAGTGGTGACAAAATGTGGGAATGCCAAAACAATATCTGGAAGTTAAAATAAAGCATAACATTAACGCACAAAGATATATCAGTTGCGAAAATTCATCATATAATAGATACCACTCCAGAAAATTCTGTTGGCAAGAAATCATGAAATACAAAAACTTTATTGTCGAACGTTTTATCTCCGTTAAAAGAAATTTTAACAGCCATATAAGGAACTTTGACGGAAGATGTTTTATTCCGGTTGGGAAGTTCATGGTAGATAACGTTATTGAGGTTGTTCAGAGTGATTCAGGTATGCAGTCTTGAGTTGCTTTCCTTTGCCATGAAAATGGAAGGTACAATGCCTTTAACAGTGGTGTTTAATTCTACCCACGTTTAAACATCATGAAGTGGAAAAGTTAACTGTACCGCCCATGGATTTCCAGTTTCATAATAGAAAACCAATTTATGACAGCTAATATAAGAAACATTTAGTGCAGGCATCTTGAAACACAACCCATCTATGATAGAAAGCTACTCTCCCAGAAGTTTTAAATTTAATGAAAGATACTATCTTTATGTTAACCTGACATAACACTTATAGCTGATACTAATGGTCCATAGGTTCCTTGCATATGAATACAGCAAGTTCCCTTTCCAGTCCAGAAAAAATGAATTTCAAGGAAGTTTTCCGTTACATTAGTCTTGAAAGACCGAACAAGAGCAATATTTGAACCTCCTGCCTCCTTTCGGATGCCAAAATCTGTTAATACTTTCTGCCCCTACAATATCAACATGCATAAAATTTATAACATTCAGTTGTGCAATATATACATCATACCCTAGGAACAAATAAAAAGTAGAAATATGCTTGCATGTGTTTTCATTTAACTACTGGTATATTAATACATAAACTGTATAATTTGACAGAGGCAAAAAGATGGTGACAATTAAAGTCCAAAAGAAAAATAATGCACAGATGCAAAGGGTGTTGGGAGGAGATAAATAAGAATATTATATCCTATTTTATATTCGAACCGAAGTAAGAGCAACACTGCAACCGTTTATCATACCTGAACATAAACATCAAAAATGCGTCTTCCAACACTCTTCCAGCTTGGTGAATCGACAAACATTGTCTCTGTAAATTGTAAATTTACTGCATATGGTCCATTCTCCAGCCCTAAACCGTAATATCGAAGTGAGCTGGGGGGATAAGCGTGCTGTCTGATACAGTTCTGTATCTAATGTCTTTGTAAATTGAGACTGACTGGTTGCTATATAAGTTGGATAGTTAGAGTCCATAAAATATCCAGTATCGCTAACTTCCTAATTTTGTGTATTGCTGACATAAAATGGGAGCAGTGCAACGTTTTAACTCTGCATTTTAACGTTTTAAATTAGTGATATGAGCATTTCAATCTGCATGAGAAATTCTGGACTTGTATCGATCTCAGACTCAAGCCAGTACACCTTTATCTCCAGACTCCAACTTAAGCCAATGGTTCTCGTATCCCTTTCAAATGATCTACTATGGTTCTCGTATCCCTGTTCTGTTCCAATTTTCGGCCCGGTTAAAAATTTGAATTTCACATAAAAATTTGAATTTCAGCTGGGCGCGCGCGATGTAACATTTTGGAGCGAGGGCTAATGGCGGCGGCCGGTCTGACAACGAGTTGAATGCGGTTGTGTTTTCAACTCTGACAGGTCACGCGGTGATCCCGAGCGCAATCCGCGACGTGAAAAGGATGTCAGGTCTCCACGGACGGGCAGCAAATATTTTCCGATGGGCAGCATTTCCGGGCTAAAACGTTGCCTGGGTAGACTACTCCCGCTGCAATACAATGTACGCAGTTTGAATTGTAAAATTTGAATATGAAAAACCGCGAATTTCAAATTTCAAATTTTGAATTTTGGAATTGTCTGCCCCCAATATCTTCAGCTCCGCTCTCTAACTTCCCTCAATCATATTTCTCTCCTCTGCAAATCTGTTGAGGATTCCATTAATTTCTACGAGAATGTGTTAGGATTTGTTCCTATTAACAGGCCCCGCTCCTTTGATTTTGATGGAGCCTGGTAAATATATTTCTTTTCAATTCTGCCCGTTAACCACAGTTTAAACCAGTGTGTTTGTTACAGATATCAAACAATCTGATAGTTTTGATGATTGTGCAGGCTGTTCAATTATGGAGTTGGCATACATTTGCTACAGATCAGTAAGAATCCAGACGATTTACCCAATAAATCTGAGATTAATCCAAGGGGTAATCACCTATCCTTCCAGGTATAGATACACTGATGGTGAATGAATATCCATGTTAGTCATGGTTTTTGCATGAATTCTCTGATATGATTGAGATTATTGACTAATATAATTGATTATGGATTGCATTTGTGCAGTGTGACAACATGCAGGTGGTGGAGATGAAGCTGCAAAATATGAAAATAAAGTATGTAAAACGCAGAGTAGAGGAAGGGGGATTGTTCGTGGATCAGCTGTTCATTCATGACCCTGATGGCTTTATGATTGAAATGTGTAATTGTGAGAATCTCCCTGTGGTGCCATTGGCATCCACTTCTCATGCCTCCAGGTTTCCATCGGCCATTGATTCAAAGCTGCAAATGATGGATATGAGCCCACCAGAGAAATTAGCAGAGCCACCTCAGGAAATGCTCCTTATGTTCAGTAGTGGGAATCGAGGACATGAGGCTGAGCTTGGCATTGTCATATGATTGAGGAAGTTTATGTTTATTTTTTATAAAAGATATAGAGGGGCATGATAATGATTCATTGATGAGTTTGCAAAGTCTGTCACCACAACCTTGCTATGTGGACAGAATGCTACAGACTTATCACTATTGTTTGGATTGGTCTGATGACATAATAAATTAAACTAATTTAATAATACTGGCATTCCAATGGCTGTAGCTGCAGAGTAACCATCAAGTGTTCAGTTTTTGGAATTTATGTATGAAAACAAGCACAACAAATGGCATATGGCATTGTATTCCCAAATATTTTGTCCATCTCTGAAAATTCGCAGACAGAATTTGCACCGGAAACGACACTTAACGGGAACACGAAAGAAAGAACTCAGTAATAAATGTAGAAGTTGCAGGGGAACACGAAAGAAAGAACTGAGTAATAAATGTAGAAGTTGCAGTGCAGACGACAGTGGAAGGGTACACGAAACTTACAGAAAAGAATACAATAACAATGCAACCATGAAACAGCATTCATTTTATTTATTTAACGTAGAGTCGAGTCATTTTGTTGTCGCCTATTTAAATTTTAAATGTATCACACATTTACAGCTATCAATTTCAATGATCTAATAACGAGATCAGAAATAGTAAAATTTTATATTATTAGTGATGTTAGAGTATATATATATATATTTAATATTTAAAAAATATAAAATTGAGATAGAATAATGGTTTTTAGAGTCGTCTAATATATATATATATATATTTTTAAATATCATTTTTTCCAAGTTTGATATAAAGATTTAAGATTTTCAATGTTTGATAAATATTTTCAAAGATTTTTGTTTAGTTTGCTCTAGGGGTATTTGGGGTATTTAAGAGAAGTGTTCTAGAGGTTTTCAATTTTTGATAGATAAAGAATTTCAAAGATTTTTATTTCATTTACTCTAGAGGTATATGGGATATTTAAGAGTAGTGTTCTAGAGGTATTTAAGAGTAGTGTTCTAGAGATGGGCATTTAAGAGTGTTTTAGGGGTATTTAAGAGTTGAGTTGGGGGTATTTAAGAGTAGTGTTCTAGAGGTGGGTGTTTAAAGGTGTTCTAGGGATATTTAAGAGTTTGGTAAGAGTATTGTTCTAGAGGTATTTAAGGGTGTTCTAGAGGTATTTAACAGGTGTTCTAGAGTAGTGTTTTAGAGGTATTTAAGAGTAGTGTTCTAGAGGTATTTAAGGGTGCTTAGGGGAATTTTAGAGGTATTTAAGGGGTATCTAGGGGTATTTAAGAGTAGTGTTCTAGAGGTATTTAAGGGTGCTCTAGGATTATTTTAGAGGTATTTAAGGTGCTGTAGGGGTCTTTAAGAGTAGTGTTCTAGAGATATTTAAGGGTGCAAGTGCTTTAGTGCTCTAGGGGTATTTAAGAGTAGTGTTCTAAAGGTATTTAAGGATGTTTGAATCTATTTATGTATTTAAAAACACATTTTAAACAAAGAAAACACATAAATTCATCATAAATTATATGGATGAATTTTTGGAAAAAATATCATTTTGTTTATTAATTGGACTACCCATTTTTATATATATAGAAAAACAGAATATATATATATATATATATATATATATATATATATATCATAAAACTTATTATGTTATTCGAGAGAATTGAATTGGGTGGGAGGATAACAATCATTGTCCTAACCACTATGAACTAGGGGTATTTAAGAGTAGTGCTCTAGGGGTATTTAAGGGTGTTGAATCTATTTATGCATTCAAAAACACATTTTAAACAAAAAAAACTCATAAACTGATCATAAATTATATAAATGAATTTTTGGAAAAAATATCATTTTGTATATTAATTGGACTACCCATTTTTATATATATGGAAAGAACGAAATATATATATATATATAATAAAAATTATTATGTTATTTGAGAGAATTGAATTGGGTTGGAGGATAAGAAAGATCAAATCTCTAGAAATACAAACTTCTTTTTGAGTGTCAATTTCAAAAAAAAATTACATTTTTAAAAATTTGATCCCCTCAACACTTAATAATATACACTTTCTCAATGGCTTTTGGTTGTTTTGCTAGTTTGCATGTTCTTTTCCTGTCTATCATTTGCTTGTAACTGTTTTAAAACCATCCTCATTATCCGGAGGAACTTCCCCTCCTTGTGGCTACTTGCCTTCAGGCTAATCAGGATTATTAAGAGGGCACATTTTAAACAGGTGGCCATATTCATGGCATATTCTACATCTAAGTGGAATATGTTCATAATCAACTAATTGCTGCCATACTTCTCCTTCATGCTCCAATTCGATTGACTCAGGGAGGGGCTTTGTAATATTCATACACACAAATACGGGTGAAATAAGTATACCTGTCTCTTCTTGTCATTTTAGGTATCTTGACAAATCTCCCCAATGAGTTACCTATTCCTTCGAGAATCTTCGGGTCCCAAAAATCAATAGGTAGGGCAAATAAACACACCCAAACTGGAGTGGAAAAGAACTGTTCTTGATCTTGATTGTAACATTCCTCCCGTGGTCGAAGAAACATGCCTGCATTATAATAGAAATAAGGCCCCCCTTCAAAAATCCCTTCTTTGTCAAGAAGGTTGGTGAATATGACTGTAAAGAACCCTCTTGCTCCAAACTTGATATCAATATGACCTTTCGGCTACCACTTAAGTTGGATCCATTTTAGTAAATCTTTCTAAGTGGGCTAGATTCCAATAAATTTACAGATGAGAGCATGATCTTTCATATAGCCACTATAATGATCTAATTTATTTTCCGGTATAACAAAGTGGGTTTTTTTGGTGGCTCTCGGCAAACACTGCCCTCTGAGTTTTTCCTGCCATTACACCCCCAACATTGTCCCTGAGTTAGGGTCGGCTCCCCCTGACACGCCTAGTTGTTTCCCACTACAATCTCCAGTTGTTACATTCCTGTAGGAGGGAATCTCACCCCATCGGAGTTCGCTTCCATCTTGTCTTGCCAGACCGAACTTGTAGTCATTGTTCCCTCGGTCTAAACTGTCAAAAACCCTAAATCTAAACCCTAGCATGACTCCATTACCGAGAGCACCATATTTGTATCCGAGTTCCAAGTCTTTAGAAGACACTAAATGTTAATAACAAAAAAATAGTTCAATATCATTTATAAATTATAAATTTTAAAGTTAAATTTAAATAAAAGACTTACGCTATTTATAAATATAAAATTTTAAAGTTAAATTTAAAAAAAAACTTATGCTATATATAAATATAAAATTTTAAAGTTAAATTTAAATGAAAACTTACCCTATGTAACCTAGTTGAGAAAAATATGTAATTCTTATTGTTATTAACATAAACAAGAAATTCTATATAAATCACAAAAAATAATTTTATATCAATTATAAATAAAATAATTCAACATTATTTGTCTATATTTCAGAAAAAAGTTTCCAAACTAAAGTGTTTATATATACATTAAAAAAATGTTAATAACAAAAAAATATTTCAATTTCATTCATAAAAAATAAAATTTAATAAACACTTACTCTATAAACCAATTAAGAAAAATATGTAATTCCACTTGTGATTAACATACATATGCACGAAATTCTATATTATGCTTTTAGTGAATCAAACTTCCTGAAGTGCAAATTTTTTTAATTACAAAATTTTAAAAAATATATAAACCTTACAAGATTTATCCACACCTTTATATAATGTTAAGAATAAATATGTATAATATTAACAATAAATCTATATTATTATAAAAAAATAAAATCCGTGGATCATAACCTATTTATTACATGTTAATCTAACTAAACTTTCCACCCGATTTAATTAAATAAAATTTCATCCAAAATTTTTCCGAAAATGCAGTTTCCATCTCCTAGCCACCTCAAATAAAAAAAATTGCATTTAGTGTGCTCTCTGCGTCACTAAAATAGATTTGTTCTACATCACTGAATGTGTTAGCCCGGCTAAAATAGATGTGTTGTACAACAGTAAACGCATTAGCGTAACTAAAATAGATGTGGTGCACCAATAGTGGGATCAAATTCTTGAATTGTACGTTATTTAATTACATATTTGATCCCTACAGCCTCATATAATGTTAAGAATAAATCTATATAATTGTTAAATCTATATTATTATATAAAAAATTAAAATCCCTATACTGTCTATTACATGTTTATCTAACTAAAATTTCCGTCCGGTCAATCTAAATAAATAAAATTTCATTCAATTTACTTGCTACCTCAATCACAAAATATTTGAGTGCTCTCTATACAGCTAAATGAGACACCTAGCTAAATTAGATGTGTTCTACATCACTAAATGAATTAGCCTAGCTAAGATAGATGTGTGCCACATCGCTAAATGAGGTATCTAGCTAAAATAGATATGTTCTACATCACTAAATGCGTTAGCTAGTTAAAAAGAGTTAATCGAAAAAAAAGAAAAAAATGGTTTATAAAAGAGTTGATCAAAATTACAAAGGATTTGATGAAGATCAGAAGTAGCGGAAGTATTGAAATTGTACAAATTGGCATTCACTAAAAGCGTAGCATAGTCGGTTCCGTCGTTACACTCTACGTTCGCCGGTCGACTTCGTCTTGGATTTGCGTTAGTTGCTTGACAGGAATCTAATAAGCAATCTTGTCGATCAGTAACCCCTCCCTGGATCTAAGGCAACTGATATCTCTTCTGACTATTGTAGATATGATCAGTATATTTCGGGATGCCAATGTTTACATCATAATTACTCTCATTTAGACGATCCCTGTAATCATTGTCAACTTGGTAATCGTAAGTGTTGAAAATTTCTGATAATTTTGAACACAAAGAGGAAATAATATTCTTCAACTCAAACACAGAGATTAAAAATTATAGAGATGTGGACAAAGAGATGGAGTAAAACTCTCTATTTCATTAAACTTGAAAACTATTACAAAATACAATATTTCATCAGAACTACAGTTCTGGATTCATCAAAATATTCCTCACTGTGTTTTTCATTTGCTGCTTTCACACAGTTTTTCTGTTGCGGCAACACCCAGTCTTCAGTTGTGGCAACACACAGTCTCCTTTGCAGCAACACACAGTCCAGTTGCGGCAACACACAGAGCTTCCTGTAGCTGCTCCAAAACATAGCGCTCCTATTTTTCTTTGTTTTCTGCTCTGTCTCTCTGTCTTCTCTCTCTTTGTGCACTCTATCTGCTCTTACAAAATACTACTGTCTATTACATTATAAAAATCTATGACATAAAACTTTACAATTCAAAATTCAAATTCTGTCCTTTCACACTCCTTTTTAAAATACAAGTAGGTGGGATGTAACATGGGGCAGACCATGATTTGATGGATCGGGAGATGGTTGTTGTCATGCTGCTGATGCAGGGATGCATGGACTTCGCTGCTCCTATCAAATCAAAAATCTGAATTTCTGTCTTTCTTCTGTTTTGTTTGCAGTTGGAATTAATTTCCAACACTCCCCCTTAATTACAACTGTTGTTCTCTTGTATACCCAGACATTCTCTGAGATAATTAAAAATTTTCTGCCCCAATGGTTTTTTCAAAATGTCAACAAATTACTCCTCTATTCTGCAATGTTTTAGTACAATTTCTCCATTGTTCACTAGCTCCATGATGTAGTGAAACTTGTCATCTATGTGTTTCGTTCTTTTGTGAAACAAAAAATTCTTAGACAATGCTATGGCTGAGCTATTGTCACAATAAATCACTGTGCCTTTTACTTGTTCTTGAGATAAACTTCTCAACATTCTTTTCATCCACGCTACTTGACATGCTGCTGCTGTAGTTGCCACATACTTTGCCTCTGCTATAGATAATGCTACAATAGGTTTTTTCTTAGAAGCCCATGAAATGACTCGTCAACCCATATGAAAAACATAACTAGAAGTACTTTTCCGGTCATCAATACTTTCAGCTCAATCACTGTCTATATATCCAATCAACTCAGAATTTTCTGAAGTAGTATATAAAATCCCATACTTTTTAGTTCCTTTCACATACCTCAAAATTCTCTTTGCTGCCTGCCAATGTGCTTCTTTTGGCCTCTCCATGAATCTGGAAATCAAACTAACAGCATGCATGATATCCGACCTAGTTGGAGTCAAATACATGAGGCTGCCAACTATGCTCTTGTATAAACTAGGATCAAAATCCTTGCTGTTGTCCTCTTTGCTGAGTTTCAATCCCATTACTGTGGGTGTTATTGCTACTTTGCAATCCTGCATGTTAAATCTTTCGAAAACTTCATCAACATACTTTTCTTATGAGATAAAAATCCCATTTTCATTTTTTTCTACTTCTATTCCCAAGAAGTATCTCAGCAATCCCATATCAATCATCTCAAATTCATCTTTCATGACTGTTTTAAAATTCTCAATGAGGTAATTATCATTACTTGTGAATATCACATCATCAACATATAAAACAACAATCAACATCTTACCATCTTTTCCTTTTATGTATAGTGTGGGTTCTCCTTCACACTTTTCAAAACCATTTTCTAGTAGATATGAATCTATCCTACTGTAGCATGCTCTTGGTGCTTGTTTCAGCCCATAAAGATTTTTCTTCAATCTAGAAACTTTGTGTTCTTGGCCATTTTTCTCATAGCTTAGAGGTTGTTCAATATAAACCTCTTCCATTAAAATTCCATTTAGGAATGTTGATTTTACATCCATTTGTGTTGTGCTGCTATAAACAAAACTTCTCTCACTATTCCCATTTTTGCAACCGGCGCAAAATTTTCTTCATAATCTCTTCCATGTTGCTGCTTATAGCCTTTGACAACAAGTATGGCCTTGTGTCTTTCTATCTTACCTTCAGCATTACTTTTGGTCTTGTAGACCCATTTTACTCCAATGACTTCTTTACCTTTTGGGAGTTCAACCAAATCCCATGTTTTATTTCTCTCTATGGCATTAATTTCTTCATCCATAGCTTCTATCTATTTTCTATCTTTTATGGCTTTCTAAAATGAATAGGATCATCAACATGACAATACAAAGAAAATAAGGAGTTCATACTTTCATTTTTTTCTTCTTTTTCATAAATTTCATTTAAATTTATGAATTTAATTCCTCTTTCATTTGGTGTAGTTGTGCTTGAAGTAGCACTCAAATATGCTCCATTGTGGTGTGCTTGGAGAAGCACTCTCATTTCTTCTCAAGGGTGTTCTTACTCCTGCTTGAGGTGTCCCTTGCTGTCCTTGTGTTGGTGGAGGTTGTGCTACCAATGAGGTGTTATTTTCAGCCACATCTTCTTCATCTTCATCATGAGACAAACAACTTTTGACATTGGTTGTTTTCTCAATGCTTCCATCTCATCCTTCCTCTTTAATGAATTACACATCTCTGCTTATAACAAATTTCTTTTTGGATGGGTTATATAATATATATCCCTTGGATTCTTCACAATATCCGAGGAAGATGCACTTCTCCCCCTCACTATCCAACTTCTTTCTCCACTGATCTGGAATGTGTGCATAAGCCACACACCTAAAAACTCTCATGCGGGTGACTCCTTGTTTTCTGTCTCTCCACGCTTCTTCTGGAACTCTGTTCATTACAAATTTTGTTGGGAATCTATTTAAAATATACACATCACAATTTGTAGCTTCTGCCCAATACTCATTTGGCAAATGTTTTGACTTTAGCATACTTCTCACCATTTACATTATGGTTCGATTCTTCCTTTCAGCAACACCATTTTGCTACGGTGTGTACCTTGTAGTAAATTGTTTATGTATGCCATTTTATCTGCAAAAATGCAGAAATTATTTTGAGATGTACTCACCTCCTTTATCAGTTCTAAGAACTTTGATATGCTTCCCACTCTGTTTCTCTACTAAAGCTTTAAAGTGGAAAAATTTCTCAAAGACCTCACTTTTATATTTCAAGAAATAAACCCATACTTTCATTGTGAAATCATCAATTAAGGTTAGCATGTAATTGCTGCCTGAAACTGATGCTGTTTGCATCGGCCCACATAAATCTGAAAGAATAATTTCTAAGGGTGCTTTCGCCCTTATGATTTTTCCTAATGGAAATTTTTCTCTGTGTTGTTTTCCCAAGATGCAACCTTCACATAGGCTGTCTGGTTTCTCAATCAATTGTAGTCCTCTTACCATTCCTTTTCTGTGCATAAAATTCAGACCTCCGAAATTTAGATGTCCAAATCTCAAGTGCCATAACCAATTCTCATCTTTCACTTCCTTCTGAAAGACCTCTTGAGTTACAACTGCTACATTCTTTCCTTTTCCCTTCAAGTCAGTATTGAGCTTGAGTGGAAACATTATATTGCTGGTCATTTGTATTTTAGCAATAATCTTCTTGCTTGGAGGTATGTCCATTATTGTGCACACATTATTTTTAAAAACTACATTGTAACATTTGTTTATGAGCTATCCAATGCTCAGAAGATTACACTTCAAGCCAAGAACATAGTATACGTCTGGCACAAATTTCTGCTCACCATTTCTTGCACGAATACTAACTCTGCCTTTTCCCTTGACATAAATCTTAGTATCAGTTCCAGTTGTTACTTCTGATTTAACTTCTTCATCAATATTGGCAAACATTGCTATGTTTCCAGTCATGTGATTACTGGAACCTGAATCTAAGAACCATACATCATCCTGTCTATCTTGTGCTACATTACATGTTAACAACACATTCTTTGGGTTCTTTTCTTCTCTTGCTACATTAGCATCCTGTCAATTATTCATGTCATTTTGCTTTTTCCTACACTCATTGGCATAGTGCCCATTTTTTTTGCAATAATGACATTGGACATTGGATTTTTCATACCATTGTCCTTGAGCATGTTGGTGTCCACCTTGCTGGCTACTGCATTGGTTGTGGCTTTGATTCTAATTGTTGCTCCTTCCATGTGAATGTGAACAGTTGTTTCTTCCTTCTCTGTTTTGGCTTCTGCCTCTTCTTCTTCCTCTTCCTTGACGTCTTCCTCTTCCAAAAGGCATCTGGGTCTTAAAGGCATGCTCTAGAGATGGGTTAAATAATCTTCCCAATCTCTGTTCATGAGTCATCAGTGATGCATGAAGTTCGTCTAATGTGAACTTTGAGAGATATTTAGTCTCTTCTATGGTGGTAAAAATAATATCAAACTGTGAGGGTAGACTCCTCAGCAGTTTCTCCACAATCCTTCTTTCTTCAAGTGTCTCTCCATGAGACCTTATCTGATTGACCATCTCAATCACATGTGTGAAGAATGAGTCTATGTTATCAGAATCTTTTGTGTAGAGAGTTTCAAAATCTCTCATCAGCATTTGTAGTTTTTTTGTCTTCACTTTCTCCATACCTTGATAGGCTATCTTCAGAGTATCCCATGCATCCTTGGATTTCTTAGCTCTTGCTATCCTTGGAAACACACTCTCATGTACTGCTTGATAGAGATAAAAGAGGGCTTTAGAGTCTTTCTTTCTATTGCTCTTCAACAGATCCTTCTCTGCCTACGTTAAGGCATTATACTCTTGTTCATCAACTGGTTCTTCAAAACCATCTTCTACAAATTCAAATAAGTCCTGGGAGGAAAACATGGCTTTCATGGTAATTTCCCAATAATCATAGTTCTTCCCATTGAACTGTGGGAGCTGAGTATTTCCAATACTCATGCTTGTGATGGCTCCTGCCATGCCTAGCACTCTGAACTATGCTTTAAATCTTGACTGTGATTTTAAATAAACTGACTATCTGCAAATAGTAACACAAACTCTATTTTGAGAAATACCTTGGATTTTAGCTGAGCCTTCACACTGCTGCAGAAACTTCTGCAACAGAAAAATCCTTCCTCCAGCTTCTTTGACAGCTTCGAAAATCCTGGACTAGCTCTGATACCATGTTGGAAATTTATGATAATTTTGAACACACAAAGGAAATAATATTCTTCAACTTAAACACAGAGATTATAGATGATAGAGATGTGGACAGAGATATGGAGTAAAACTTTCTATTTCATTAAACTTGAAAACTATTACAAAATACAATATTTCATCAGAACTACAGTTATGGATTCATCAAAATATTCATCACTGTGTTTTTCACTTGCTTCTTTCACACAGTTTTTATGTTGCGGCAACACCCAGTCTTCAGTTGCAGCAACACATAGTCTCCTTTGCGGTAACACACATTCCAGTTGCAACAACACACAGAGCTTCCTATAGCTGCTCCAAAACACAACGCTTTGTTTTTCTCTTAACCATTTTTCTATGGTTACGATGTGGTTAGCATCAAGAATCACTTAAAAGTTAAACGAAAAACGAAGTAGTTTCAGAGGTCTGTTACACTTGTTCCCTTTTCCATCCAATACTTATGGCCTTCATGGGCTATCGAAAGAACTATGAAAAACCATGGACTCAAAGGTCGACATCCCTGATCTGTGATTGAAAATCTATGGTGAGTTACTAACTTGGAGTATCACGAGATATGCGCAGAGAAGATTTTGTTCTTGGAGCTCACAGGATTAGATCTATAGGCAAGGGCGTTATATTTGACTGAAAATGACCTGACAACTAAGATAACCTTAGGCTATAGTGATACGCATGAACTCAATTCTCAGGGGCTATAAGCGTAGAAGCTGGGTGACATATACTCTTTGTTGGCCTCAGGCTCCTCTTCACATTGGGTCAAGAAAGAGCTATCAATCATAATTAAAAGCGTGCAGGAATCTTGACTACAAAAGAGATTCACTAGTACATTTTATTAAAGAGATAAGTAACTATATTAATTTTTAGAAGAATAGGTAGTTTTTGAGATTCTTTGAATTATATCATGTTGTTGTGATTTGTTACATATGTCATTCTTATATGGAAATATTAAGAGAATATGATATATTTATAGAAATAAATATAACTATATATAGATATATTTTCATGTAGTAATAAAAATACATATAAATGATACGGAATCCATGAAGTTGAATGTTAGTTAATAAAATCCATAGATAGATTACCATGGTGTTGGAAAAGATTAGTTATTTAATAAATCCATGGATAGATAACTATGGTGTTGGTAAAGAATAGTTATTTAATTAATCCCTGAATATATTTCATAGTGTTGGTTATGATTAGCTAGTTAATAAAATCCATGGATAGATTACTATGTTGTTAGTAAAGATTAGTTATTTAATAAATCCATGGATAGATTACTATGGTGTTGGTAAATAATAGTTATTTAATTAATCCCTAAATAGAAGAACTATTCAATTCTATTTCTCTAGAAAAAACTATGTGAATATTTTTATGCTATAAAAATTATTAAGTTAGTTTATGTTAGTTTCTTTTGAAATAAGATCATGTATATTCATGCATTATTTGTATTAGACTTCATTGGAAAGAATATACATTTGTATATGGGAAATGATAGCATGTTTTGTTATCCTACATTGGAAAAGGTTCCTTTGGAAAGAAGATGAATTACATGTACAAAAAATAAAGTAATGTTTTGGTTTCCTTGAAATATATATATGGGTAATGTTCGTATAATATTTGGAGAATAAGACATGTATTATTATGCTTTATTCCATTAGTCTTATGGAAAATAAACCATGTTTTTGCATGCCTATTATGTTATATTTCCTCTAAAAGAAAACATGTGTTTGCATGCTCTATTGTGTTAATTATTTCTTTTGGGGAAATTATTTTAGAAACTATATGCATTGAATGCATAGGCACAACATTCATCGTGTTATTTTTAGCACCAAAAGCAATAGCTGAAGGGCTAGTTCTTTTGTTAAAGTTTAAGTAACTCGAATGCACATTGTGTCATTTGCCATTAAAGGAATTCCTCAACAGTTATAGTGATTTGCCTTGTACGAATGTGAACATGTGCGAGAAGTGTCATAATAATGTGGGGATTATTTAGACATGAATTGATAATTACTTGCTTACACTAAGGTAGAGATGTTAGAAGAATTCATGTCATGATATTGTATTCACATCTCATGTATGCATATGAATAAGTGTTAAAGGATCACTTAAATATTGATTATTTATTGATTGAGGCCTTATCTAATCATGATATAAAATCTTGTTGATGACATCAATGACAGGAAACGATGGTGACTTATGAAAAGGAAATATTATGCTTAATATGGTGGCAGGTAAATGGTTAATGGTTCATGCAGATGAGTGCGAGCTGCAGGATGGTCCAATGTACGATTGCCCATTGTAGGTACATTCATTCCACCAAGATATGAAGATATGAAGATTATTGGGTAAATGGTATCATAATTATATTAATGGCTTTATACTAGATATTTGTATATTTACTTGTAAAGATTTGTAACAACGTTTAAGCGATGGTCTCCCTTATAAGCCATTGAGTGAGGGGTGAAAACCCTCATGAGCATTTAATAATAAAATTAAACGTTTGCTGGTTTTCACCCAACGGGGTTTCTAGGGTATATTTTTGTTCAATGATGTGATTGATTATTGTGTTAGATTGATGATGTTGATTCCTTTCTTGTTGAGATGTTCATAATGTCAAGTATGTGATGACTACATGAATAATGAAATGAATGCAAGGTTACATTATACAATTTTATGTTAATGTACTACAATAGTGGTTGTTAATGGTTAAGCAAGTTATTCTTCTTATACTAAGGTTACACTATGGACTGGTGAACATTCTATCTAATAATTAGTAAGGAATTTTTAATAGTGATTTGGATAGTTACATGTGGGTAACTTGTATAAAAATATTTAACTCCTTGCATTTCCATGTAATGTTATCGGTGTATGTTACAAGTGGTATCAGAGAAAATGGTTGCAGTACTGGCGCCTTTGGGATTTGATAAGTGAAAATAAATTGAGGTATGCTACTAATGGACATTAGTTAAGGTATGATTCTAGCAATCTACATATTGATTGATATATGTAGTAGTCTACTTACTTTTGACATGAGATGTCTGATTCATGTTTATAACTACATTGAAGAGTAATAAGTAATAAATGTTGCTACAAACCGGTTTTCATAACATTGGAATCCTGTTGAGGATAAAAGACAATAAAACTTTTGTTGTACTCATGAACAAACTGAGTACTCACTAGTGAAAGTAAGAAGGTAATAAAACCATTGTTGTACTTATGAACAACCTGAGTACTCACTAGTGAAAGTGAGAGTTGTCTATTAACATTTGGGTATATGACATACTACTCATACATTTAATGAACATAACTAAAGTTACGATGCACTACTTGAAAAAGATGAATGTGTATAGTGATGATATGTGAAACCAATGCATGAATGCAAAATATGGGGAAAGCCCTTGAAGAGGATGATAGAGTCTTTTAAAATGAAATTGAATGAAACCTTTTAGATGTTAAAAATACACAATGAGTCGAGTAGTGAGACTTGACTATAATGACTAGTTGTTGAATGACTAGTTTTTGAATGAGTCTTGTCATGGTTGTATTAAGATTATTAGTGGGATTGATTAGTTAGTGTTATATGACTAACTAATCAAACCTATATGCATGAATTGGTTTTGATTAAATATTATTACAAGTTGTGAATTAGTTACTTAATGTGTTAGACTATTGTTAACTGTACACTATTGGAATTGGAATGTTGGACTGTTATAGGTGGGACTGTTACCCTAAACGTTATTGTTATATAGATATTAATGAATATTTGTATATAATTGTATGCATGAAACTAAAATTATTTTGAAATTGAATATTTTTTTTCACAATATATATTTATGATTAGTGTCGTTGATGAGACTAAGCATGGTTAGCTTAATGGCAATAAGAAAACCTCTGAAATTAAAATGTTGCAGTCAAAATTGCAATGGTAATTGATAAAGTATCATGTTATAATGTGCATGATTGTGTTATTTGGGAAATAATAATGTATAACACATGTATGTTATTTATGTTCCCTGTTAATCTAGATATCATGCGATCCATGTTGAGGGCCAAGTATGATGTATGATGTACATAAATTTTCTTTTGCCTTATGTATAAAGTACATATGGTTCATTAAGTAAAATAATGTGGGAAAGAATGCTAAAAGATAAATTTAACATGCCAAACAGTTGTGAACAATCGTGAAAGGCTAGAAGGCCTTGGATTGATGGTGGTTGCCTTCCCGAATGGGTTAATGGCACTTGCCTGATAGGATTTCCTCTCCCTAGAGATAGATGATCTCAGTAAGGGAAAAGAGTTGGCCAAGATGGTGAAGAGGAAAAACCTGAGGCAACTCTATTGATTTTGGAGCCTGTTGGAGGTGGCCCAAAATTCCTCATAGACGGGATGCCGTTAGAGGAATAGGCATGATGTTGCCAAGAGGAATCCTATACTGGACCATGAGTGGTCATTGGAATTCTCGAGCTGGTTTGCCAGTGGAATTCCATACTGGACCTGGAATGGTTTTTTGTCAAATAATTGTCTGGATGTGAAAATTACTCGATTTGGTTGTGGAAACCAACTCCCATGGGTTGGCAGGAGCATTTTGTTTACCATTGTGGTTCTCATAGCCGAACAAGTTAAGTAATCAGTTATGTGTTATATTAAAATGAATTTTTATATGAATATATAAATATCTTATGTAGATATTGAGAGGAAAGGATCCTAGCGTTTGAAAAGGAATCAGTGAATGTATAATTTCCTTTATTTTATTACTATTTTTTTTAATGTCTTAGCAGGGGCTAGGACAATATGCACATGGTGCATCGATTGACCATTTGTACGATTAGAGAGCTAGGTGCTCTTTGAGTACATTTTTAAGTACTGTGTTGATGTCTTTAGCGGGAGCTAAGACAATGTGCACATGGTGTAATGATTTATAAGTTTTATGATTTATCATGAATAGAGGGTTGGTGCTCTCTGAAGACTAGGAAGAGTACTGTGACTAAAATATCACTTGAAATTGCATGAATGAATGATAGTTTAAAGTATTTAATTTGATTGGAAATGGTGTGACTAATGTGATTGAATTTCTTAGTCATACATTATAGGCTACTTTCCATGGAGAGTTGATGGGTTGTTCAACCATTCTCACAGAGCTTGTGTAAAAGTCATCATCTCTTCGAATAGTAATTGGTAAGTAATCGTAATCTGGTATAGAGAATTATCTATATTTTTATGAATTTTAATAATGGATAAGTGGTTAAAAATTGAAATGGAATATTTTTTTGAGCTATACATTCTTATGACTATGAATAAAAACATTATTGTTTCAATTAATGACATTTAAGGAAAATAGAGTGTTTCATTGTGAAGGAGAAGGACCCCCTTTGGGTTGTTTATATTATTCTATCATAAGTATAAGTTTAAGTTTCAGTGAAAGAAGCACACTGAGAATGGTGTTCTCTTTAAGGGGGCGAGTATGTAACATCCATATTGTACAAGCTCCAGTAAAATCTTAATATAATTACCACGTGAAGATATTTAAAATTTAATGAATGTCAAGAATCAGTTAATTAATATTCACACTTCTAATTCATCATAGACCTATGGTGTATATATATATATATATATATATATATATATATATATATATATATATATTTCCATTAAGTATTCATAGAAATATTAGTTTTACCCAGATTAATGTCTTGTAATTCCATGGTTACGATGTTGTTAGCATCAAGAATTAGTTAGAAGTTCAACGAATTCTTGATCCTTCCATATTAATGACCAATGTAAAAATTGCGAAAACATTATATATTATGGATTCGAAAAATTGAAGGGATGTTGGCGGAGGTTTCGGAAGTAGTTTCAGAGGTCTATTACACTTGTTCCCTTTTCCATCTAATACTTATGGACGTCATGGGCTATCGATAGAACTCTGAAAAACTAGGGACTCAAAGGTCCACATCCCTGATCTGTGATCAAAATCTGTAGTGGGTTACTAACTTGGAGTAGCACGAGATGTGCACAGAGCGTATTTTTTTGTGGAGCTCACAGGATCGTATCTGTAGGCACCGTGGTTAAATTTGACTGAAAATGACTTAACAGCTGAGATAACCTTAGGCTATAGTGATACGCATGAACTCAACTCTCAGGGGCTATAAGCGTAGAAGCTGGGTGACATATACTCCTTATTGGCCTCAGCCTCCTCTTCACACTCGGTCAAGCAAGAGCTACCCGTCGTAATTAAAAGTGTGAGGCCTTTGAAATTAGGGACTACTGAAAGGAATCTTGACTACATAAGGGATTGACGAGATACATTTTATTAAAGAGATAGGTAACTATATTTTTTTTTTAGAAGTATAGGTAGTTCTTCAGATTCTTTGAAGTATATCATGTTGTTGTGATTTGTTACATATTTCATTCTTGTATGGAAATATTAAGAGAATATGATATATTTGTGGAAATAAATATAGTTATATATAGATATAGTTGCATGCAGTAATGAAAATAGATATAAATGATATAGAATCCATGAAGTTTGATATGGAATCCATGAAATTGAATGCACGTGACCATTGCATTAAAAGAATAGAAAGAAAATATATGTATATGTAATAGATAAAAGATAACTTTATTTGTCTTTATAAAAAAGAATATAAGGAAAATCTATGTAATAGATAAAAGATAACTTTTCTTATCTTTATATCTATATATATACATGCATCTTATGTAAGAAAAGATAAGATGCATGCTTTTTTTTTAAAGGGATTTCATATTGGTGTATGAAATGATAAGAAATCCAAGTTATTTCATGAAATATTTGTATTATATTTTATTGGAAATAATATACATTTGTATTTGGGAAATGATAGCATCTTTCGTTATCCTTCATTGGAAAAGGTTCCATTGGAAAGAAGATGAATTACATGTACAAAAAATAAAGTAATGTTTTGGTTTCCTTGAAATATATATATGGGTAATGTTGGTATAATATTTGGAGAATAATACATGTATTTTTATGCTTTATTCCATTAGTTTTATGAAAAATAAATCATGTTTTTTCATGCCTATTATGTTATATTACCTCTAAAAGGAAACATGTGTTAGCATGCTCTATTGTGTTAAGTATTTCTTTTGGAGAAATTATTTTAGAAACTATATGCATTTCATGCATAGACACAACATTCATCATGTTAGTTTTAGCACCAAAAGAAATAGGTGAAGGGTTAGTTCTTTTGTTAAAATCAAAGCAACTCGAATGCACATTGTGTCATTTCCGTTAAAGGAATTACTTGATAGTAATAGTGATTTGTTTTGTACGAATATGAGCATGTGCAAGAAGTGCCATAATAATGTGGGAATTATTTAGACATGAATTGATAATTACTCGCTTACACTGAAGTAGAGATGTTAGAAGAAAGCATGTTGTGATATTGTATTCGTATCTCATGTATGCACATGAATAAGTGTTAAAGGATCACTTAAAGATTGATTATTTATTAATTGAGGCATTATCTAATCATGCTATAAAAGCTTGCCGATGACATCAATGACAGGAAACGATGGTGACTTGTGAAAAAGAAATATTATTCTTAATATGGTGGTATGTAGATGATTAATGGTTCATGTAGATGAGTGCGAGCTGTAGGATGGTCGATTGTAGGTACATCTATGCCACCAAGATATGAATATATGAAGATTAGTGGGTAAATCCTATCATAATTATATTAATGGCTTTAAACTAGATATTTGTATATTTCCTTGTAAAGATCTATAATAATGGTTAAGGGATGGTCTCCCTTATAAGCCATTATGTGAGGGGTGAGCACCCTCACGAGCGTTCAATAATAAGATTAAATGTCTGCTCGTTTTTCACCCTAAGGGGTTTACAGGATATATTGGTGTTCAATGATGTGATTGATTATTGTGTCAGATTGATGATGATGATTCCTTTCTTGTTGAGATGTTCATAATATCAAGTATGTGATGACTACATGAATAATGAAATCAATGCAAGGTTACATTATACAATTTTATGATAATGTACTACATTTTTAATGGTTAAGCAACTTACTATTCTTATACTAAGGTTACACTATTGACTAGTGAAAATTCTATCTAATGATTAGTAAAGAATATTTAATAATGATTTGGATAGTTACAAGTAGGTAACTTGTATAAAAAAATTTAACTCCTTACATTTCCATGTAAGATTATCCGTGTATGTTACATAAACCCTTTCCCGATTAAAAAATAGCATGTTGTCCATTATTTGAAAAAATTCCCATTGCCTTATACTATGTATTTAGTGTATCACACAGCTGAAAGAATAGATGTCTGTGTCTATATCCTTTTTCTCAAGGCCATTATAATAATATGTAATCATACAACTTATGAATCGAGGAAATGGTAATTACAAATATAATAAGAATGACCAACAGCATGGCCCAATAAAATACCTCAGGGCCCAGTTGAAATCTACAGAAGATTTGGCCAAATTAGAAGCTTTGTGATTTCATCAAAGTAATCCAATTTTACATATTTCATATTTTTCAAATTTTAGTAAAGGTTGTTTGAGATTTTTTTTTTTTTTTTTTTTTTTAATATAACAAGAAATTCATTAGCACCGCTTTAATGAATTTTTTAAAAAATCAACAACTTTTTATATATACAATAATATAGAATAGACTATTGAGACAATGGTGTTTGTAGAATAAAGAATGCATGTTTGTAGAATAAAGAATGTATATGTTTACATGTAGTTTATAATTTTATTATATTAAAAAAATAATAATAATTAAATCAAAATATCATAATTTTTATTATAGTAGAATTTATTTTGAATAAATGTAAAATTATAAGGTTTATTATTTTGTATTTAGGTTATTATATGTTATGAATTAGACTTTTATTTCTCGTGAGTAATAACTAATTATAAATTAAGAATACAAATTTAATATATAACTTTATATTAAAGTTAAATTTTTTGATCATATGAATACAAAAATTTTGACAAATTTTTCTATTCTAAATGTAAAACTATATACTTTAGTTTAATATATAGTTTTATTTGCAAAAGTTATAATTAAAAACAATGATAAAAGTGTTTATAGAAATTTCAATATTATAATTATCCATATTAATATTTTTAAATATTGAAAAAATAATATATTTCAATCAATATAAAAATAATACTTCCTAATTTTTTCTATATTGAATTTGAAGTCATCAAATTTTGTCAGTATCTAATCGAATTCGAATTACTAAAGAACATGATTGAAGAGTAGTATTCTCATAAAGACTCGCGAAATCATCCGCGACACTAATTCCAGTCTTATTAATGCTGAAGGCTTCCCGATTGACGACATGAGACCAACTATCTGCATTTCAATAAGAATGAGTAGTGGTCCATCCATCATACCCAACTTTTGATTTCGAGCTTTCGTTTTCCTCGACAGCAGGCATGGTGATTCCAGTGGATAACAGAAACGCCGCATCACATGAGAGGGTTAATCTCATTCTTTTGATGCTCTGCTTCTTCCTGTTTTAATTCCAATAGCCCGGGACCACATAACTGTTTTTCTCCAGTGGGCACTACACTGTAGTTGATATTAGGTGTCTGCTGTCTGCGGGCGTGGCATCACTGTATAGATGTGCACAGTGAGACGAGATACACTTCGCGGTTTTTCATATTCAAATTTTACAATTCAAACTGCGTACATTGTATTGCAGCGTATTCGGATGCAGGGGCATGGGCATCCATTAAACTTTCTGAACCCATACGTATGCGATAAAGACAAGTACAGGATGATAAGACAGGGTTTCAACGACCATGGGGTGCATGGCATGGGTTGGGTTGCCATGGTCATTGGTACGTAAGGGGCATTAATGGGTCAATAGCAGCTAAAATAAGGCTCGCCTGCCCCAAAGAGGATGGCAGTTATTGGAACTAGTGGTCTGTTAACAAGAGGGAATGTCAGCGATAAAAAGCATCGAGAGTGTTCCACTAGATCCGTTGGGGGCTAGATGTACTGCAGAATAGTAGGGCAACGTCAGAGAATCTGAATGCAACAATACGAATGGGATAAATCCAAGGCTATGTCAGAAAGTAGTTGAGTTCAAATTTGTGTTAGGCAGCTAGACTCGAAATTTTGTTTAACGGGTCATCGTAAAATAAGGTAGTACTAGAAATGCCATCTGGATTTGCAAAGGAGGATGGTATGGAGAAATGGAATTTCTTCAATGCTAGATATGGTAGCAACAACAACAACAACATCCCATGCAACGCCACTAGCGGTTACAATAGTGAAAACCAAAGTCCTTGCACAGTTTGGAAATGATAAAAGAGTCTAGCCATTTCTTCCACAAGTAACACAGTTTCGACTGTTCCAAGGAGTCTGAGGAGTCTGAGTCCTTATTCAGTCCAAAATTTAGTTTAATGGTTGAGTTATTTGACATATTGGCACCTATTGGGAGGACCACAATGAATGATCACTATCAAGTACATAAGGTATATAGCAATGAGAACCGGAAATAGAATGTGGAGTAACTCCACATTAACCTCCAAGAGCATTGCTCGAATGAAGTCTGCCACTCCGAAAAAACAAACCATGTGTTTAAAAGAGCCCATACTCGTTTGTATTTCTAAACCCAACAAGAGGCAGAAAAACTCATTCTGTAAACCATGAATAATTACCACCCAATTTTACTTGATCTTAATCCTTGAGAGAGATTCGAAAGCCACAGACATTGATTATTTCTGAAAACAGTAAGCCATGATGACACAGACCAAAACAAAAAAGGCTCGGAAATGTTTGAGTCTTACCATAATTCCAAACAAAAATTTTATTTTTCTTAACTTCTTGGGCATGGAACATCGACTTCTTTGCGAAACTGGCTACGGTGGCTAGCTCGTTGAACATTTATGTATGCAATGAGCGTTGAGAGGTCTATAACAATGGAAAACATGCCATTAATACCTAAATCTTTGGACATTTATTTTAAGTTACATTTTTTTTAATAGTCCAAAAAAAAACACAAACACAATTATTAAGCCATTCACTAACAATATTATTCTATTTGCAGTGCACAAGTCGAAGCATTCTTTGGATAATCATGGTTAACATAAGCGCCACCTCCAGTGAGGCAAATTCGATTTAAATTTTCCACTATATTTAAATACATTAGCGTGGAAGCATTAATAAATATGACATGGTCATGTTAGCATGATTCATGATAGATAGACTTTCATTGTTGAGATTACATCCGGACAAATTCGCAGGGGTTTTATCCCACCATACAAGTTGGGAAACCCAATCTTATTGTTTTACGAGATGCCCCTCAAATTCGATTAGATGAATTGAAAATTCTATATCTATGGTTATGGTGGCATACATCTAAAACTAACAAACCGGTTGAACCATCATCTGCCTTGTTCTGATCAATTTAACTCTATTGGTAATGACTAGCACAACCACATTAGTAAAAACTAATGTGGTTGATATACGCCGATAGGCGTATATAAAATAGATTTACAACCACATTTACCAATGTGGTTGATATACGCCGATAGGCCTATATCCACTACCCATCCCATTAATTTATATATCAATAAATAAATATTATATACTATGGTTAATTATTCCACAGTTTCAATGAATCATTGGAATCCACCACGTATCTAGACTCAGGTAGGTTCCCCAAGGCGTGTGGTGATTTCATACAAGGATTTTTTTGGGTGACGAAATTTGAAAGGAGCCATGAATCTTCCACTTGGCCCTCTAGACATGACACATGCCTATCACGTGGTTTGAAATTTTAATGGTTGGGCTTTGAACAGAACATTCTGATGGTAGAAAAACTAGGATTTGAAAATATTAGGGTTCATTCATTAGACCTATGCTACGCTCACTCTGTTAAGCAACCAATTCTCACTGTATTCCTTTGACCCATGCTCTCATTTTCTTAATGGACCCTTTAAATCCTAAACATAAGAATCATTTTCATTTAGTTCTCTGCTTGAATATATACCCACTACATTACCTTTTCTCTAGTTCTTCAATTGATGAATATTGGTTCCCTAAAGCCCATTTATAGAGATTATTTTTTTGGCTAATTCCTTGATTTCCATGTACACTGAGTTCAGGTGTTTAGTGTGGTAGTATCCATCATTCTTTTTTTCATCATATGTATCTAATTCGAAACCTATTTTGGATAATTTTTCTCGAGTCATATGCCATGGTTTTATATTATCTCATGATTTAATCGGTTTTTTATTCCCTCATGATTTGATTTTGGATGCTAATTTATGGCTTCGTTTGGATAGGTTTTTGGAGTGGGTGCAACTTGACGACGGTCATCCTTTTTCTTGGAAATTTTGAACCCTCACACCACCTTTTTCCTATTTTTGTAATAGATGAATATTGTTTCCTTAAAGGGCGTTTATTATAGATTATTTTGTTGGTTAATTCATTGATTTCCTTGTTTGTTCAGTTCAAGGGTTTAGTGTGCCACGATCAATTTTTATATATTTCGTGACATGTATCTAATCTGAACCCTATTTTATCTCATTTTTCTCAAGTCAGATGCCATGGTTTTATATTCCTTCATGATTTTATTTTGGATGCTAACTTTTGGTTTTGTTTTGATAGGTTTCTAGAGTGGACGCAACTGCACAAGGGTTATCCCTCTCCTTCAAAATTTCGAACCCTCAGTAATTTGATTTGGGCATCCATTTTCAATTCGCATAGTTGGGTTCTTGGGAGGGGTATCCATGTCACATGTTAGCATGTTTCCTAGATTATAGGTTTCCCAACAAGTGATCGGACCCCAGGCATGACAATGACCACTAGCAACACTCCTACCACACCTACCTTACCTAATCAAGCTTGTGTTCTTGAGTCTGAAGGACACTGATAACTCACTTGCCTGCCTACTTGACTAAAATTTCCCATGCTTCCATTTTTTGAGTTTTTGACACTAAGAAAGAATACACTGTGTTCCAATTTCTATCGTGTCAAATTTCCTCACTACACCTACAACCTTGCTTTGGATAGTGGGGATCAAAATGATATACACTGAATGGGGCGAAACTTATCCAAGTGTTGGGTGACATCCGAGTGACATGTATGGCTAGCTTGAGCTAGTGACAGAGTGATGATATATTTTCCGATGGTCTCTTATCCAATTATACATTCCTATCATTGACTATTTTATTGTCTTGTTCTAGGCGAAGTCAATAACACCCTTTACAAGAGTAATAGGTTTTCAGAACCTTGAGATAACAATTATAGCAAGAGAAAAGAGTTTGTAGTAATGAACAGGATCATCACAATGGGAACTCACTATTTCCTAAAGAGGATAATTTCTTCAAAATCATCATGGTACACTCACTTATTCTCAACGTTTTAATTTATTTGTACTTGTATTAACTGTACTCAATGCATACATGAAGTTTTGAGTTATTTCCTATTGTTTTCTGCAACATTTTATAAATAAATATGTTCTTGTTACTAATTTTTAGCCATCAAATTTATAGTTATCATAAGATTAGAGTCCCTAATTTTACTTACACATTGGTTTGCTTCAATGGCGGAGGAAAATCGAGTAGATGTTACCTAGAGAATTGCAGGAAGAAGGATCTGCATCCTTGGTAAAGAGAAAAGAGGATAATGCTTAAAGATTTCTGCACTAGAGTCGAAAAATTTAAGCCAAACCAATCCAGACCAGGGTTCGAAGTCCATAAATACATGCAAACAATAGGAAACATTATTATACGTAAATAAAAATCCTATGATAACAAATACAAATATCAAATAAGAAACAAAGCACGTGAATGGAGAAAAATTACCAGTGAAACGTCCGCAAGAGAAATTACTAGCATGAAAAGTTCGCGGGATCCTTTGCAATTCACCAACAATATAGAGAAATGAATGTTGAATATTTGCAACAAAGGGCACCAAAAATATAGATAGAAATGAAATTTGAAGAATTGTAGCAAATGTCGCCAACAATACAGAGAAATTAATATTAAAGAATTGTAGCAAAGGGATTCATGACAAAGGTTCAGGGGTTTTTTTGTAGCAGAGAAAAAACAAAACAAAGACAAAGGAGAAAGATTAAAGGGTTCCATTCCAGAACCATAGACCCTAAGCTATCTTTATATTTGTGGTGGTGGTCATGGGGGCTTCACTAGGGGAGCAATACCATACCACGTGCATTCATATTGGGGGATATATATTGAGGAAAAAATGACATAATATATTGAGCATATAATAGGGGTTAAAGGGATTTTATATGTTGTGTATATAAAATGGAGCTCAAATTTAATGAAAAAATATAAAGGGGTATACAAAATGTTAATGAAAAAATGGATACCTACAATATCTAGAGAAAGTAGGGGTTTTTTAAATTGGGAAGGTGTATTGGGTTTGTATTGGTAGGGGGTAAATAACATGAATTTTAGAGGTGTTTTCTAATATGTAGTTAAATTAAGGGTATTTCTTAGTATTCCATGAACACACGTGATATATAAAAGGTTCATTGAGTGAAGCCCCCATGGCGGTGACGTACAATAGAACATGTGAACCTGATGGTGAATTTTCCACGTGTGATATTTTTATTGGAGCGAGGTGGATGAAAAGAAAACTTTGTGATCAGCGTAATTATGTGGGACACATGTTGAATATTGTGTCAAGGACGAGGAATCTCAACAGTCTTGCCACGAAAAACCTCACAATATAACTATCGATGTAACAACACATGACAACATCTCTTCCATACTAGGCTCTTCAGACAAGACAACATCTCTTCCATATCGGGCTCTCTAGACAAGACAACATCTCTTCCATACTGCACTGAAGAGCGTATCTCCATGCCATTATTGTATTATTGGAATATTTGTCCAATTTCATCAAACAGTTTAATATTCATCCAAATACTATCAATATCCATTTCACATTTTTGTCTTATTCTTATTCTTATTGTATTATTTCTTCCTATTATTATTATATTATTGGATCTTCTATATTTTTGTGTTTTATTTTGGTTTTTCAATGTAATTTAATGTTTATAATGTTTTGGTTGTTTAACCTTAAAAGAAATAAATTACTTCTTTCCGAATATACAATTTAGAGGAAAGTTATATTTGAATTAATAAAACTAAAACTAAGAGTACAAGAAACATATATCATCATATGGATGAATTTAATTATCATTTCATGTTCCTTGATGATTTTTCTAATTAGTTTCTTAATTCATTAACCTTAGAATTTAAATTATATGTGATGAGTGAGTTCCAAAAATGAATGAAGAGGTTGAGGAAGATGAAAGGAGACTATAATTTTTCAATAAGGGTGACAAGGAAGATCAAGAGGGAATCAATCTTTTCATAGATCAAAATACCATCTCAGTGAACTGTTGGGATCTCAATCTAGTGCAGATTTTCTTGAAGCCAAGAAGGATATCTCTTAAAGAAGAAGCATTTCATTCAAGTTAGTGTTAGTGGCATATAGATCTCCTTTCCCCATAATTGGATTTTGGATGGTGTTGTGAAGCTACATGATAGAACCTTTATTTATTATTTATATGGGTAAATCATCCTTCCTTAGACAAGAATTATTGGATAGGAAATAAATGGTATATATTGGTGAAGAAAAAGTAGACATTTCTTATATGAATGGTTTTTTTTTTCCATTTATATTGAAAAAATTGCTAAGAAAGAGGCAATAGTGAGGAATTATATGTATGTTCAAGTATAATGGATTAATACAATTCTCTTAAAATGAGAAATTGAACTTAGCTATAAGAGATATGTAATATATAAGAGTGTGGCTCTCTAATTTTTTGTTTCACTATAGACACCCAAAATTTTTAAAGTTATTAGGTATTTCCTAGATATTTTTCAATACACAATTCCAAAAATGAGTCAATTAGAGAGTGTTGTATGCATCTTAGTTCCAATATATAGAATGTAGGTATCACTAATATAAGAACTCTAAATTGTTGGAATTTTTAGTGTGCGAAAGGGATTGATTATGAAAAATTGGCATTTCACCTACAAGGTTTTGCATGCGTACATGTAATACAACACACACATACACATATTATAAAACTATTTAGACTTTCTCTAATTTATTAATCCATGAATGTACTTCTTTAGTGAGGTATATTAAAATACAAGTGAAACTATAGTAGTACAATCTAACTTATAAATTTGATGAGCAATGTGTAAGTTGAGGCTAGTTTGAATGTTTTGTTGTCCTTTTTCGTTTAAGTAGTTTTTCTCACAATCTTCATTCCTTCTACTTATGAAAAACAAGAGAGGTTATAGGGTCACCTAGATATCCACTATAAGGATGATTCAATAAAGATATTTGCAGGTGATAAGGTCATGTGTAATAAGATTAATAGCTTTTTCATTATCATGTACTTTAACTCAGCTAGAATAATATATTCAAAGATACCTATCTACACTATTTAGAAGTGAGTAATAAGTGGTGCTAAAAGTAAAGAATGAATAATTTAATGTAACAAGACAAACTTTTCTAAATATCAACCTCTTATATCTTATCGCTTCACCTTTAAAATTTGGTGATATGCACACTTATATCCCAAGTCAATACCATTAAGAGTAGGTGGTTATCGCTATTCTAAAGAGGAAGAAGACAACATATATAAGATCACTCAATTTGATAAAAATATCAAACAATGATGATTTCATATTCAATGAGATTAACCAATATAATAAATACCATAAAGAGATGAAAATGTATAGACAAAAAAAAAATTACAGAATTCAAATGACTTGAAATGAAATAATATAAAACAATTAAAATTGTTGTAGTGACTTACAATGATAATATAAAATATTTTCAACTACTATTAAAAAGAGAATATAACATCAAAGAGGGTTATTTACATAACCTCCAGTGGTCCCTACTAAACGTCTCTACAATAATAATTAGTAAAACCACTAAGTGATCAAAATATAAAAATACAAGTTCCTCATTCATAATTTGACTTCGCGATAGAAAAATATCAATTATCAATTCCAATAAATTGTTACATATGAAAGTACCATGCCAAAAGAAAATACTTGAGGAGCTTTTACTTCATTCTAGCTCTAACTTATACTAAAATTGAATCAGTCCTTGATTAAGGGTACTTACCTCTAAGATCTACATAATGAGGGATCATTGTTTCAATGGTGGAATTTCCCTCCTTAATTTGATTTCCCTCAATTAGAAAATAGAATCAAGATATTTCTAATTGAGTGACTTGAGTATCAAATGCTTAGCTCCTTTGGAGATTGGAGAGGGGGTATGATCATGCTTTTATCTCATGTGGAAGTTGATGGAGATCACCTTTGTAATTGAAATTTCTCATATAAATTATTAGAGCAACTCAAAGAGTTCATGAACCCATCAATATCATAATTTAAACCAAATTATATCTCATAATTCAAAAATCTAATCATGCATAAAAATAAATATGCATGACCAAATATATATGAGAGTCAATATGCATAAACCAAGATGTTCGTAATTACCATATTATTTTTAGAACTAATGTATGCTTTAGTCCATAAAATAATTGATATCAACTATAATATGGGAGTCAAGATCCCACCATTTTTTCTTACCCTCACCCCCAAACTTAGAGGTTTTATGAATAGGATTATGAACCAAAAAATGATGACCTACATATTGCTTTGTATTTTGAACCTTTTATTGTCTCATTTGGATGTTTATTTAAATATTGATTAATATCATATCCCACAATTGAGTAATTAAAACTATGTCATCGTAGCCTACATTTTACTCTACTTCCTTCTAATCGTTCCTCTCCTTCTCCTTGTAACGAACCAACCCACTTTCTTACTAGTGGGGTGGCTACCCGCTTACCCAACTCCTCAAGTAAAGTTAAAGGAATGGGGTAGTAATTTTTTTCTTCATGTCTGATATGCATTCTCCTTGTTGAGGATTCAAATTTATTTAATTAAAGTTGTGGCTCCTTCCTTCCCATGTGAGCACCATGACTCAAAGCTTGATAACTTCCTTTAATTAATCTATGATCGACCCTACTGTATATATATATATATATATATCATCATCATCATCATCATCATCATCAGGCCCCACCACAATCTAACGACCACAGTTCAACGACGTTGTCCTGATTCTCTCATGCTAGCGCTCTTTATACCTCTAATATGGGCCTTTGGGATGCATCATCCTGATCCTTTCCATCCCGTCGACCCCTCTAGGCTGCCCCATTTTAATCATCTGGTGTGGGACCCACTAGGACATGTCATCCATTTTTTTCTATCTTATAGATTCCTTAGCATGCTCCTTTTTTATTTGTTAGGGCCTTATTATCAGGCTTGTGGATATGGTGGGGTTGCACGACCTCCTCTTCCCATTGTTCCATCACTCCAATTTTCGATTACCAATAAAACCCATGCCAATTCACCCCCGTATCCTTACCCCGAAACCCTCTCTTTCTATACTCATTTATAATTCCAAGGTCATTTCTTCAGGATAATTCGTCAGGTGGGGCCTCGTCCCAACTAATGGCATAAATATCAGTTCATGCTATGACAACACGACCCGACCCATGTCACCTCGCATGTTTCATCCCGACCCATACATTTATTGTCAACCTTTGTGCCTGTAAGGTGGGACCTCTAGGACATGTCATCTCAATCCATACACCCTGACTCTCCCATAACACGCACCTTTGGGGATTTAGGGGGCATACCTATGGGTTTACGTGGATCGATGGGCCGCTCCTCTGAAACGAACCTCACTCTCGATTAGCCCACATTATAATAGTGCCATGGTATCTAGCACAAAATCATCCCTAACTTCACCACTGCGAGCTTCCTTATTTTATCTTACGAAATTTTGGCCTATGGGACAAGCTCTCATATGGGATCCACTCTAGCCAATAGGAAGGCTCCTCACCTTCAAGTTGTGAGGAAAAATAACTTGACTCTTAGTCATCCTTGTTGTTCCCTTATTCCTCGAAAATAAATTTATGGGATAAGACCTCAGGGATGAGTTTTCATATGGAAACCTCTTCCAACCAATAGTGGAACCCATGATCTTGTGTGTTAGTAACACATCTCAACTTATGTCACCCCGCCTTTCCTTAACACTGCAAAATAAGAAGTCCCGAGATATGTGTTACACTAAAATTTTTCATCATGACATTTAGCTGTTCATATGGGTCTATCACTACATATATCATGCTCCCTTAGAAGTCAAAAACCCCAAATTTCCTAAACCAAGTCTTGGAATTGGAGAAAAGCTCATTAAAACCCTAAAAATCCTAACTCCGCACTTTTCCTAGTCCTTTCCTGCATACCCATAACTTTTTTCTCTATAACCCGCGACACATCCCACACGTTTTGCTCATTAAACCTACAGACCCCCGTAAAAGGTAAAATAAAAGAAAAAGTAAGTTTTAGAAGCCCAGCTGTTCGAATATTCTCCCAACCGGAGGCTTCTAGAAGCGTAATTAGGTTGAGTTTCATCCCTTCATTCATGAACCTCTATCCCTTCATTAATGGAGTTTATCCCTTGGCATTTGGATCTCAAATCCCTTCATGAGAGGAATTTATCCCCCTCTTTATGGAACTGAAACCACCTCCATTTTCCTGTAAATTGAACTCATGTTTCAGTCTCAAGGGTACTTAGAACTTAATATTTTTAAGGAGAATTGCTGAAGAAATCATACTCTCTATACTTGGAATCATTGGTATGAGAATGATCACATACTCATATCCATAGTTTCATGCTAGTTCAAAGAGGAGAAGGCTTGTCAAACTGAGGGAAAACAGTTGTTCAGGACCCCGGAAGAACCTGTATGACATCAAGGCGACAAGGTTGTAAGGTTACTTATTATTATACAAGTTAATACAAATGGATTCTATTTTCTCATTAAATTGTTCATGTATCTATTTGAGTAATTTAGTTCTTGGATTCCTTGATCACTGAGATAGGTTAGTGTTTTCTGAATCATTATATCTTGTAGGTGCTTTTAATCCTTTTTTCTGTCTTTAATTGTAGGTTTCACATGCTGAAGTGACCTCTTTTGGAGCGACTGGATATAAAGATTACATCAAGCGTTGGACTTCAGGTAGGGGCATGTCCTCATACTTTGTTAATTAATAATTCTGAATCACAAATGATCTAGAGAAAATGGTTTGCATTTGGTTGTTTGTTTCTAGATATCTTTAGGATACCAGGGAGATCGTTCTTGTCCGCAAGGACTTATCCGTGTAACAAAATGGCGACTCCGCTGGGGAATATATGAACTTAGTTTTCCTTTTGTGATTTTCAGTTTGACTTTTGAAAGAGTTTTTTCTGCTTTTGATTAGTCTAAAACCGCGTTGGGTAGATAACTTATCAGAATCCCTGAAAAGTGAATCTAAATTTTTATTTTTTCTGTATTTTTCCTAGCCTCCGCAGTTTTTATTTAAAAACAATGCGGTAACCTCCGCGGTTTTAGTGTAAAAACAATGCGGTACCACACTATTCTTTATTAAAACCTGTGGACTTGAGGAAAATTTTTGAACAATTAATAATTCTCTTTTCTGGAGCCAGATTACCAGATTCTCTATGTTTTCCCCAACTTGCCTTGACTGTCAAAGTCTTATATGTGAATTTCCTTCAGCAATTTCTGTGTTTGAGTGATTTTTCAGCTGATTTGCATTCTATGAACGAGTGTTTGCCCTGTCTTCTTACTGCTCTAAATCAGAAACTTTCATATACCTTAGCTGATTGGTATGTCATCGTTTTCTTGTTGAGCCATTGAATTTATTGCAAATCTTGCTTTTATGAAAATTATACTTTATTTTCATTTGCAAATTTAGAAGACCTTTTAGCTTGATAAGGCCTGAATTTCACATTACACCATTATTGGATGTTTTTTACTTTTGATGAGATTAGCAGAAATTTTCTTGGTTAGATCACAAACTAAGCATAAAAATCCTCAAAATTTTTAGATAGAGTTCAAAATTAGTGTTTTCTTTTAGTTTTTAATTTTATAGGAGTTTTCGATAAGGTTTTATTTTGGAAAGAGTTTGTTAAATAATTTGTAGTTTCTGATCTGTTTGATTAAGGGTTTCATTTCAAACGAGTGATTGATCATTTTTATGAAATTGAGTTCTCAAAGAAATCGTCTTCTTTTCAAATATTTTTGTTTATAAGAGAAAGAATTGATGCTTTGAAAGCTATTTAAATCTCTCAGATCTTTCCTTTAGATAGATTTCATTGAAAATAAAAGAGTTGTACTTTCATTTTGATGCATATTAGCGTATTTTTGATTCGGGTCATAAAAAATCATTGAATTTTCACTTCCATACCTTCTGTCCTAAGAATCAACCAAACTAAAAACAATGCTTAAATTAAAATCAATCTAGATATTTTTACATTTTCTAGGGCATTTTTCCACCAACATGGCTTAAGTTAGTGTCTTGGAACATGTTGTAATTAACATTCCAAGACAGTTAAAACAAACAAGTAGTAATATTGCGGTAGGAAAATCCAATTGTAGGATGTATGCTCTAGGAAGCTCTTCTTAAAAGAGTCAAGCACGAGATCATGTCCGAACCAGTGAGGTAATCATACCTATCTCATTGGGAAAGATAGTAGATGTGCACGTATTAAAAATGGTAAACCTCGAATAGACCATTGTCGAGGAGGCTAGGGTCACTTGTCTGTAAACCTTGGATTATATCAAGGAGCCTTCAAGGGGATTGAGCTAGTTACTCTGCCCTTGCATGTATATCGGATCATAGACTGTTCCCCCAGGTGTATTTGTTCCGATTGGTGACCTTAGTGGCTGTAAAATTTAGGATTCTTTCCCAAGGTAACGGTGGAGGGAAGGTCCCATTGTACCTGGAGCAGACATCGACTAGACTCACTTGGACTCTTTGGAGGGTTCTCTTTACTCGAGATGGTTTAAGTGGAGAAAATTGCACCAGTCTGTTTCATTAAGCAGGTTCTCGGGGTAAATGTTCCAACCACCATTTCTGCATTAAAATTCTACGATATTGGATTTCATCTCCAACTAGTGTTTTTAGTGTGGGAATCTACTATTTGTGTGTGGTTTGATCTCGTAGATTTTGTAGGCGTGTGATCAATTTGGTTGTTTCCTTAGATACTTTAGGATTTTTATTGAAATTTTATTTGATTGCATGTGTTAAAAGTTTCAGTCGTGGCAGAATTACCTAGAAAATCACGTAGAATGCAGGGGAAACCCCTTGAGTATACACCAAGCAAGTTAGAAAAACTAAAATCTGAGAAAGGAAAAACATTGGGGATGGATCAACTGAATAGGGAGAAACATCAATAATCATTCATCTTGAACACAAAGTAGATCAACCTCAACCAGCAAAGGGTTCTTCACAAAAAATTGAAATTTCTGAACTAGTTGAACTTGCTTCTACAACTAGTGAATTATCAACTAGTGAGGCTGAAATTTCTAAACCAGAAACTGAATCTGCTACGTCTGAGCCTGCTTTAGAATTTTTTACTCCAACCCCTCGTCGTCCTGATTCATCGAGAGTAAAGTATCACATTACCGAAAACCTTCCTCCTGGTCTCATTATTATTGAAGAAGTTACTAACACATAGGAAGAAGTTGTTCTTCCTTCAACTCAGGAATCTCTAGATATTAGGCCACGTGAATTGATTTATTATAGTCCTTTCAAACAGGATCCTTGGTATTCTCAGTTGATAGATTTTCTACACAATACTGGTCTAAATTATTCGCCACCCCGAATCCCTTTTTACAGAGGTAGTTACAGACCTCCATTGATCATGTCTGGTGAGTCATCCATGTTTTTTGCATCTCCAGAAACATATTTGTATGGTGGTCCGTCTGTCCCTGTGGGATACCAGTTTCTTTCTGGTACTTTCTCAGGAGAAACTCCTTCTCCTGACAAACGTATACCATCATCTGGTCCAAATGAATCAAATACCGAAAATTTGAACGCGAAACAAATTTACATGATGTCTGGAAACATTCCAAACCCTGACCCTCAAGGTAGTAATTTACCGCTTGGGGGGCAACCTCAAGTTAGTAGTTTACTGCCTGGGGGGAAACCTCAAGGACAGTACATTCCTCAAGGACAGTACATACCTCAAGGTCAGTACATACCTTAGGGTCAATATCAACCTCAAGGACAATACCCAACTCAGGGTCAACAACCTCCTTTAGGGCAACAGTTCTACCCGGAACAACAATTGTTTCAAGGAGGTGGGAATTATCCAGCTAATTATGAAACATATGTTCCAAATTATCAACCTTGTTATGGTCCTTCCTATGCGCAACCTTAAATGGGACCTTCATACCCTAGCGTTAATACGGTGTGGGATCCATCCCAAGTTCAACATAATTTTCAATCTAATGTGAAAGTACCCTATTATCAACCTGGACAACTAATTGGTTACAGTCAAATCCAACAATATGTCCAACCTATCCAAACTTCCGTACAGGTCCCTACATCTAGTACAGTTCAATTCCCTGGTCCGAGTACGCCTAGAACTCCACCGCAAACTACTGCACCAACTTCTGTTCAAGCTACCACACCTATTCCTGGAGTTTCTGCAGCACCTATTTCTACAGCCCCTCAAGTATCACAACAAATACCTATAGTTTTTGGACCACAGCCTGGACCCATAGTTTAGACTACGATTCAGATTCCTGCAGTTCAACCTGGTACAAGTACAATTATAACAAGCCAACCTCAGTTTGTTTATCAACCGTACCAAGGGCAGTATCAATATGGACCTATAGCACAAAATCCAGTATACCAGCATCAAACGTACCCTGGGTACACGTATCAGACACCTACTAAACCCCAGTATGGTTCGGCTAATCTTGGTTATACATGGGGCATTCCGATTCCAAATGCACAGGCTATCCCAGGATATCTTGGATATCCTCCTCCTGGTACTAGTATAGTCCCGCAAGGTTATCAATTTTCTCAAGACCCTAACCATCGATTTCCATTCATAGAAACTTTGGATTTACCTGATTTGTCGCGCCTTACAAATGATCTGATCTATTATCTTCCGTATTAGCTGCCAATGCCAAATAAGTTGCCCAGTGATATCCTGAATTTTGAAGGTAAATCAGGAGAGGACCCTTCAAACCATGTCATGACTTACCACCTTTGGTGTGCATCCAACTCTTTGATTGATTATTCAATTCGATTATGACTGTTTTAGAGAACACTAATAGGTCTGTCTGCAAAATGGTATATTGAACTACCACGTGGCTCCTTAAACAATTTTAATGCTTTAGCCACTGCTTTCTTAACACATTTTCAGTTGCCAGTCATATACGACAATGGCACATAATTATTGACTTCATTAAAACAATCTATGTCTACGTACATATCTGATCACATACATGAATGGAGACATAGAAGACGTTTTGGTGAAAGTTTTTATTCCGGATCAGATCTTGGAAGAATGGTTCATCAAATCATTACTTCCAAAGATCACTGAAGATGTGGCTAAGGGAGGATTTGTTACTGAAGAACAGGTCATTGAGAAAGCTCAGTACATAGACTTCGTATATACACAGTCTGGTACTTTTTACGAAAAAATTCCTGATCTACCACGTCCTGGTTAAATAACTACAACTCCTTCAGGGTCTCATGCTACTGATGGTGTAATTGGTTTAGTTAATACAAATAAATTAAGAAGAAGTCTTCAAAAAATACTTCTCTTATAATAACTTTACCTGATTCACCAAAAGGAGATTCTTCCCTTGAAACTTTTTCCGACATTCACGTTGTGGATTCATCTACAGGTAAAACCAAAATTGGTACTAAGAATAAAGGTAAGAATAAAAGCAAACAGAATTCATCTCCCAAAGAGAAAAATGATAAAAATGAACCGTCTGATGATAAACGAAAACCTCGTTATCCTTGTCTTATCTGTGACGAGGATCACTTTACTAAAGAGTGTCTGCATCGATCAGACTTCTCTAATTTCATCAAAGGTTCGCCCACACCCGCTGTATTGAAGGATCCTTTTCCTACTCAAGATAGCAAAATGATAGGATCTTCTGCACACTCTTCAATAGATATTCTGATGATGTCTCAAGTAATGGTTGTGACTCGATTGCAAGACTATGGAAGTAAAAATCTTGTTACTGGTAAAGAAGTAGAAAATTCTAATTCAACACCAGCTACATCTCCTCCAGTATTGATCCACTGCATATCGAGAAACCTAATCCTGATCTAGTAATTAAACCACCTTCTAAAGGTGCACTTCATAAATCAACTTTCAATCCGCATGCGAGAGCTGCTCAGAACTACAACATTGTTGAAGACTTGGCGATTTCCCCTTCAGCAATGTTGGCCTTAGAAGTGTTGAAATCATGTCTAACACAGAGGAAATTACTTTTATCAGCTATTGGAGCTATATATCTTCAGGATTTGAACCTTATGGTCTTTGACTTAGAAAATTTTACACCAAGACTCCCTCATCAAATGGATTTTCAGATTTCGATATTAGTAAAAAACATACATTGCTTTCGTACTGTAATTGATGAGGGAGCGTCCACATGAATTATATCGTTAAAATGTTGGAAATCACTCAACCAATCTCCAAAAATCCTTAAAGATTTTGATGTAAGAGGATTCTATTCATATGGAATTTTGCAGGATCTACCTATAGAGGTCGAAGGTAAAACGGTTAATTTAGATGTGGAAGTCGTTGATGCCCCTCTAGATTACAACCTTCTTCTGGGTCGAAGTTGGTCTTATGCTATGACTACTGTCGTGTCATCTGTCTTTCGGTTAATCATGTTTCCTCATCAAGGAAAGATTGTGAAAATCGATCAGCTCTCATATTATTCGTCTGACCCAGATTCTACAGATAGTATCCAGCATATTGGAAAATCGACTATCCCTTATGAAGATGTTGGAGTAGGTTTAATCAAAGATTCCGCTTTCATGGGAAATTTTTCTATACCTCCACCCAACGTACCACGTACTATTTCTAATATCAATATGATTTCATCAAGCACTATTCCATTTGATGACCCTTGGATAGTGCCTTCAGAGTTAGAAATGGACTCATTCAATGACGAGATGCCTTTGAGTCCTTTTGAGATAGCATATCAAGCAGTACAATCATTTTCTAATACACTTTCAACTGATTCTGATCCAATGAATGTGATCAATGAGGATTCATTTTCACCATCAAGCTCAACTATAACATCGATTCTTGATCCCTTTCAACAAGTGTTTTATACTGATGAAAGCATTCATGAATTCTTTTCCATAGATGAATTATCTTGGGATGATCTCCATCATAAGTCATCATTTTTACCTGAGCTTCATAGATTTGAAAATGATTTTTCATCTATTTTTACAATTGAATATGTCAAGGAACCATAGAATCCCATCACGATTAAAAATTTGGATTCTGAGATTAATTTGGGAAACATTTCTACCTCTGTTCCTATTGACATATCAGTTAAACCTGGAGTTGTTGAAAACATTCATATAGGTGCTTCATGTACAGTCGATGAAATTAATACATATAAAGCCCTATTTCAAAAATTTCACGACATATTTTCCTAGTCCTATGAAGAAATGCCAGGAATTGATCCAAAAATTTTCATTCATGAAATAAAGACATACCCGGATGCCAAACCGATTATACAAAGATTACGTTCGATACAACTACAAAAAGTTGCTGCTATTAAAGTTGAAGTTGAAAAAATATTACAAGCAGGATTTATTTATCCAATTCCTTTAACAGATTGGGTATCTAATATAGTTCTTGTTACCAAGAAACAAGGGACTATACGAGTATGTGTCGATTATAGGGATATCAACAAAGCCTGTCCAAAGGACAATTATCCTACCCCCTATATCGATCAAATAATTGATGATTGTACTGGAAATGAAATGTTTTCATTTATGGATGGATTTTCTAGATATAATCAAATAAACATACTCCCTGCCGATCAATCAAAAACGACAATCATTTGTCCTTGGGGAAATTTTTCTTATTGTAAACTACCTTTCGGATTAAAGAATGCTAGGGAAAATTTTCAAAGGGCAATGTCTTACGCTTTTCATGACATTAAACACATTGTGCAGCCTTATTTGGATGATTTACCTGCTCACTCATTGCACAGGGAAGATCATCCTACTCATTTACGAGCAATCTTTATGAGATGTAGGCATTACAGGATTCGTTTGAATTTGCACAAGTGTGTTTTTTGTGTGCAATCTGGATGATTACTGGGATTTTTTGTTTCTAAAGCTGGTATTCATGTCGATCCCTCGAAGGTTGAGGCCATCATTAATTTACCTCCTCCTTCCACACTTTTCCAACTCCAAAGTTTGCAAGGGAAAGCAAACTTTTTCCGTAGATTTATCCAAAACTATGCTGAGTTAACAAAAGGTTTTACCAAGTTGTTGAAACATAATGTTCCTTTTATTTGGGATGAGATTGATGATCGATATTTTGATGCTTTGAAACACGTGTTAACCCATGCACCATTATTGCATCCACCCAATTACAGCCAGGATTACTTTTTATACCTAGCAGCCTCTGATTCCACCATTGGGATGGTATTAGTTCAAGAGGATGAATTTCACAATGAGCATGTGATCTACTATCTAAGTCGAAATCTCAATCCAACCGAGATTAAATATTCACATGTGGAGAAATTGGCCTTGGCAACAGTTCAAGTTGTCCAAAGATTTTTTCATTACATACTGTTACGTAAGACTACTGCTATTTCTAATTGCAACTCAGTGATGTATATTTTGACAAAACAATTACTTGGGGGAAAATAATCGAAATGGATTGTCATCCTACAAGAGTTTGATTTGGAATTCAAAAAATCTAAATAAAAGAAATCCTTAGTGTTCGCAGAAATTATGTGTGACTTCCCAAATACTGAGACGGAAACTGTGGTAGAGCATCCCATTGCAGATGAATCTTTGTTTCTTATTAGTACCTTAGATCCATGGTATGGAGATATAATAATTTATATTCATACCCAAACCTTTCGGCCTGAAATTTCACGTTCAAATCAACGAAAGATCCGTTACCAATCACAGTAATACAATATTGTTGGAGACACACTTTATCGTAAGGGAGCGGATTCTGTTTTTCGACGTTGCCTAACTCATGAAGAGGCTGAAAGGGTTCTAAATGACTGCCACTCTGGAGTGTGTTGTGGTCATATGTATGGGTATGCCACCGCCCAAAATATATTGCGCGCTGGCTATTTTTTTCCGTCATTATTCAAATATTGCATTCTCGCGGTCTGAAAATGCCACAACTATCAGATTTTTGATTGAAAGATGCGTGCACCACCAGCTCCTCTTCACCCCATAATTGTTATTGGTCCTTTTGCAAAATGGGGCATTGATTTCATTACATGTAACCCTCACTCGGCCGGGGGGCATGGGTATATTATTGTCATTGTAGATTACTTTACCAAATGAGCCGAGGCGATGCCTACATTCCCAGCAGATGGAAAAACTGCAGCTACGTTCGTATTCAATCATGTGATTGCTCGTTTTGGTGTACCCAAAGGTATTATCACTCATCATGGACGTCATTTTCATAATATAATGATGACCGAACTTTCTGATCAACTTGGCCTGCGCCATGATAACTCTACTCCATATTACCTGCAAGCTAATGGTCAGGTTGAAGCCATTAATAAAGTTTTAACCACCATGATCAAAAGGATAATCGGAACTCACAAATTGAATTGGCATACCATGCTATTTTCGGCACTATGGGCATATCGAACCTCAGCAAAAAATGCAACAGGGTTCACTCCTTTTCAACTGGTTTACGGTTTAGAAGCTGTGTTACCCATTGAATGCGAAATAACGTCACTCCAATTAGCCATAGATTTACTACTAGCTACCTCTGAAGAGGAAAAATGATTTTTTTACTTAGCACAATTAGATGAGACTCAGGGCACCGCTGCATTAGTAGCTGAAGCTCATAAAAAATGTGTTAAAGCTCAGTATGATCGAAGTGTTACACCTCGTGTTTTTTCAAAAGGTGACCTAGTCTTAGTATATGATCAAGCTAACGATAAGCTAGGAGTTGGGAAATTCGAACCAATGTGGCATGGTCCTTACATTGTCAAGAGAGTGCTTGCAAAAGGGGCTTATGAATTGACTGATTATGACGAGGTTTCTTAGATAAACCCAGAAATGGACTTTATCTGAAGAGATATTATGCTTGATTCTTGTGTGAAGATCTCATTTGTATATTAGTTATTTTTCTAGTTAGATGCCTTAGATTAGATGAGTGTGTCTAGTTTAAGTTTTCTTTTACTACTATCATTGCTTATCTTGATTAATCTTGATATTGTAGATGTCGACATCCATTCAAACGTAGATTGGTTTTGCTGATGGTGCCTATTGTAGTACACGAAATATTTCTTCTGTAGCGTGGGTTATTTATTCACCCACTGATGAGTTAGTTTCTATGCATGGGGTAAGCCTTGGTCAAACAACGAATAATATTACAGAATATAGCGCAGTGATTGAGTTATTATCTGATGTCATTTCATTTTGTATTCGTCATTTTATCATTAGGATAGATTCAGAACTCATTGTATTACATTTAAACAGAGTATACGCAATTAAAAATCCAGTGTTATTGAGATTATTTTTTAAGGTTCGTCTCTTGGAATGAAATTTTGATTACATAGAATATCAAGATATTTCAAGAAATTTAAACACATTGGTTGATGCATTAGCTAATCGTGTTCTAAATAGACATTTGCAACGTTAAAGCAATAAACCAAAACAACATTCGATACATGTTGAACAAGGTAGTCAGAGAAAGTAGTAATATCATAGATAGGAGTTTTTGTTTTCAAAAAATATTACATCGTCTGCGATCATAGGTTTAAAACACCTTATGATCTGAAAGATAGTGTTTGGTCAATTTAGTGTGTCCTAAATTGCTGCATTTAATTGTCAATCCGGGAATCGTAAGCTGATGAAGTGCGGCGCACTATATGTGCAAGATAACCTCTTTCTTAACTTTTTGTCGTTTGTGGTCTTTCTAAGGTAAAAATGGAAATTCTAGAGTGAAAAGCAAGCTTGGTTATATTTATTCAAGGAAGTGATTTCCCCTATAATGATTTACCAATCTTGAAACTTTAAAAGCAAATTGAAATTACAATGACAAAAGAAAAGTAAACCAGCTGAAATGAAAAGTGCCGCTAATCTAATGAATCAAAACAAGAAACTAGTGAACATGAAAACTAAACTATTCTTGTCGCTAAAGTCGAACACAAAAGAAACTACGCTTATGGAAATTCAAAATTGCAATGAATAAATCTAAATCAGATTACATCAATTCATTTTCTCGACCTTCATCATTAGACCGATTATGACTTACGGAAGTAATCATAAACAACTTGTGAATCGATTATTTAATTTGCATAAAGTAAACTAATACTAAACCATACACACATAATTCAATCCCTCGCCATCAATCCCGTATGTGGCTTTCGAGGCAATCGAAGATGTCATACATGATTTAATATATCTAAATTTGCAGAAAGGAACTAATACTAAACTACACATTTCATCATGCACTCACCATCACTCCAAATCGTGGTTTTCGGAGGTAATCGAAGACGCGTATGAGCAACTTAATATATCTAATTTTGCGGAAAGGAAACTAATACTAAACTACACATTTTCATCATGCGCCCTCACCATCGGTCCCACTCGTGCTTTCTGAGAAACCGAAGACACTATGAGTAGCTTAATATATTTAAATTTAACTATCGAATCGGACAACAAAACCCGAAATGAACAAAGAAAAACCGAAGTTAAACAAATGCTATGAAAAGGGAAACTAGCAACTAGAATAATGTCGCTTCATATCATTAGCTAAAATACTATGAAAATGCCCCTAAGTTGTCTACCTAAAACCCCGCACAAGAAAAACTGATCACTGATTTAATAATCATAAAAACATGAAAGACAAGAATGCAAATGGAAATTAATGAACAGAAAATGAAGCAACTATGAAATATGAACATGTAATGGGTTATGATACAATGACTGCTTAAAGAAATGAAATGAAAAAATATAAACATTAATACACAGTAACCCCGACTGACAGGCCCTCTACGCAACTTTTGGTAACGATCCTCAACACAAATTAAGTTGAAAACAGAGTTTTTCACATTAAAAATCGACTTCATTACGTATCGGTAGTATTATTGCTCAAGGCGAAACAGAATCACTACATAACAGAAAGTACGCACATCAACTCAACACCTATGATCAACTAACAACTATCAACTAACTCTTTACGTGCGTATGCAAACGCTCTATATAAAGCAATAAACTTGTGAATCGCTTCCCCGAAGTTTATGATAGCAACTAAAGACGTAGACCACTAAGGCCATGGATATAGGAGTATGGCCATGTTGGAAAATGGATCTATGGAAGGTGGGCGCTAAATTCAACTCCGCAACTTTGGGTACGGATGTCAATTAACCTCCGCAAGCTTGGAAACGGCCGTATGGATGTTTATATGCCACGAAACGAAGTCCAAATCGACATAGAATCTCCATAGTTGACTTCCACGTGGATGGCTTTGACCGCGGATTTCTTTGACTGAATTTACTTGAACCAATAGGACACGAACCATGTCCTTGTCATTCCTAGCCTCGCCCATGTGGCTCGTTTCCTTCGTAGACACTCAGTAACATCGATTTCCACAAAATAGTCATGAAGAAGTAACGCTTTGAAAGTGACAAGTTTCCGCAGAACTGTATGAACAAAATCTAAAATCAAATAGAAAACACACAAACATAATTAAAAACCATGTTAGATACCCTTTTGCACATGATATTGACAATTTTGGAGGTTTAGGTGAGTGAAAAAGATATGGAAAAGTGTATGGAAAAGAGGCAAATTCGGGACTCAACATACCCCCACTGTGAAGGTGTTGCATGTCCTCATGCAACCAAAATTTTGACACTCTTTGTTCAATTCATGTGCCTTGATACTTCAGCCAACACATCTAACCCCCTTCTCTTCTTCTTTGGTACTGCCATCATTCTGGGTTTCTTCATGAGGCACCTGAATTTGATATTCACAAGTGCTCTGCTCAATTTTTGGCATTTCCTTTTTAGCTTCTTATTTTCTTTTGCCAAATACCCAAATGTAACATAGTATTGTCATGGATAATCTTGTCCAGTTTGCCTTGCTCTTTGAGTGTTTCATTTTCATTTTTGATATGCCGATTCAAAAGCTCAAGCTCAAAAATCTCCTGTTTTAATGACTGAACCAAGTCATCCTGCAATGTATGAGGCTGAGTAGAAGAGGTACTTGGACCTGTGGCTGCCTTCTCCGGGGATTCTATATAGTCATAGACCTCCTGCTGTTTGGGGTCTACTTCCGGTGTCTTTTTCATTGGACTGTCCTCAAAATGCTGCAAGGGAGAATTATGTTCAAAATTTGGCTGAGGAGAACTTTCATCAATATTTTGCTGAGAATAAGATGGAGTACGCTCATTGTCTGATTGGGAGTGAAAGGAGTCGGGTTCACTAACTGACTGAAATGGACTATTGTCAGTTGGAGACTGTTCAGATGTCTCCTCACCCAAATCAATCAAAATGAGGACTTTTAATTTGTGTTTTTCTCAGTTTTCCCTTAAGCCTGCTGCTTCTCCTCACATGCTGTGGTACACTACCCTTTTGTTCTTGTTTTCCTGTGTTTGCCTTCTTGGATAGAGATGACTGTTTTTGAAGAAAAATTAATCTTTCAGATAGAATTTGGTGATCTTCTTCTTCAGAAGAAGAAGTTTTATGGACAACCTCAATAATTTCTTTCCCTTTTGATATTATTGGCTTCTTAGTTTTGATTTCCTTCTTCTTCCTTTTTACCAATCTCTCTTCCCTATCATTTTCTTCATAGTAATAGTAGAAGTATCTTGGATTTCATCTACTGTTCTTTTCCTTCTACTTCTTTTTGCTGTGCTAGCTGCGGAAATTTCCTGTGTAGGAGCAACTTGGGTTTCAACATCCATTTTCTTTCTTCTACTCCTTCTAATTGGATTACCTTCAGGAATTTCCTGAGGTTCTTCAAAGAAGTTTCTAACTAGGAATTGTTCCCATGTATCTTTTCTTTCTTTTAGCTCCTTTTCAATCGAAATTTTTATAAGCCCATGATGATATAAATGAGGCTCTACATCTCCTAGGTGTTTTTGCACAGTCACAGCCATTTTCTTCAAGCTATTGAATAGGAAATAAGGAAGATTGAGAGTTTGGTTTTCAAGAAAATTCATCAATATCCTAGTATGATACATGTACATGGAGCCAAAACGGCCTTCACATGTGATAAATTTCTGAACAATGAGTAGTAAAGTGGCCCATTCATCTTTTATTGCATGCACAGGGATTCCTCTTTTGAAAACAGTGATATCCATACCTTGATTTCGGAGGATTGTTCTCCATACCTCATCACTGATACTTTTGTTTTTGAACCAACGTTCTCCTTCCTGAAGAAGCTCTGTGGCTGTTGTTATTGATGCTTCATTGACTAAAAACTTGAGGTCTCCCACTTCTGCTTCCGAGCCATCAAATGATCTTGCAAACGCTTTGGTAACTTCTCTGTGGTAACCCCTGAATTTCTGAATAAAACGCAGCCATTTAGCTTTCCTCAACATCTCTTTTGCTTACGGAAATCCCTCTATAAATTTCTGTCCTTCCGGCTCTGCCCTTAATAATTTTCCCATTTTCTTCTCTGTGCTTCACAGGCTTGCCTCTGTGAGGGTTTAAGCGGAAATGGAACGATGGAATACACAGAGTATAGAACAATACTGTGGGGATGTTATCACAAAACGGAAATGAGCACCATAAACAGAATGGAATAAGACTGTGGGTGGATATACGGGAATGAGAGTGAGCAAAAGGAATGGAATGGAATGAAACAGAGAGTGAGAATGAGTAGAGTGGGGTTTTGTAAACACGACAGAGAAACGAAAAAGAGGTTAACAAAGTATAATGCATTCGGCCGCATTTTGAATTTTTGGTGGCTGTGTCATAAATATGAACACGTTTCAATCAATGATTATGAAGTTATGCGGCTTGTAAGAGTCCTTTGTCAACTCAAATACGTATCATTTTCTACGGTGGGATATTTGAACATGAGTGAGAGTCGGAATTTCAATAATGAAACCGTTTGTGAATAATTGCAAGAGGATAACATAGAGATCGTGGAAGGTTACGGACTGTCAATATAATCATTGCGCGTTATGGGTAGAGCTCATAGTTTAAAATTACATAAAAATGTGTTCTTCGATACTATTTGAAATAAACTTTATTCATACCTTTGGAATCCTTGCTTTTGCCCTTGGTCTTCAACTGATTGATCTTCATTAGTGTCTTGAATGTCCCATTGATCCTCTCCTGCATTTTATTTCATGATTTATGAAAATAACAACTAATTGTACATTCTTTTTGAAAACAGAGTAGTAGTAGCTGCGGAATCTGCTTCTGGCTGCGGAAACTGGAGTCAGCTGCGGAAACAGATGTCAGCTGCGGAAACTGACACAGCTATCACTTGGCTGAAATAGAAATGAACAAATGACAAATGACCAGGTGGAAATGGTCATAAAAAGATTTTTATTGATGGAATGGATGAAATGAAGTGGAATGAAGTGTAATGAAGTGAAATGAAATGAAATGAAGTGGAATGAAATGGAATGAAGTGGAATGAAATGGAGTGGGTGGTGAGATGAAATGAAATGAAAAACATATTTTTTTTTTGGAAAATATAGAGTGTCAGGTGTCCCTGATTTTCACTCCATATTTTCTGTATAAGACTGCCAATCAATGATTGGTTTTCAGGCTTATACCATTTTTTTCTCTTTTTTTTTTCTCTTTTTTTTTTTTTTTTTTTTTTTTTTTTTATAACTTGAAAAACAAAAGCTAGCTTGGTAGAGAAGAAGGATTCTTCTCTACCAGCCTGATTGCAGAACTTTCTTGAAACAACTTGACGAAATCCTCTTTAGAGAGTGGCTTATGATAAACTTTCAATCTATGGCCATTCACTATAAGAGGAGTTTGAAACTCATCAATGGTCTTGATTCTTACATCTCCATTGTTAAAGATCTTGTCAATCTCATATGGCCCAAGCCAATGAGTCTGAAATTTCCCTTGAAAATATTTAAACTTGGAGTCAAATAACAATGCCCAATCTCCTTCTTGAAACTTCTTCTCTTTGATATATTTGTCATGCCACTTAGTTCTTTGATATTGAACTAGATCAGTTCTTAGAATTGGTTCTTGTCTGATCTCATCTAGCTCATTCAATTGCTCCATTCTATGCTTTTGGGCTTCTGATAAGTCCATTCCCAACTGAACTGCTATCTTGAAGGTCTTGACTTGGAACTCAATGGGAAACAAGACTTCTTTCCCATAAACAAGTTCATAGGGAGAATGTCTTGTTGTATTCCTCCATGTAGTTCTGTAGGCCCACAAGGCTTCTGGAAGCCTTTCTGCCCAATCTCTTCTATGTAGATGAACAGTTTTGGTGATGATACTTTCAAGAACTTTGTTTGTGGACTCCACTTGACCATTTGCTTGTGGATGGTTAGGAGTAGATTTTCTGTGCTTGATTTTGTATTCTTCCATCAACTTCTCCACCAAATTTGATGTGAATTGGCTCCCCTGATCTGTTACAATTTCTCTTGGAACACCAAAGCGAGTAAAAATATCCTCATAAAGAAAATGAACAACTGAATTTTCAGTAGCAGATACTAATGGTTTAGCTTCTACCCATTTAGTAACATAATCGGTGCAAACCAATATATACTTCTTTTGCTTCGATGGTGGATTAATTGGTCCAATGAAATCTAAAGCCCATTTTTCAAAGGGTTCAATGAGTACCTGTGTTTGCAATGGCATTTCATTTGAAAGGGTAGGTTTCCCTACTCTTTGGCAGCTATCACACCTTTTGACATATTGTTTTTCATCTTTGAAGAGAGAAGGCCAATAATATCCCAAGGAAAGGATTTTATAGGCCGTCCTTTTGTCCGCAAAGTGTACGCCGCATGGTTCATCATGACATGCCTTAAGAATATCAGGCATTTCATCTTCCCTGACACATCTTCTGATCACAAGATCTGGCCCTGTTTTAAACAATTCGTTAGAAATCCATGAATATTTTGAACTCTCCTGAATAATTTTTCGTTTTTCTCTTGAAAATAAATGTGAAGGTAGTTTTCCTGTAACCAAATAGTTAGCAATATATGCATACCAAGGGGTCTTAATAGTTACTGCAAACAAGTATTCATCAGGAAACTTATCTTCTACAGGAGAATCTTCTTTAGTATTCTGAATCCTAGACAAGAAATCAGCTACTGTATTCTGTTTTCCTGGTCTATCCAACACTGTAATATTGAATTCTTGCAAAAGTAAAAGCCATCTTGTCACTCTGCCATTAGTAACAGGTTTGTTCATTAAATATCTAATTGCAGAATGGTCGGTATGAATAAAAGTTTCATAGCCTGTTATGTAATGTCTAAACTTATTAATTGCATGAACAACAGCTAAAAACTCTTTTTCAGTCACAGTATAGTTCAACTCTGTGGGAGTCAAATTTTTACTGGTGTAATAAATGGCATAAAGAATTAAATCTTTTTGACCCAACACAGCTCCAAGAGCTGTATCTGAAGCATCTGTAGAAATATGGAAAGGAAGTTTCCAATTTGGTCCTCTCAAGATAGGTGCTTGAGATATTCTTGTTTTCAAAGTTTCAAAAGCGGATTGACAATCAGGATCCCATTTAAATTCACAGTCTTTTGTAAGCAACTTGAAGAGTGGAGATGCTATTTTAGTGAAGTTTTCTATAAATCTTCTATAGTAACCAATAAATCCTAGAAAACTTCTAACATCTCTTTGACAATTTGGAATAGGCAACTTGGAGATGACTTCAAATTTTGATCTATCAACCTTAATCCCATCTCCTGAAATATGATGTCCTAAAACAATCCCTTCAGTAAACATCATAAAGCATTTTTCACGGCTTAATGAAAGGTTTGTTTCTTTACATCTTATAAGAACTTTTTCCAAATTTTCTAATGCCTCTTCAAATGAATTACCATAAACTGTAAAATCATCCATATAAACCTCTACACAATCATGAATTAGATCAGAAAAAATTCCTAGTCTTGCTCTTTGGAATGTTGCTGGTGCATTACATAACCCAAAAGGAAGCACTCGGTAGGCAAAAGTTCCCCATGGACAAGTAAATGTGGTCTTATCTTGATCTTCAGGTGCTACCTGTATTTGATTATAGCCACTAAAACCATCCAAAAATGAAAAGTACTTTTTACCTGCTAATGTATCTAATACTTGATCAATAAAAGGCAAAGGAAAGTGATCCTTCAAAGTTGCTTTGTTCAACTCCCTGTAATCAATGCATACTCTCCATTTACCATTCTTTTTAGGTACTATAACCAAAGGAGAAACCCATCGGCTATCTGAAATTGGATAAATGAAGTTTACATTGAGAAGTTTTTTGGAGCTCTTCTTTCACTATCTCCCTAAGATTTGGATTCATCCTTCTTTGAGGTTGTCTGATTGGTCTACTGTTTTCCTCAATATAGATATGATGAATGCAAGTCTTAGGATCAATACCCTTCATGTCAGTATACTCCCATGCAAATGCAGTAGAATGTTTTTGCAAGATTCTGGTTAGTTCTTCTTGTTGTGACTTCTCCAAATGTTTGTTGATATTCAATGTTTTTCCTGGAAAAATCTCAATAGGAGAATTACCAAACTCTTCCATAGAGTAAAGAGACATTTGTCTTGATGATAAATATTCTATGTCAGATTCCAACTGAAATTGTGTGGGGTCATATTCTGAAGTTATCTCAAAATTTTCTAATGTGTTCAGAATTTGACTATCCTCACTAATTTCAGAAATGGTAAAGACGGGTTGTATAGTGTTCTCATCATCGACCCATTCATTGTCTCCTATTTCTGTAATTGCTCTTGCAGGAGGATACAAATTGAATTTCTTTGTCGAATTACCATTAGAAATGTACATATCTCCAGATCTACAACTAATAAAAGCATCAGCTGTGGCCAGCCAAGGTCTTCCTAAGATAATTGGATGTCCTCCTAGATTACTTTTGGGAGTCAAAATCATAAAGTCTACTGGATATTCCCAAGAATCTAAGGAGACTGAAATATCTTCTAATACACCATTTGGTTTAATAACTGATCGATCTGCAAGTTGCAATAAAGTAGGTGTAAAAAGAAGGTTAGGAAGTTTTAACTGTTCCATAGTCTGTCTACTCATAATGTTGATAGCAGCCCCTAAGTCAATCAATGTGTTTGGAAGTTCTATCCCATTTATATGTGTCTTGACAATTGGACTTCCAGGATCTACATACTTCTGCATGGCAATTTTTCCCATCATAATGTCTGCAATCTTTCCTACCAGGTGGATTCTTCTTGTGTCCTTTAGCTTCCTTCCTGGTCTTTTGAAACTCAACTCCTTTATGGTTTTTTGCTAGAATAGGAATTTCTCGAATGGCTTGTAGCAATGGAATCTTGATACAAACATTCTTCAATTCATCTAGAAAGTCATAGTTAGGCAACAATATTTGTTTTTCCACCCCCTTATCAATTTGTAGTCTTTCCGGAAAAGGAGGTGTAGATGAAGATACAGGTTGCTCAACTATAGGAGTTGTGGATGTTAGCTTTTCTTTTTCTTTTTGAATTTTTGAATTTTGAAGAGATTCTTCCTCGGAACCCTTATTGACTTGAAGAGAGTCCTCCTCAGAGGTATCTTGCTCTTGAATGTCTATAGAAGGTTTTTCTAAAACTCTACCAGATCTGAGTTGTACATCGTTGAGAGGAACGATCATATAGGTAGGAAATTGTTGTCCTTCTACCATATAAGTAGTTTGAGGATTCTTATTGTTAGGATTTGGCAATGGTTGAGCTGGAAGTTGATTTGTCTTCTGTTGGTATGGGAGCATGAGTTGAGGATGTGTATTTTGTTGAGAAGGTTGTTGTTGTGGAAATGGCAATGAAAGTTGTTGTGGATTTTGGTTTGGAAATTGTAGAGCTTGTTGATTTTGAAAAGATGGAGGATATTGATAAAATTGAGCAAATCTCCCATAAGGATTTTGCATCCCTTGTACCCATGGCTGATATGAATTTTGATGATGGGGCCAAGATTGTTGCCAAGGAGTCCAATTTGGTGGGGTTTGAAGATTCATAGGGTTATTAAACCCTTGAGATTGTTGTCCCTGCCAAGGTCTCCTTGCGACAAAACAGAGAGAGTCTATTGAATTTGGATCTTCTTGAAAAACAGCTTTGAGTCCAGGGATTGAAGGACAATCCTTGATCTCATGATTTTCTGAGCAAATCATACATGTTTCTACAACTTTTGCATCAAAGGGACATTCCCTTAAAGCATGTTTCTTTCTACATTTCGGACAAAAGATGGCTAAAGCATCTGTTTCTGCTTTCTGCTTGTTTTGGATTTTAAGGGTGTCTAGTTGTTCACTAAGACCCCCTAAGATATCAGTTTTAAACTCATCAATCATATTACCAATCTCTGCCCTACTTACTGATCCAGTTGCAGATTTGTTAGCCCTAATAAGAGAAGAATCCCTAGGCCCTTTTCCAGTTTTAGATCTTCCCCTTGAGAATTGGATACATAGTTCTGTTATATCATGAAATGGGAGTTGAGAAATGTCTCCTTTCCCCATCATGTTTAAAATGTCTATCCATTAATCTCTAATGGCTTTTAATAGGAGGGCTTTCAAGGTTTCATTATCTAAGTTGCTCATCTTTGCTCTTTTCAAGTTGTATTGAAATCTTTCAATTAAGTCTTCCAAATTTTCATCTTCTTTTTGCATCATTTTGAACACCTCATCCTTGTGATTGGTGGGCATACAATAATCCAAGTATCTATCCAAAAATGTTTGTTTCATATCATTCCAAGTCCTGATAGATTGAGTGGCTAATCCCATGAACCATTTCAAAGCAGATCCCTTCAATGTTGAAGGAAACGGTTTGAGTTTTTGAGAATCTTCCATATAGTCATAAGTTCGGCACACTACTTCAAACTCAAACAGAAATGTTTCAGGATCCTCACTTCGCAATCCATAAAAGTTAGGAAGAACAGATGGTGAGATATTTTTCATTGTTGCATGAGTTTCCTCATCAACTATAGGGAATCCAAGAAAATTGTCCCTATTTCTACCGTTATTTCCTTCACCATTGTTATCTTCATTATCTCCTCCTCCTCTACCTCCACCTCTATTTATTACTTCCTCTGCCATGATAGTTTTTTTAGAGTCCTTATAGTCCTCTAGTTCTTCTACCAAGGAAGGATGAGAGAAAGTTTCTTTGTTTTCTAAGTGGGTTTTAGTAGATGGTATAGGAGAATCCTCTAATTCAGCTGTTCTTTGACTTCCAAAAATCTTAAGGCTAGGGGTAGATGGTGGTGAATCTGGTCTATGCCTTGAAGAAGATGGAGTTGTGAAAATCAAACTCTTGGCTTTAGCTATAAACCTTCCCCTAGAATCTCTTGCTCTATGCATGTCATTTTATTTTTTATTTTTTAAAAATTTGGGCTAATAATTCTCTTTCTGATCTTCCAGATCACACTAGGTGCAAGAAGAGAGCATACTTAAGAAATTACTAAACCAATAACTCTCTTTTATGATCCTCCAGATCACACTAGGTGCAAGAGGAGAGCATACTTCAAGAAGTTATCAAGTTTTCCCTTCTTTTATGATTTTATGTTTTTTTTTAAAGAAATTGGCTACCTAGTTACACTTCCCCGGCAACGGCGCCAAAATGTTTGGTCAATTTAGTGTGTCCTAAATTGCTGCATTTAATTGTCAATCCGGGAATCGTAAGTTGATGAAGTGCGGCGCACTATATGTGCAAGATAACCTCTTTCTTAACTTTTTGTCGTTTATGGTCTTTCTAAGGTGAAATGGAAATTCTAAAGTGAAAAACAAGCTTGGTTATAATTGTTCAAGGAAGTGATATCCCCTATAATGATTTACCAATCTCGAAACTTTAAAATAAAATTGAAATTACAATGACAAAACTTTAAAAGAAAGTAAAAGTGTACTGCTGAAATGAAAAGTGCTGCTAATCTAATGAATCAAAACAAGAAACTAGTGAACATGAAAACTAAACTATTCTTGCTGCCAACTGAACACAAAAGAAACTACGCTTATGGAAATTCAAATTTGCAATGAAATAAATCTAAATCAGATTACATCAATTCATTTTCCGACCCTTCATCATTAGACCAGCTATGACTTGCGGAAGTAATCATAAACAACTTGTGTAACTGATTATTTAATTTGCAGAAAGTAAACTAATACTAAACCATACACACATAATTAAATCCCTCGCCATCAGTCCAGCTGTGGCTTTCGGAGGCAACTGAAGATGTCATACATGATTTAATATATCTAAATTTGCAGAAAAGGAACTAATACTAAACTACACATTTCATCATGCAGCCCCTCACCATCAGTCAGGGCAGTTGGTTCGAATGGCCAGAAATGAGGCATTTAATATATCTAATTTTGAAGAAAGGAAACTAATACTAAACTACACATTTCATCATACAGCCCCTCACCATCAGTCTAGCTGTGGCTTTCGGAGGTAACCGAAGACACTATGAGTAGCTTAATATATTTAAATTTAACTACTGAATCAGATAAACAAAACTGAAATGAACAAAGCAAAACTGAAGTTAAACAAATGCTATGAAAAGGAAACTAGCAGCAGAATAATGTGAGTTTCATATCATTAGCTAAAATACTATGAAAATGCCCCGGGCTGTCTACCTAAAACCTGCACAAGAAAACTGATCAGTGATTTAATAATCATAAAAACATGAAAGACAAGAATGCAATGGAAATTAATGAACAGAAATGAAGCAACTATGAAATATGAACATGCAATGGGTTATGATACAATGACTGTTTAAAGAAATGAACTGAAAAATATAAACATTAATACACAGAACCTCGGCTGAGCAGGGGCCCTCTACGCAGCTTTGGTAACGATCCTCAACACAAATTAAGTTGAAAACAGAGTTTTTCACATTAAAAAGCAGTTCATTACAGGCTGGTAGTATTATGGCTCAAGGCAGCGTAATCACTACATAACAGAGTACGCACATCAACTCAACAACTATGGTCAACTAACAACTATCAACTAACTCTACGTGCGTATGCAAACGCTCTATATAAAGCAATAAACTGTAACTGTCTCCTGAAGTTTATGATAGCAGCCAGCACGTAGACTACTAAGGCCACGGATATAGGAGTATGGCCATGTTGGAAAACGGATCTATGGAAGGTGGGTGCTTGAATTCAACTCCAGAACTTTGCACAGATGTCAATTAACCTCCGCAAGCTTAGAAACGGCCGTATGGATGTTTATATGCCACGAAACAAAGTCCAGCCGACATAGAACTCCATAGTTGACTTCCACGTGGATGGCTTTGACCGCGGCTTTCTTTGACGAATTTACTTGAACCAATAGGACACGAACCATGTCCTTGTCATTCCTAGCCTGCCTATGTGGCTCGTTTCCTTCGTAGACACCTGTAACATCGATTTCCACAAAATAGCTGCGGAAAGTTGCAGCAGCTGCGGAAAGTGACAAGTTTCTGCAGCTGTATGAACAAAATCTAAATCAAATAGAAAACACACAAACATAATTAAAAACCATGTTAGATACCCTTTTGCACATGATATTGACAATTTTGGAGGTTTAGGTGAGTGAAAAAGATATGGAAAAGTGTATGGACAAGAGGCAAATTCGGGACTCAACAGATAGTGATACAAAAAACAAAATACAACATTCCATGATGATCATCCACTATCCGTGGTGATGATTATGGTAGTAAACTATTGCCCGCGCCACCTTGCGCAGGAGTCTCCTAAACTGGCCAAGAACACTAGTAACATGTCTTTGGAGACGAAGAGGAATGTCGTGCATCGATGTCTCTAAGATATCTATAGTCAACCTCTCTAGGTTGTGCTCCATGTCAGTAAGGATTTCTGCCTCTTGATTTTGTGGTTGTGCGACAGGCGTTGTTTTCTTCCTTTAAAAATGACGGAGTGTAGCTGGCCTTCGTGGACCAACATCTACATTTAAATTTTTTTTATTAGTATTGGATGATTTAAAAACAAATAAAAATTAGAGTTAAAACACATAAAAATGATTCATTTACCTGATTTATCCCATTGTGCCCCTGGAGGTAAGGACATCTCGGGATCACCTCGGAAATCTATGCCCGCATATGGGAAATCTTCAATAGTGAATATTTGGTTCTGCAGCCAATGAAAATATGTCGGAGTGAATCGAACTACCACATAGCCGTCGCCACCATGGCGGGCCATCAGTGCAACCCAAAATACCATACGCGGTTCTCTAAGTTCACCAGGATCAACAGGGATAAGATGAGGGGCAAGGAATGGAATCCTCTCCAAAGAAAAATAAACCAAGATGGCACCATACCCAAAGTTTTTCAACTTTGAGTTTTTTGCTCTGGTCAATTTTCCTTTCATATTGGCCAATATCCCTTCACACCAATTGAAAATGGTACCTTTGTAACATTCAACTGTTGTCTGCATCTGAGATTTGGTAGCCACATGTGGAGCCGCACTTCCACACAACTTGGTTACAGTGAACACAATCACTTTAAGATCAAGACGTAAGATAGTCTTTATATCTATACGGTTATATTTGGGATTAGCTTCTTCACTACAAAACTCTTGTTTATAGCTAGCAATAGGTAGGCCACCTTGCCTAGCTCCAAACAAAGAGATATGTTCCCCTCTTTTGGATAAACCAGTGAGAAAGTAAATATCTTCAAGCTCAAGTTCTAGCCGGTGATCACCAATGATAAAACATTGTTCTTGGACATCCCATTTATTCACCAACCATGTCATTAGTTCCACTTGTGCCCTCATGCCCTGAATTTCCCTGAATTTATACAATCCACAATCTCTCAACACACGCATTATGGCCGGATTATTCATAGCCGCCTCGTCTACTTCTTCGTGCTCACGTTCTCTCCACTCTAGCATTGTGGAATAGTCTGCATATGGATGCATTTGAAGATTAGAAACTTTTAGAGTGGGAATTTTTAACCATTTTTGAGAGAATTTAACAATTTTCCTTTTCTAACAGCGCCTCCGTAGTTTTCATGTAGAGACAGTGCGGACCTTCGCATGTGCTCTTCATGAAAACCGTGGCCACATGTAACACATGGATGACCTGCGGACCCCTGAGAATGGAATTTTGAACCTATTTTCCCCTCAAAAAATGATTTTAAAGCCAAAAAAGAGAATTTAATTGGATGAAAATGAAGAGAAGCTTGTTGTGGATTACCTGGATTTGACGATTTTCAATTTGAGTGGTCGGTTCTCCCGTTATCAGCTCCGAAACTTTTTCTGCCAAAAACTCTCAATTTACAATTCTGAATACAAAAGGTGAAATGACTTTGCTAAACTACTTTTTATAAGATTTTTTGAATGAATAAAATATTATTTTATTTATTTTCCACTTTAAAAAGTTATTTTTCAAATGTTTTTACTTATTGGAAACAGGTATGTTTAATCTTTCGACTTTTTGTGCAGAAAACAGATTTCTCTGGTGAAAAGAATTATTTTGATGATGAGTACACTTTTATCACTTTTTCGGGCTCTTGAAAATTACGAAAAAGCAAAACCCTGGAGTTCTCTTTTAAGCCCTTTTCAAACTCTCGAAACATGAAAATATCGCCGAGTACTTGACTATTCGAACTCGTTAATGGAAATGAACAGTCGTCCCTTCAGTATAAGCTTACCTCTTTTCCAGACTGAAATGGACTATTTACGAAAAAGGTATATGTTGAATAATCATGATCAATAGAGTTCTCTCCTATATTATTTTATCCTTTTTTGGGCTTGAGAGACTAAATTTATGAAAAAGTACACCCACAAAGTTTTCTTATGTTTTTCTTCTCACTCCCAAAAACTGAAAAACACCGAGTTTCACCTATACTGGACTCGTTAAAAATTAACAGTAAAGGACCTGTCGATTACAAACAGGAACAAACCACTCCTTCTTAGGGTTCGATTTTAATACTAAGTTAGACTCATCCGAAGGATGAGCTTACACAACAAGCAAATTTTATCCTCCTCAAGCTTGTCTAAAATAAAGAGGTACTTGCCAGAAATGGTGGGGGAAAAAAAGGAAAATGAATACAGTTGTCATACTTTGTTTCGAAAAGCAGTATACCACTCTTGAACAAAACACTTTTGTTAAACTCATATTTGGGTTGGGAAAATCCTTTGTCTAAAAGTTAATCAAACCACATTGAAATTCTTCAACCGATTTCTAGGTATTAGCTTTAGGTCAATTATCACCAAACCATCTACAATGTCATTATGTGTTCAAGAGACAGTTCAAATAAACCATTCATTTCAAACATTTGTCTCCATTCACGTTGACCATCCCTGAGTCAGTAATTGCAAATATTTCTTCAAAACTTGATCTAAAGGTTTCGTATCGTAGCTTTCCTACGACGGGTCACTTTCTATCGACGACAGCTCATCATCTAGAAAGTTGCTCTAGAATCCTATCAGTACCTTGGGATCTGCATGCCCTAATGACAGGTTTCTCGCCTTCGACGACATGTTGCATCATTGACCTTCGATCAAATGATTTCGTGAAGTGTTCGACTGCAAATCATTCATTCACACTTCATGGATTGTACTGAGTACTTTGAGAGCCATTGTCATTATTGGTGGTTTCTCTCACACTTGTTAACAATTTACATCATTGACTAGTAATCAAGTGGTTTCTACCATGTTCGACTTCAACACAATCAATCACATGGATAGAATCGTATTTTTTCGGGAAGCAGAAATCAAGACCCTGGATCTAGTTTCCACCATCCAGGCTGCGAGGAGTTTTATTATTCAAGATACAATAGACTATTTATGACAGATGGCTGCGTCCATGCTGTGTCTACTATTGATGTAATATTAAAATAATTTCTATATTAGAACATTAAGTTAGTTTGATCTAAGTATGGGAATGCCTACCTCAGCAATGATATACATATATATGTTTGCATTGAATTTTTTTACAGGTTTCAACTGGTATGTCTGCAATCCAATCCTCAGAATGATAAATCACTTCACTCTTCAGAACTAATTCAGACTTCGCACTTTAGGGGGCATTCTGTTACACTAAAATTTGTCACCATGACATTTAGCTGTTCATATGGGTCTATCACTACCTATATCATGCTCCCTTAGAAGTAAAAAACCCCAAAGTACCTAAACCAAGTCTTGGAATTGGAGAAAATCTCATTAAAACCCTAAAAGCCTAACTCCGCACTTTTCCTAGTCCTTGCCTGCGGACTCGCAACTTTTTTCTCTATAACCTGCGGCACATCCTACACGTTCTGCTCATTAAACCTGTGGACCCCCGTAAAAGGTAAAATAAAAGAAAAAGTAAGTTCTAGAAGCCCAATTGTTCAAATATTCTCCCAACTGGAGGCTTCTAGAAGCGTAATCAGGTCGAGTTTCATCCCTTCATTCATGAATCTCTATCCCTTCATTAATGGAGTTTATCCCTTGGTATTTGGAGCTCAAATCCCTTCATGAGAGGGATTTATCACCCTCTTTATGGAACTGAAACCACATCCATTTTCCTATAAACTGAACTCATGTTTCAGTCTCAAGGGTACTTAGAACTACATATTTTTAAGGAGAATTGCTGAATAAATCATACTATCTATACTTGGCATCATTGGTATGAGATTGACCACATACTCATATCCATAGTTTCATGATAGTTTAGAGAGGAGAAGGCTTGTCAAACCGAGGGAAAAATATTGTTCATGACCCCGGAAGGACCTGTATGACATCAAGGTGACAAGGTTGTAAGGTTACTTCTTATTATGCAAGTTAATACAAATGGATTCTATTTTCTCATTAAATTTTTCATGTATCTATTTCAGTAATTTAGTTCTTGGATTCCTTGATCACTGAGATAGGTTATTGTTTTATGAATTATTATATCATGAAGGTGCTTTTAATCCTTTTTTCTGTCTTTGATTGCAGGTTTCACATGCTGAAGTGATCTCTTTTGGAGTGACTGGATATAAATATTATAGCAAGCATTGGACTTTAGGTAGGGGCATGTCCTCATCTTTGTTAATTAATAATTTTGAATCACAAATGATCTAGAGAAAATGGTTTTCGTTTGGTTGTTTGTTTTTAGATATCCTTAGGATACTAGGGATATCGTTCTTGTCCGCAAGAAGGATTTATCCATGTAACAATATGACCCCGGGCCATGTCACTTCTTCTTCGCCCAATAGTGATAAGGCATAATTATGGCATCCAATATGGAGCTTCCACGATGAGGGTTTCAATAGGCCTCATGAAATGGAGCTATCCTAGTAAGGCTATAGGGTTGAATATTTCCTACCTTTGCTGCAATGTCACTCCATGCAACTTTTCCATTCGAGCATGGATTCATTCACGGTTTGGCTGTAGAGGTTCAACAACTGAATATATTCATGCCAACACTCTCCCATGGCCTCTATGGCTTACTAATCCCTTACAAGCGCTACCCATATTGAGCTTAAGACAAAACTTCATGGATTCCCATTTCTAGGATACAGGATACCAGGCATGCCTACGTTAGTGATATTTCTATTAGCATTTTGTATATATTTCTATTAGAATTTTTTTTTTTCTTGCCTCTAACAAGGGTATGATCCTGGTATGTGATGATAATTACATGGTGGAAATGCATGTTGTTTTCAAACTAGTATTTTGAGGAACACATGGTTGTAGTGTGAATGTTTATCAATTGTGTTGCATTATCCAATTTAGATGTTGGCTATCCTAAGCTACCTTGGCCAACAAAAGCTTGAACTTAGTCTGTCTTGTGGATTATTGTTAGCCACCACAATTATGCCGACTATTATGCATATTCCTCTTCACCCACGAGCTATGATAACTCTATATACCTGAAATTGACATCCTTGTTGAAAGGAAATAGCCCATGGCTATAGAATGGAGGTCATAGTTTTTTGATAGAATGATTTGGTAAATATTATTCATAAAACATTTACGTATTCACTTATGGAATTCACTATCCTTATAAAATCCAAAATCTACCCCTTACAATCATGATACCTAAGTTACAGGTTCATGGTTATAATCTTGTTCTCTTTGAAGTCAATGGAAAGTATTCTTAATCAACTATCTACTTTATTTAATCCAATGGTAATAAAATATTGGATAGTCCTAAATGCTTGATGAGTTTCCTTGCAGTGATACCTTGTTTATAAATGAAGAAGTATGAAATTGATACTATACAGTTACACCTTTTATGAAATCAAATTGGGTAAATGGAAATCTTGAATCTATAGGGTATGGTTAGGGGGTAGCTACAACTCCATGAATATTACAATATAGTATTATATGAGAAATAATCTCCCTCCTTGCAACCCTTGATGAATGGAATTCAATGTCAGTTGGATATATTTTTTTGGAAAAACTTGAGTAATGTGGATTTATTGATATTCATGCACATATGCATGTAAATCGCCTCTTTATATGGACTTTGTCCAAATAGAAATATGAAAATAGATAGAGAATTCATTACTTGTCTTATTGAATGATCATGTATATGTAAAATTGGTGCATGTATGAATTGAAATTGGTATGGCTTGTTAAATGTCGTTGCATGTATGTTTAAATCCATGGTTAGTATGGGTACCCTCACACTCAATCCTTCAACAAAATAAATTTGTCTTGTTGTGATGTTGACACTTGTGCCACTTGTTAGTAGCTTTTTGTTGTCATTGATGTCAACTGATGGTAAGTAGTAGTGTGCTAAGATCATGATGTAATTGATGCCTTGGTTTCTTATGGAGTGTTGGAAGTTTGTTTTGTTTTCCCATATTTAAAGTAATTTTTTCGTATATAAATTTCACAAAAGTATATGGCAAGTGCCTTCTTGGATAGCCCTCTTAGATTGATTTTGAGTTATATATGTCACTTGGTAAAACTCCCAAGGAATAAGGATGAAGTTGTCTTGAGGTGGAGGAGGTTTAGCAGGGAGAAATGGCCTCAAGGAATATGGGAATATGGACTCATCCAGGGATGCACTAAGGCATATGGGCATCCAATGATCTAGGATTCATCGAACTGTTGATTAGGTGAAATTATAGAGCTTGCTTCTGAGGTTGAAGGTTCATGAGATCCAACCTTCCAAATATTTGCTTCTAACACGAATGATCCTGGATATTTTTTCCTCTGAGGAATATTTTTAGCAGTGGATAATTTATGGGATCCTATTTCCCTAGAAGTTGTTCTTGGGGAAAATGATTATGATTCAGTTTTGAGATTAGTTCCTAAATAAATGTTACTTGTCCTAGATATTGATTTTTCCTTCATCCACATCCTAATTTTCTTTCATGGTTAGTATTTTTGGGGCACCGTGATTTTTATTCTTCTTTATTCGTGCCACCTATGTGTCCTGATTCCTTATGAGGTTGAGCCTGCATCTTCCTGTCAAAGCAACATGTAGGTTCTTTCCTCCCATCTTATCGCCTGCGACCTTAGATCCAGGAGCATTTCTAAATAAATCTATTCAACAGTGCATCTAATAAAATACAATGCTAGCTATACTTATACACCTTTAATAACCTCCCAAGAAACAACGTCAAAATATTGGGCGAATTAATTGTCTTTTAATTAGAATAATTAATTGCACACACATAAATTGTCAACAAGAGTAGGTATTTTTATTTCAAGGTTGTTAAGAAAAATATATGTAGGTAGAAACTGATAACTAGCATTGATCAATACCAAACTCTCTCCCCCTAAGATCATGGCTTTCAACCAAAACACAGGTTGCTATAGCTCTTCACTCTTTGCATGCCAAAATACTCATTGTCAAACCCTCAAGTGATTTAGTCACTCTACACACAATACTAAAATTGGAATCACTCTTTTAGAATAAACATCACTCAGTCATTCTAGACCACACTTGTGAGGAAAATAGATAACACACCTAGAAAGAAATTTCATAAACCATTCAAATTTAATCACACAATCAATGAACCCATTGCAATCATTAAACCATTTATTAGCACATTGTGATAGGAATAACAGCAATCAGTCTAACACTATGTTTCAATAATAATTTAGAAAATTATAACAACAATTGAATAAAATTAACACATGACATAGAAAGGGATCAACCTAGGAACTATGTGATGGCAGAATGGTGTTGGCATTGATTTCAACCATGAATATAGTTGTGTTGGAATTAATTTCAATAGGATGGAAGGGATTTTGGACTTGTGATGATGATCAAAGGTTTTCTAAAGTGTTAAAAATGTTGCAAAGGTGTATGGAGGTTGAAAAAGTGCTGGGAAGATGTTGAAAAATTTGGCAACGATTTTGAGTAAAGAGTTTGAATTTGATAAAGTCTAACGCTTACAAATTTGGTGTTACAAAATTTGGCATTCATAATGTTGGTGTTCACAAATTTGGTATTCATAAATTTGGCATTCGCAAATTTGGCATTCGTAATTTTTTCTCTTAGAAATTTGGCATTCACAAATTTGGTGCTCAGAATATTTTCGTTTACAAATTTGGCATTCGCGAATTTAGCATTTCACAAATTTGGCATTCGCAAATTTAACAGTCACAAATTTGGCATTCGTAAATTTAGCATTCACAAATTTTGTTTTTGTAAATTTGGAATTAACAAATTTGGGGTACACAAATTTGAATTTATCATGATTAATTAATTTATTTGGTTCTACTTGATTTAGTCACAAATATTAAGTGGATTATAATTAATGTGTTGATGTGGTCCAATTTGTGACATGGGCAAATTGTTTTAAAATGAGTTGTTGTGGATCAATCATAGAGTTTTTTCAAGGTTGTGCATTTAGAGCAGAAGGAATGCACATAAATCATAATGTAGGAAAGGAGCAAATTGTGTGGCCAAGCTTTAGAAGGAAGGAGAATTAGAATGGCCATATTTCTTATTTGTATTACAAATCTAGCTGTGGAATTATGGTAGAATATTGACAATGTTGGTTATATGTTTGCTAGGGTTTGTTAACATTGTTGTTGATGTAGGGAATTATGTTTTTGGAGCTATAGCATTATATTGTTGCATAAATTTTATATGATATTGTTTGTATTTTGATGTAGCTTCCATGTAATTGTATTTTCCAGGTATTAGCTTGATTCTTGTACACGTTGTTTTTGGGGTTTGTTAGTTTGATGTATTGTTGTTATAACTTGGGAGTATGTTGTTGGTGTTACGTGGTTGAGTTTGTATGTGTAGTGAGTTTATATTGATGCCATGTAATTTGTATTGTTGTTGTTCATAATATATGAATGTATGTTATTTTGAGGGTTTAATAGTGAGATGTATTGTAGATGAGTAGAGAAGACTAAGTGGGTCCAGTAAGAAAATGGGATGAAACAAGGCCCATGATTGTATGAGTTTAAAGTGTGGATTCCAGTATGAAATATTATGAAACATGGTCCAAAGGAGATCTTGAAGATTTGGGTCTTTAGTGAAGAAAATGGTGGCTTGTTGATTCAGAGTGTAGCGACATCCTTCAGGTAGTGGTTTGAGAACTTGGCAGTAGTGGCTTTCCTCTAGTGGTGGACGGAGGTACTAATGGGGGTTGGGAATCCAACAAGTGGTGGCTTGCATAGTTTTTGGAGGGGCAGATTTTAGTAGATGGTAGTCTATTAAGTTCATGAAATGGTGGATTCCATCAGGTAGTAGCATGGAGAAAGTAGTTTCTCACATGATCACAATTTGTGGCTTGCACATTGGTGGTGATTAGTGATATGATTATGTATATTGATTCACACCCCCCCCTAGTATTGTCAAGCTCCCAACAATTGGTATTAAAGTGAGGCTTTTGGGTGCAACTTGACCACTGGAAGAAGTTTTGGATTTTTTCAGAATGGATCATCAAGGAGTGGAATTTCTCACTTCTACAAAGTACCAAGCATGGGATTAAAGAAGTTAAATATCAGTAATTATCTCTTGGATCTAATATTTCAAAATTAGTGTTTAAATTTTTTGGAAAAGATCTTATCTCAACGGTGATGCAATATAATGCCCAAGTGTTATCTTTTATATATGAAATTCTACACAATGTAGGTCTAGAGAAGATATTATATATGCAATCCACTAAAGAAATATGGTACAAATTGAAGATTTTGTATGGAGACAAAAATAGTAGCAGCAATGATGAGTAGGAGAAAAAGAGAAAAAAGAATCTCAATGAGAAGAGTCTCATCCCACTATTTCAAATTGTTTAATTGATGATACGAAGAAATTAAAAAATATAGAACCAAAGATATTGCAGTAGAATGGATCTAAAGATACAAATGTTGATGAGTTATTTTTGAGTTCCATTTTAGATGGTTTTTATGTTAGTCTTGCTTAGTCAAACAATCAAATTGATGATTGTGATAGATTGATGCTCCTTCAAGTTGAATATGAATCAACCATGATTGTAATAGAAAAATTTACTGTTGAAGTGAGTATACTAACAACCGCATGCAGAGATCAAGAAAAGTTGTTGCAGATCTTTGATACTAAGGAGCTTGAGCTCAAAGAATAAATTGTTATTTTGAATACCTAGTTGTAAGAAGCTAAAACAATTGAACATGTTATGAGCAGCCAACAAAAACAAAAGGAGGGTTGAGTTGAAAAGCTTGAGGCTGAGGTTGTCTCATTGAGGAGGCAGTTGGAATAGAAGGACAATCATCTCAAGTAGGAGAATATCAACAAGGATTTGGAAAACCTTATTAGCATCCAAATAACTCCATTAAACAGATTTGATCTTGGCTTTTGCAAAGGAGAGTTTAGCTTGAATGTAGGAAAAAACAACAACGCAGATTCCAAGAAGCCTGTAGCCAGAAATAGAAACAACAAGAGAAACAAAAGAGGAATGGAGCACCTATGAGTAGAAAAGAGATATTGGTATATTTCAAAGGAGTGAAAACCCCTTTTCTCTTTTGATGGATGATGACGAGTGTTACATATGTCACAACTATGAACATGTTGAATCTAGCTATAGAAGGAGAGTGTTCAAATATAATTAGCAGTATGGGTAGAAAGGATAGCTAAGGAGATTAGCCAATAGGTATACAAGTTCATTTAGTGGTTTTTGTTTCTCATGCAACCTATTTGGCCAGAAGGCGATTGATTTCAGATCTAGTCTACATGGTAGAGGCACATTTTATGGTCGACAGATATCTGACATGATAAGTAGAATATTTGACACTCTAGCTACATATCTTGGTCATGTGATATGTTATGCATGTCACGATTATGGTCACATGGCTAGATATTTCTAGTTGTTTAGTTCTTTAACATAAATATGAAAAAAGGAAAAACGGATCTACAGTAGTAGAAAGTTTGAGAAGAAAGTACATGTCAAGAAGAAGTATATTATAGTGTGGGAAAATAAGGAGGATCAACCCATGATCTAGGAGCATCTATCCCCCATTGTAGTCAAAATTTACTTAACACATATATTCTGAAAACTATAGAAGAGCTATGAGGGGTGAATATCCTCAAGGGGATCATATGGAAGCAACATGCAAGGTTGCATGAGAAGTCATGGTGAAAACAATAACCAAACCATAGTATGATCGAGAGCTTACATGCATTATCAGGTATGCATGATCAATGAGGAGGTTGGACACCAAGAAGGCATAATAATCTCATGGGGGAGTTATGCATGAAGATTAAGGTTTCAAAGATTGTATATTTTATTCATATTTCTTTCACTCATTTGTTGTTTGTAACAACTTTTCATGTGTTCCATGAGTGAAAAAGTATGTTTTTCAGCCATACACATGCATTTGTCTATCATTTTGCAAGTTTGGTTGAAAATCCCTTGTACTAGTTATGCATAGAAGAGCATTTTATTTCAACCATGTAAGCATCGATGAGTGCATTGATGCAGCAACAATATACTTGCATTATATATCGTTGTATTGGTAATTATTAGAGAGAAATTCACTTGGTTTGGTGTTCACATGAGTAATTCATGTTTCAACTATGTTGAACTGCATGGGAAGGAAAGTACTTGTCATAATCATGCATAAAATAAAGTTTTTATTAGGCATGCATAGGAGAGTCATTATTGTAACCATGTATGGGTTGTTGGGTATCATTAATATTGATATGTATTTCATTATAAATCCATGTATTATCTTGTTCATTATTTGGTCATGGGTTGTATGGATTCATTGGTTCAGTTGAAGAAGCCTCTTGCATGTGGAAAGGAAGCATATGCTACAACAAAATGTCTTGTACGAAAACATGAAGAAGATGATTGCATCCCTAGTATATGCGTAGGGGGAACATGTCAGCAAGAGAAAATGAAAGGTGATGACATAGAAATATGTTGGTTGCACAAGGAAATTAATTTATTTGGTTCATCATGATTATTTTTTAGGTGTTATAGTTGATCGTGTTTCATCAATTGATATCAATAACGGTTCAATTGGATCATCACCATGTATTTAATGAAGCTTGGACCACCCTTTTCCATTGATTTGAAAGGGGGAGAGTGAGCTAGCACTTGAGTGAGAATGAGACCATCCAACATGTAGTGAATGATGATAAATTGGTGGAGTAGTTGTATGTTTCCATCAATGCCAAAGGGGGAGATTGATGGTAGCATTTTGTTGGCATTGATGTCAACTATGGGGCCAGTTTTGTTGGCATTAATGTCAACAATATGGAAGGGCTTGTGGACTTGTGATGATGATCAGAGGATTTTTGAAGTGTTACAAAGGTTTCTAAAGGTTGTATAGGTGTTGCGAAAGATGTTGGCAATAGTTCTGAGAAAAGGAGTTTGAATTTGATAAATTCTGATGCTTATAAATTTGGTGTTCACAAAGAAATTTAACATTCGAAAATTTGGCGCTCACAAATTTGGCATTGAAAAATTTGGTGCTCATAAATTTGACATTCACAAATTTTGCATTCTGAAATTTGGCATTCGTAAATTTGGTGTTCAAAAATTTGGCGTTTCCAAATTTAGTGTTCAGGAATTTGGCATTCACAGATGTGGCATTCACAAATTTGGTGTTCAAAAAAATTGTGTTTAGAAATTTTGCATTCGCAAATTTGGATTTCATAAATTTTGCATTCACAAAATTGGTATTAAAAAATTTGGTGTTGACAAATTTGGGGCCCATAAATTTGAACTAATCATGATTAATTATTTTATTTGGTCACAAAGATTAAGTAGAAGATAGTTAATGTGTTTATGTGGTCCAATTTGTGACATGGGTAAATTGTTTTCAAATGAGTTGTCATAGATCAATCATAGAGTATTTTAGAGGCTATGTGTTTGGAGTAGAATGAATACACCTGAATCATAATGCAGGAGCTGATTAGATTATATGGTTGAGATTTAGAAGGAAGGAGCAATAGAATGGACATATATTTTATTTGTATTGCAAATCTAGTTGTGGAATTATGGTATAATATTGATGGTTTTGGTTATATTGTTGTTGGGATTTGTTAATATTGTTGTTGATGCAGGGAATTATGTTTTGGAGTTATATCATTATATTGTTGTAGAAATTTTATATGTTACTATAAATATTTTGATGTAGTTTCCTTGTAATTATATTGACAGAGTATTAGCTTAATTCTTGTATATGTAGTTTTGGGGGTTTGTTAGTTTAATATATTGTTGCTATATCTTGGGAGTATGTTGTTGGTGTTATATGGATGAGTTTGTATGTGTAGTGAGTTTATATTGATGCCATGTAATTTGTATTGTTGTTTTTCAAAGTATTTGAATGTATGTTGTTATGATATTTTGACAATGAGATGTATTGGTGATGAGCATAGAAGTCTAAGTGGGTCCAGTATGAAAGTGGGATGAAATGAGGCCCATGATTGTATGAGTTTGATGTCTGGATTCCAGTATGAAATATTTTGAAACTTGGTCCACAGGAGAGCTTGAAGGATGAGGTCTTCAGTGAAGCAAATAGTGGCTTGTTAATTCAGGTTGTAGTGACATCCTTTAGGTAGTGGGCGAAGAACTTAGGAGTAGTGGATTATATCCAGTGGTGGCTGGAGATACTATTATTTTTTGGGACATCCAACAGGTGATGGCCTACATAGTCATGGGAGTGGTGGCTTCTAGAAGATGGTATTATGCAAAATTCAAGTTGTGGTGGATTACATTAGGTAGTGGCCTGGAGTGAGTCTTTGCTCGCATGATCGCAGGTTGTGGCTTGTAAAATGGTACTGAAAAATAATATGATGATGTAAAAAGAAATATTTTCATAGTAAAGAAGAATAAGATGAAGAAAAACATATGGTGGTTTTTCTACTGGAAGGGTTTCCACCTTACATCTGGTGTTCCTATGTGCCTTGTTGATTTAATTTTTGTATGGTTTATGTGTTGATGATCTCATGTCTACTTGTGCATGTTGCTTATATTTTTGGGTATGTGTTATATTCTTTCCATGACTATTCCCAAGAATTCTTACGTTGCATTTGGCATAGTGGGAGTGGTATCCCCCCTATCAAGGGGTTTGCATGGGGGCTGTAACCCCCTACAGGGGGTTTGGGGCAATGCCCTACAATTTTTTTTATGCAGACCCAATAATGGTTGGGAAGACCCAAGGATGGGGAGTGGACCCAAGGATGGTGGGGAGACCTAACCATGGGTTTTCACATGGTTTTATGCGCATGGTTATGGGCATGGTGGTTTTTTTCCATGGTACTTTGTAGATCCAATCAAGGGAACTACGATTATGTTCTAATCCAGGCTTAATGGGTTTAGGATTATGAATGCTTTGACATGTATATAATTTATTATAACATTAAAAGGAAAATAATGAAACATCAATATGGTTTTCCTAGTTTGAGTTCCAGGAGAAAATATTTACGTATAATTTATGTTATCGCCATTGTATATTTTTCTGTTTTGAGAATGTGTTTACAGGTAATTTTTGTACATGGTAAAAACCTATATATATGTTATGATCTGCTAATGTGTTATTGGTTAACTAATGCATGATACATTTAATTATTAAAGATGATAAAAAATTTGTTTAAAATATGACTTATTGGTACAATACTTATTCACCCCCTTGGTCAGTATGTGAAGCCTTCAACACTATGTTGTCACACAAGAAATTTGTACATAGTACTCTACAACTATTTAATAATCAATGATTGCAATGCATCAATAAAATTTTGTAACAATGATATATAAATAACACTAAACATAATATATGAGTGAATTGAAATACAAAAACTACACTACCTCACTAACATAACAATATTTGTTAAAGAGGAGTTGGTGATTCACAACTTGCAAGCTAACACAACAAACTGTAATTGAGCCAAAAACCTGTGAAAGATTGTATTGACATAGGAAATTTACAGGTGCACAATACTCCAAAAGATGTTGGTGCCACCCCTGCATGAGGCATAGGGTTTCTATCTTTATAGAATCACATAATTTCCAATTTCGGTTTCAAAATAAACCATGAGAATATTTCAATTCTTAAGCTATCCAAATTAAGGGTCGTGTTTAATAGATTGTAAAAATTTGTTGAAAATAAAGAAAATATTGTAACAATTTCTTCAATTAGCGAGAGGCTAAAATGGGGAATTGTAACTGTCACAATTGAGTTTGATGTATTGTCAAAAAGAGGTTCAATCATTGCTGACACAATGTTCTTGGTTGACCTGATTGAGTAGAAACTCCCATGTTGAATCTTGAAAATGACATCAAGAAAACATAGTGTCATAAAAAAAAGTAGCAATATCACAATGACTGTAGTAGAACTTGTCGTGGTGTGTTAGAATTATGAAATATCAGAGCAACAACATTGCATCACCTAAGAAAAAGTGAGTAGAATCATCCCAATCGTCGAATCGACCATCCCATTAACCCGTCCGTGCCTTGGTTTCTTTCATTGATCTACCCACTATCCAATTATTTTTCTATTGATAATATATCCCTTGTTTCTGTCACCCGAGAATTCCTTCATCCAGATCCTAAAACATCCTCCTTGTCATTTTCATTAGTAAAATTACCCAAAATAGTTAACCTCTTATCAATATACAAGCAAAACTACATGAATTAAGGTGATATGAATGGATAGCATATAATGGTAAAAAATTGTAATCAGTGGAGTAAACGGATGTGGTTGTAAGGCTAAAATTGATTGAAAAGTTGAGGAAATGATGGTGAAAAAGATGTGAATTCCAATATCCAACATATACTTCAAATAGAAGATGAGTACCCTTGATAGTGTTTATTTCTTTCAATTTTTACAAGCTTAAAAAAGAGGTAAAATTATACTCAATATAGTGTTTTTTTCATGAGGTTTAATGATCCTAAATAAGAGCTTAAACTATTCTCAATATCCTTCTCATATTCTATAAAAGCATAATAAATGGAGAATAATCAACTCATTGGCTTTCATGATAAGGGTACAAATAAATCTCATCTTGGAGAAACAACGGGTATAAATAGGAAGCATATAGTTCTAAGCTAGTGGAACCACCCTAAGTAGGAGCAAGAAAAAGGATTTGCAAGGTAAAATCACTCATCACAATGTTGTCTTTAGGGAGGGTAAAGTCATTTATCAAAATTAAATGATGATGAAAATAATAAGAGGTCAAATGTGACCATAGTGGAAGTGAGAGGAGGGAAAAGAACAACCTAGTAGTATGAATAAGACATTTGCATTAGTTAGCATCAACAATCACAAAGTAATAAAAATATATTTAGGATCATCCTTGGGATATGGACATCATTTAAAAGAAGAGATATTAATGAGGCCTAGTTCATGTCATGGAAATTCTATAGGAGGATTCCTATGTAAAAACTTGCAACATGGACACCATAATAACAAGGGGGTATTATTTTATGGAAATAATAAAGTGTAGGTTCTACCACTCAAATCACAATGTGAAAATAGAGAGAGGCTAATGTATTAACCTAATGGGATCAGATCTATGAAAAAATTAATACAACCTAGAAAATTAATAATGAAAAATAAAATGTAAGGAAGGACCTACCCCTGCATATCGAGATCAAGAAAAACATACCTAAAATATAGTGGATGTCATTTTTATACCAAAAGTTCCATCAAGTACCATTGTTACACAAATAAACTAGGCTCCACAAGATTTCCCGTGACCATGTAAATTCATAATAGATAGAGCATTTAACATCAAAATATTGGTAAAATGAGAATATACATGTGACCTGTTGTAGATGCTACAACTCCCTTCCAAATGTTTTCCCATGCTTTGATTTTGGAGCCTCCTTTTGACCATAAGAACTATTGTTTCAACTTGCATCAAGTGTTCTTCTTATTTTACTAAGTGTTGCAACGACTCATTCTTTCATGCTATGCTTGTTATGTCTTAGTTGTGCTTTACATGATGAAAGTTAGGCCTTTTCGACAATAGCTTCTCAACTTACGAAGATAAACACAGGACTTCTTGTGAACACAAGCTAAGTCTTTCTTTGATCAACATTGATTGCATGCCTTGCTTTGAGGAATTGGACAATCCTCTATCACATTGAACTACACAACTCCTTCTTAGAGTGAACTACGAGCCAAGAAAATGCAACATAAAATATGAAAGAAAATTGTGCAACCCTATGTAGCAGTAAATTGCACAATCCACTGAGAGAGTGAATTGTGCATCTCCTTTTCAGATTTAACTACACAACTACTTGTCTCAGTGAACTGCACAATCCCTTCAACTAGTGAATTTCACAATTCCAAGATTTATCCAATTATACAATCCTAGAAAATAAGAAGTATGCATTCACATGAAGAGGTGTGGCACATGTTTCTAATTTGATATTTGTTAGTTAACTAGAGGTGGCCCCTTGATTTTAGGCACGTGCATGCGCACCGAAACCCTAACCCTAATATCGTAAGTGCTTATATATAATAAATCTATCATAGAGCTCATTCTCACACTTATCATTGGATTTCTAGCCATTCTCTTGAGCACAAGGAGTTTTGGATTCCATTTACATTGATTTTTCGAGTAAGTTTTTCAACTGTCGCTTTCTACCGCTTTTTCTTTAGATTTTGTCACTTTTTCTTTTGCAAGTGTTTTTTGCCCCAATTTTATTATAACAAGTGGTTTTTATGCTATTAATAACTTATGTAAGTGTAATTTTAGTCCTTTGAGCTTCTTTTCAATTGTCACATTGCATTCCTTATCTTTTCGCCTACCAGTAATTATTGCTACTAGGTGTATTTAAGAACACATGTCCTTTTCCTTTCATTATTTTTCTTATTTTATGTGAGTGAATTGTTTGTATGAATCTATGGCCAATCCACATCCTTCCTTTCTTCAGTTAATAGATCTATAACTTTCTCTCTTTCTAGAGAATATTGTGCAATACTGAGAGCCTTCTTCCTCCTCAATTGTGCATTGCGTAATTTCTTCAAGTAGTGACTCCTTCTTGCCATATGAAACTGTGCAATGCACAATAACTGGGTCCCCAGTTGCACATCATGCAATCAAAGCCAATAGAGAAGCTTCCTTGTCCTCTGAAACTGTGCACTACGCAGTCAAGAAATCTCTCTCTATTTGTATAGATCTAGTCCTCAGTCAGGCTCCCCTGCAATCATCAACTATGTAATCCTCCCTTAGAATTTGTCCAGTGTTCATTTCCAGTTATTAGTTAGGTCACTTTTCCCCTCTTATGCCCAAAATTGCGCAATGCTTTTTCTCAATGATTGTCTTCTACTTGTGATTTCATTGTTTATTTGGTCTCTTGCGGAACTAACTTTTGTTTCCATGAGTGCATATTTTTCACTAGGTACTTGAGACCCAAGACACATCAATATTTCATCTTCCAACAACACCATGCTTCCAAATAAAGGATCATCAAAGGGGGTCACAAAAATTAGTATTGAATATTTCATTGACAATATCTTGACAAGAGTTCCTATCTTATTAGGTACTTAATGCTTTATCAACAAATATTCTATTTTTATGTGAATAAATATCAAAGATGTATTCAATTCAATAGATTTCACAAAAGATATGGAAGATAGGGAAGTCTATGAGAAAATCCAAAATTCAAGGCTCCACAAATATTCCTACAAATAGCATGTGATACCTTGTATTGATGTCATCAAGTGGATATTGTAGGGTCTAGACACTAAGAACGTGGTGGTAAACAATGTAAATGAGTAGCAAATTTCCTCTTATCAACCACATGACTTTCAATTATATTATAACTTTCCCAAGCTTTAGCAACACTTGGTTTCTTGGTTTTATGCACCTTGGGGTTATTTTAACTCTAGAGAAGTGATCAAGTCATGGTGGTGGGAACCAGCTAAGTTTCACCAGAAGCCTGATAGTACTTATAAGACTAAGTCTCTCAGAATATTTTAGCAATACTTGATGTCTATGTTATATCGGATCTATTGATGCAATAATATTGAATCCTTCAATGAAGGCTAGGTCTTCCTGCTCTATCTACTCGTTACATAAGGAAATGTATTCGATTGTTCAAATTTGTTATCCAAGAAGATGAAAGCTAATTTGAACAGGGTGAAACAATTGCCACAGGGAAAACAAACAAAATTTTACATGTCTACCTACTTATTGAATATAATATGTGCTCTCAATGAATTACCTGGTCTAGAATGGAAGCAGACCCCTAGAGAGCTCCCTATCCAAGTGTATTGCAAAGTATTGTCAGAGTACAATTACAAAGGAGTGTATAAGAATATTTTTGAGAACTTCCTCATGGTCTTGTATAAGATGATATTTTAGGAAGAAGCTCATTGCATGTCCCATGAGGGTATGAAGGTGGTGGCAAAGATAACATATTGTTTTTCCTCGCCTCAAGGAACATACGTCAGAGTATTCAATTCTTAGAAACCTCAACATATTTTTTCAAGGTATGTGACAAATAAAGTGGTCATGAACGATGTTGCTTATCATCTTAGCATATGTATTTATTAGTTACTATAGAAGAAGAATAAGGAACCTTGGCCTTAATTTCCTCTGCAAGTGGGATATTATGAGCTCAATATCTTAAAGGATGTTAAAGCAGAAAAAACGAAACTTATCAACCTTAGTCTCAGTGAGATGAGATTTCACAGGTATGACATTATAGGAGTTTGAAAAATAAAATTCCTAAGTTTCATTTTTCCTAGCCTTATGACTCTTATAGTTGGAAAAAGAAAGCGAAGATGAAGAATTGGTATAATACTTCTTGGCAACATGCACCCGGAAATGAAGAAAACCCTTATAGTGCGGTGCATGAGCAGAATTTTGTCTAGGAAGGGAAGTAGCATGAAATTCTCACTCCAGTTAGTATTTATAAGTATAAGAGGAAATTTTTTCATAACCTATAATCATATCAGAGCCAAAAATTTAAACTAAATCTTTTTATTTTGAGAGTGCCCATTGTAACAAAAAATAGGAGAAATCAATCATAATAATTAAAGAGGAAGCAACATGAAGAAGAAAAGAGACAAAAGCAGGAATGAAAGCAAGAAGAGGAATGAATATAAAAATAAGAAAAAGAAAGGAAAGGAATAGAAGGCATGCAAGAACAAGAAGAATTGAGAAATAAGGAATAAGAATAAGCAAGAAAGAAACAATTTGAGGAGGAACAACAAAATAAATTGGAGGATGAATAAAGTAGGAAAACTTAGGATGAGGAATTTGTAAGAGAAATTGAGGAGAAAATATAGGACCAAGACATGGAAGTTGAGTGGGAGGAGGATAACCAAGAGGTTGAAATTGTTCCCATTGTAGAACAAGCCAATAGTCAACCTTCACCTCCTCTTAATGGTGGCCACATGCCATTCAATGAAATGGGAATACATAATCTAGATGATGATATGGTCAAGGATATTTCCAACCTTGCCTTTGATCAGTTAAAGAAAAAAACAATGCAGGAAAGACATAAGTATTTTCCTAATGACCTAGTTCATCTTGTTTCCATTCATACAAGGAGGGTGATTGTGCCCAATACCAATAATAATATGAAGATAGTTGCAACAGAAAACTTAGAATTCACATAGGATACAAAAGTAAACACAAATTTCTTGATGGAGGAAAATAAGCAATTGGAAAAGGATCTAATTATTGTGAGGCAAAAAATTGATCATCTCCTAACTGAGATAAAAAGTTTATATTCCGATGATTCTCACTTAAAGGAGCTACAAGAAAATATATTTGATGAAATTCAATCACTGGGAGACACTATGAGATAGTTGTATGAAGAGATGATCACCCTTCACAAGGAGGTGGTGCCCTTACATGTAATGCAAAAGTAATCGCGGGAGAATGTGAAAGTTCTGAAGGTGATTCATGTAGCCAAAAACTCAATCTAGGAATGGGGCACTAAGTACATTAATGCACCATCCGAGTTGACTAGAAAAACAAGACAAAAAGTTTAATTGGAAAGGACTAAGGTTAGAATGTTTTTACAAAGTAACAAATAGCTTAGTACATATGTGGCCAACATCATAACTGCCTATTCACAACTATATCATAGTTTGGATTCCTTTTTTAAAGTGAAAAATATACCTTTTATTGGAGTATTTCAGAAACAAAGGGAAGAAATGTTATCAGGAAATAATTTCAAGAATTCTTGAACAATTTGAGGCAGGTTACCACTAAAGAAGATTTATAGATCACAAGGAAAAACATGAAAAATATGTAGCTGAACCTACCAATGTAAACATGAATTTGTTCTTATTGTGGAATAATGTTCAATATGGTTCCAAAACTATCTATTTTGATGCTATGGAGGCAAGAGTTAGATATAATCCATATCTTCCATCAAAGTTCGAGGACATAACAACATAGTACAAAGCTTGTTACCAATATGTTACAACATAACTACAGGTGGAATTTGCCAAGCTAGAGTTTCCTCAAGCTCAAATATAATGCATAAAGCTTTGTCTTATTAGGCTTTAGCCACATTTTTGTATTATTTTATTTCGTATTTAAAAATAATGAGAAATTTAAATGTAAGTGGAAGTCCAAGAGTCAAATATGGAATATGAAGAGTCATTAGATAGAATAAATACCAAAGAATTTCAAAAGTCATGAGGGAAGCTCAAAGTTCACAAGGGGAGATGAAAGGTCACCTTATATGTTATAAATAAACCCTCATAACTCAAGAAAAGGGCTTGCAACTTGAGATTTGTAGCCTTGGATTCTCTAGTCTTGCATAGGAGTGAGTATGATTCTTTAGAGAAGAAAGTGGTGGCTTCACGTTCCACTATTGGGGCTAGTGTCATATCATTGTATTGTGTACTTGGAACTTTCACTTAATTTTCAAAAGCACTCAGAGCCAACGCAATTTCATGCATGTATCATGGATGTTGTAAGAATATTCTTTAAATTTTATGCTATATGCTATTTCATCAATGCTAATTTCAATGAATTGTTTCATTAACTTTAGTATGTATCTTGTTGGATGTGTGTTCTATGTGATTTCATGATCGTTATTATCTTGTGAACTATTTTGCAGGCCAACTAATGATTATTTCATATGTTTTTGTGTCTCTTTTAGGATATTACTATTACTTTTCTTTTGGAGGCTCACTCTCTTTCTATTTTGTGTGAAAGAACCTCTTATGCATTGTAATTTATATTCCAAAAATTTTACTCACTTTTTGTCGCCAAATTTAAGTGTATATATTATTATGTTTTTGTTGTAGCCAAGGCACATCTTTAGGATCACCATTATGGAAACTATATGTATTTTTGGTTGGGATCCTACTCCAAACGGTGTGAGTTCTAATTAGGAATTCATGTCGGGGAGACCTCCTTCCCTATTGTTGGCATCCAACACCTTCAACGTGACCTTAGGATAGAAGGATATAAATTACCTATTTTCCCATGGCAAAAAGAGTTCACCAAAACATAAATATATAATTTTGACATTTAATTTTGTAGGCATTAGCTAAAATTCGAGAAAAACCAATTATAAACCAACCTTCTAATGCATATTGTAGGATATTTAGGTCACCATTATATGCATCATTTTTTCTAGGTTATTTATCTTGTCATCCCTTTCATTTTTCTTTTTTTTCCATGAAAAAGGGGCCTATTCAGACCATTTTTTCACCTTGAATACTTCATCACTCTAGCTCAGTCCTATTAGAGATATAAAGAGACATTCATTGCTATATATAACCTTTGATTGATAGATGATAACTCTTGACCTTCAATACCAAAGTGATGGGGTATAGTTTTTCTCAAATCTAGTAATGGGTGTAACAAATTCTTAGAGTTTGTTGCCATGGGATGGTTTTACTGATGTTTTCTCTACGATTTATAAGTTTTCATCCACAATTATTGAGCTGAAATAACAAGAATATGAGAGGGATTAATTAGAGGCAATTTTCCATCATTCGACCCTTATGGATTTGTGTGCATGTGGCCTCTTGATATTCTTTGGCACTCAGAACTTGAAGTGTAGGGTGGATATCCTTTAGGGGCTCATGGGAATGTTGGATCCAATGAACCAATGGTTCATGGTACAAGAACAAACAATGGCTCTATATATTAATGATATATGCTTCCTCATAGGACTATCAAGGATACAATCTCTTGTAGTCATTACAGGAGGCAAGGGTACATGGGAAGAAGAAAAATCGATGAAAAACACACATTCACCCTATGTAACACCTTTAGGATGGAGTAGAAATCATATCTCAACTTATATTATTTGTATAGATTAACTATGCCTCTCATATCCTTGGAAATACATAATTTAATGCTCCATCAAGAGTGATGCATTACTCTCATGCAGTGTGCAAGAAGTGATGATCATGTTTTCATCACCTTTTTTCCCTCAACAAGGGAGTGATGGAGATTCAAACTATTAGAAATTGGTTTCCCAAGATGATAAATTCAGGTGGGAGTGGAATGGAAAGGAAATAACCTACTAATTAGGCCCTTAAACTAACTTCTATTGGTTCTAAGTTTCAAAATTCATCCTCCTACATCTACAATAAGCGTATATAAATAATACCATTCTATGGGAGAGGAGGAGACATCAAAACACATTTGTAAGTAATTTTTGGTGGATTTTAGGGAAAAATATCTTTGTATAGTTAAGTGATCCTAATTACGGACTATCAGTAAAGGAGGGGTCAAAGATCAGTATGTCATAAGGAGATGTTCACATCCAAGATATAATATTGCAAGCATTTTATTTTTTTCTATATGAATTTAAATTGATTTCACCCATTATTATTTGCATTGGGTTTAATTTGATTGGATTTGAACTCACTAGGAAGTTTAACATTATATCTATCTCATGCTTCATGTTTGGTAGGAGATCTGGGTTCTTTGTCTATGATGCAGTGTAATCAACAAGGATAGGTTATCTAAGAGAAATATTCCCAACCACTTCATTAGTCTGGATCTACACCAATACAAGGGTAAATATATGCAAGATTCTCTCCCCATTTCTCTCTCTCTCTCTCATTGCATGACAACCTAGATCTAAGGATTTAATTAAATAATTCACCCTTTTTATATATAGATATAGGGTTGGTTTGTATTAAAATTTTATCCAACAATAAGGAGGAATTGGTTAATAGTGAAGGAACATGGAAGGATAAACCAAATATGTGTTGTCCATAAGAGGATTATTGGTTAATATAGGTAAAATTAAATTCTCCAAAGGGAGATATAGGTCAAAAGGAATATTTGATCCTCCTACTGAGGCAACAAGAATATTTTTGAAATGTGGTAAATTAAAGAATTGAAAAAGAGATTTTAAGTTCAAGATTGATAAGCAAAGAAATGGATATAAAAAGTGATTGACTAAAGCATGAGAAGGTGAAGGAGGGTATATATATTTATTTTTGACAAGTACATAATAATATGACAAGGCATGGTTCATCAACTAAGGAGCATCTTATCATATGACACTCCATAATGAGTTTTTTTGTGAATATGGATAATATGATGGAGGGGACGTCCACTTGGGGGATGAATCAAAAGCTAAGATAATCAATAATTATTGAGTTGGATGAATAATAAAGGATGGTTGGAGTGGAACATTGGAACAATAATACATTTTTTGGGTTTATCAAGGAATCTAATATCTATTAGTCAAATGGGTGATGCAAGTTTGCATACCATATTTGATATGAATTCATGTAATATGGGTTATGGAGTGATGGTGTTGATGAAAGGTGTTTATATTGGGACATTGTACAAGTTGTTAGGGAAGTGACTCAAGTTGATGCAGTAGTGAATTTTTTTATGAAACCAATGGGCCAACCTCTTGTTTATTCAATGAGATCATGTTGTGGCATTAGAGAATGGTACATATTGGAGATAAAGACTTCCAGTTATGCAAAGAAAAGGTATGGTAAAATGTTTGCCTCATAACTCTCTAGAATTTTATTTCTATGAACATTATATTTATGGGAAATAGAATTATGTCAGATTCCCAATTTGAATTTGGAGCTAATTCATTTGATGTATTTGTTCGATTACTAGTATAATTTCTAGGTGACTCCATATACTATGCTTCCTTCATAAATTATTTCTATTGGATTACATGGTTTAATTTCATAAGGAAGAAGTTTAAATGTTTTAAGAATTTTCATGAGTTTAAATTCTTGTGGAAACTAGATATATAGGAAGGTAGCGGTGCCAAGAACTAATAATGGGGGTGAATTATGTGGTAAAGAGTTTGAGAAGTTTTGTAAATAGAATGGGATAGTATTAAAAATGACTACATTATACACTCCTCAATAAATTGAAGTCACTAAGATAATGGATATGATGTTAATGGACAAGGTGTGGATCATGCTCAATAGTTTAGGACTAGCAAAAGAATTATTTGTAGAAGTAGTCAACACAAAATCTTACCTAGTAGATAAGTCTCCATCATCATCATTGGTCAACAAAACTCCATATGAAATGTTTGGTCGAGAGGAATTTTTCCATGTTCTAGAGGAGATGAGGAAAATATGGACAACAAGATAGTCAAATTTATTTTCATTGAGTATAAGGATGAAATGAAATGATATAAGTGATGGGATATAGTGACAAGGAAGACAATTTATAGTTGACATGTAATATTCAAGTAAGTTAGGTGTTCAATTTGAAGTTGAAATAAAGAGACTTAAATGATTTGATTGAGTTAGATGAAGAGGTGGAACAATAGACTTTAGTTCCAAGGATGTATAGATGAGTAAGAAAAGAACCTAAAATGTATACCCCACCTAATTTTTGGTTTAATTTTTTGTTATATTTTATTAATGATGAACCTAGGTAAATTAGGGAGGTAGTCTACTCAACATAGGGTAAAATATGGTCAAAATACTTGAAGGAATAACTGGACTCTTTACATAAGAATAAGATCATGGATTTGGTGAAAGTACTTAATGGAAGGAAGCATGTTGGCTGCAAGTGGGTGCTCAAGAAAAATTTGAATACAATAGATCAATTCTATAAGTACAAGGGTCGATTGGTGGGAAAATTTTATTCAAAAGTTGAGTGATTCGGGCTTATGCAGGAACGCAATAAAATACAGAAATACACATAAATGCAGAGATGCAAAAGAAATAATACTTCATTTCGTTAATATCACATAACTGAAATATGCTTACAGATAGAATGGAAATAAACTAGCTAGGGCACTAGTAGCTTATCTCTGAGAAGAGATGTGGCAGCTACAAGCCTCTAAACTATGTTACCATGAGGCTTGAAGGCCTATTTATTATTGAGAAATAATGGAAAACCATAAACATCCAAAAACCTAACCCTAGGAGATGAAACACCAAAATATGGGCCATGTTGGGGTAAAGTGGTACATCGATTTCCCAGGGTCGGAACTTTGGCATACAATCTCTGTTTGACACACATGATACCTTGTTAGAAAGATCTATCTGAGGAATAAAACTACTGACAAAAAATTTTGAGTCAAATAATTACATTTTCCAGAGGCGATTTTCCAAAAAAAACGTTGTTTAGGGCCTCAAAACGGCTCTAGAAGTTTAGGACCCGAAAAAACTGCCAAAAATAGTAAATTGTGCTACAAGTAAAGAAACTAAAAAACTAAAAAAAAAAATGTTTGGGTCCAAGTGGAATAGGTGGTGGCCACAAATATCCACATAGCTAATTCCTCCCCCCTTAAAAATAAATGGTCCCCATTGCATTGAATTCCTCCATGAGATGAGGAAAGTTCTACTGAACTTGGTCCCTGGTGAGCCACTTGCCCCAGTGAAGGAGTTGGCCCACTTTGATAAATCGATATAGTTGGACCCTGTACTCACGGGTGTTCTTGATCTGTGTGTTCATGATCCGATCATTTTTGTCTTGTTCCATGCATTCTGGGTTTAACTCTGTTGGTGTGAGTTGTTATGCCATGTTGGATGTGTCTAGTAGAGGTGGAAAGTAGGGCTGAATGCGGTCCACATTGAACAATGGGTGCAAAAAATTGAACACTGGGTGCAGACCAAGGAATGGTGGAATACTGAGCTCAAAGGAATTTCCCCCTATAACCTTGGAGATGGTGTATGGTCCATACCGGAGGGGGAAAAGCTTACAGTGGGGTCCAGCGAGGCACTCCTTTTGCAAATGGAGCCACACTTTTTTTCCCACCTGGAAGTTGTCTGGCACCCGATCCTGATCATTTCGTTGCTTGTTCTTAGCATTGGCTCTATCTAATATGTCATGAACCTGTTGGAGAATGTGCTGAATGCACTCAATGAAGTTTTTCGTCTTGTTAGCTTCATACTGGACATGAGCCAAATCTTCCTAAGTAGCTGAAAATGGCTTGGCTATGACAATGGAACATATTGGCTGGAATCCCAAGCCCACCTGAAAGGGGTTGTGGTCGGTTGAGCTATGGAGAGGCCGATTATAAATGTGCTATAGATAAGGGAGGCTCTCATCCCATTTGCGTGGATGATTTGAGTTGTACATGCACAGAATGTGTACAATCATCCTGTTGAAGACCTTTGTCTGGCCATCAGTTTGGGGATGGAAAGTTGTGGACTTGGTGAGCTTGGTGTCTAGCATTGATCAAAGGTTGGACCAAAATGTATCGAGGAACCTGTTGTTCTAATTTGAGATGATAGATTGTGGGATCCCAAAGTGTACCCACACTCATTCAAAGAAGAGTTTAGCAGTGGCTTATGCTATGATATTCTTCTTGTAGGCCTCCATAACGGCCATATTCAATAATCTGTTGACGACCATGAAAAAAAAGTCATTTCCATGCTTAGTAGAAGGAAGGTCTGAAATATAATCCATGGAGATGGATTCCCAAGGTCAACTAGGGGTAGGCAGCGGAGTATAGAGGCCTTGCTTCTTGATGGTCAGTTTGGAAATGGTGAAGGTAGTGCATGATCTGATGTACTTCCTGACATCCTCTCAAAGGTTCAACCAGTAGAAATACTTCTGCAGTACTGCCACAATTTTCTCGACTCTGAAATTCCCAATGAACCGACTGTAGTGCGCTTCCCAAATCATCTTGGCATGCTCGCTTGAAGGAACAAAAAGGTGTCCCAGGTGACATAGCAGTGCATTCTTAAGGTGAAAATTTGGAAATTTATTACCCTCCAAGAGCATATTGTATGTGTGGCCAAATTCTAGATTTATCTTGTAGAGAAGCAGCCAATCAAAACTCTCATATCCACAAGAGTTGAGCACAGTGGTTAGCACCACGATTTGTGGTCAGTTGAGGAAGTCTGCAACATTTTTGGTGCTGCCATTCTTATACTTGATATTCAAATGAAACTGTTGCAGATATGTGGACAAATTTTGATGGTGATTGTTCTAAAAATTCCTTTGTGTCTGTATGAACTGCAGGGGTCAGTGGTCTGTGTGGATGAATGATTCCTTCCCCAAAATGTAATGCTTCCATTGTCAGCAAGTCTGTACAATGGAATACATCTCTTTTTCATAAGTGGGATACTTCTAGACTGGAAAATGTCTCAATGTGATATGCCATTGGATTCCCCTGTTGAGTAAGAACTTCCCCAATAGCATAGTCATAGGGATCTCAAATGGTTGTTGCAAGTCTAGTAATGTGAGCACTGGGGCAGATCGGAGGCAAATTTTTAACTCTATGAACGCCTTATGTTGAGATTCAAACCAAAATATTTTTTCTTTCACTCTTCCCTTGGTGAATTGACTCAAGGGAAAAGTGATATGAGAGAATCCCAATGCGAACCTGCGGTAGAAATTAGCAAGACCCAGAAACTACGAAGATTTTCTAGAGTGGTTGGGGCTAGCCAATCCCGAAAGAATTGGATCTTGGATAGATCCACATGCACCCCCTGCTCATCAATAATGTATCCTAGATATGGAACCTAGGTCATGCCAAAGGTGAAATTCTCCAAATTGGCACACAACTTGTGTTTCCACAGTACTTGGAGGACTTGTTGAATGTGGTGGAGGTGCTCTTCCCAAGTTTGGTTGAAGATCAGGATGTCATCCAAGTACACTACTACATATGAGTTGGTGAATGGACACAAGATGTCATCCACCAGCCTCATTAAGGTTTTGGGAGCATTTGTCTACCCGAAAGGCATGACCAACCATTCGAAAAGGCCCTCCTTGGCTTTGAAGGCAGTCATACACACATCGGAGGGTTTGATTGGTACATGGTGATACCCAAACTTCAATTTGATCTTGCTGAAATATCCCCCCCCCTGAGTTGGTCTAAAAGGTCATCAATCCATGGGATCAGATACCTATTCCTGATAGTGATCTTGTTCAACGCTCAATACTCAATGCAGAGTCTCCAAGTCCCATCCTTATTCTGCACCAACGTGATCAGGCTCCCACAAGGTGATGAACTTGGTCGAATGTGACATTTTTATAGCATCTCCTGAATCTGCCTCTTAATTTTGTCGTTCTCCAGAATAGAGCGCCAATAGATTGGTCCATTGGGCAGCAACACACTTGGGGTCAGATCGATGGGGTGGTTGACCTGACAGTGCAAAGGCACCCTTGCAGGTGAGGTGAAGATGTCACCGTACTCCTTTACAACCTTGTCCATTTGCTTTTTTCGTGCGGAGGATCCCTGTTTGGAGGTTGTGGCCATAATATTCTTCTTTCCCTGAGGGCGGATCATCAGGAAAAAAAAATTCCCGGTTTTGGAAATGAGTTTACTACATTTCTTTGTAGTAACCAAAGAGATGGTGGCAGGTTGTTGTACCTTCGGTATCCTATACAACTTATTTCCAAAAGTAACAATAACAGAACGAGGCTGAGACTCATACACAAAATGTTGCTTCCACAAGTATGGTTGGCCTAATAATACATCACAAACATCAAGAGGAACAATGTCACATAATGCCTCATCGTGAAGGGCTTGAAATTATAGGGAAGGTGGCACTGTTGTCTGACGCATAGATCTCGTCCTTGGTGAAGCAACCCGATGGTGTATGGTTGTGGGTGTGCTGTGTTCGACAAGCCCAACCACTTCACGACCTCTACTGAAATAAGTTTCTTTTGGCTCCCGCTGTCTACAATGAACTGCAGCGGGGAACCCTTAACCCACATCTGGGAATGGAAGAGGTGATCCCCCTCCTTGAGATCTTCTAGTTCCTTCTTCTGGATCTTCGTGGTGGAAACGGTGGAGTTGGGATCCACATCGATAATCTACTTCCATTTTTCATTCCCCTTGTTAGGTTCTGATTCAGAGTTGGAGCATGCATCTAATTTAGAAGCCTTCAGCTTGGCCACTAGTGACTATTTGACCCAACACTCACTTGTGTTGTGAGTGGAGCCCTTATGGAACTCACACCACTTTCCTGTGTCCTTCTTTGGCTTCATGGTGTTGTAATTTTCTTGTGAATTTGGAGGGTTATCCTGGGCCACCTCGCCTTGGCTTTGTCCTTTGTTCTATGATTTGGGGGCACCTTCCCCCTGCTTCCGATTCACAGATCCAAAGTCTCTCTTATTCTATTTGAACTTCTAGTCGATCTTGGCAGCATACCAGGATGCTACACCAAGCGAGGAGATGTCGAGGAACTCCATTTCCTCTTGAATGTATCTATGCATACAACCGCGGAACTTCAACACCAAATAATTCTTTGAATATTTGATACCCAATTTTGTGCACAGGGTATGTAACAGATTCGTCAGCTCATGCACATCTTGATCCCTTTGTTTCCGCAACGTATTCCATTGCATGTAATTTTCCTCATAACTCCCCATGGGATAACATTGTTCCTTGATGGTGTCTCGAAAAGAACCCCAAGTGGGTGCAGCTAAAAATAGAGAGGGGTTCCTCTCATCCTTTTTCTCACAGTAGGTTTCCCACCAATCCTTGACATGGGGCACGGCTTTGAGGAGTGCAAAAGTAATCTTTTCCTGGTTGGAAAAGTCATGAACCAAGAAATACCCTTCTAATAGATTCAACCATATATCTATGACGCATGCATCTATTTAGCCCTCAAATATGGGAATGTCAAATTTTACTTGTAACTTAAAAGGATTTGCACCTCCATAGTGGCTGCAAGAGGCATATGTGCCACCGGTGGGAAGTTGTTGAAGGATATGAGAAAATTTATCCATCACCGTGTTCCTTTGTTTCTCGAGGGCCTCCTTGAGCAATATTTTGATAGGATCTCTTGCTCCCTCGTCTTTATTTTTGTCCCCCATGGGTGACCATCGAGGTTTGCGAGGTTGATATTGAAGAGATTCAACTAGATGGAGCCCTAACTCCTTATACCCTGAACTTATTGGGGCCATGCAAAGAAAGATCAAGAAAGAGAAGGCCACTTTGATCCCACTAATCCAGACTTATGCAGGAATGCAATAAAATAAAAAAAATACATATAAACATAGAGATACAACAGAAATAAGACTTCATTTCATTAATATCACATAACTAAAATATGCTTACAGATAGAATGGAAATAAACTAGCTAGGGCGTTGGTAGCTTATCTCTGAGAAGATATGTGGCAAATACAAGCCTCTGAACCGTGTTACCATGAGGCTCAAAGGCCTATTTACTATTGAGAAACAATGTAAAACCCTAAACATCCAAAAACCTAACCCTAGGAGATGAAACACCAAACTATGGACCCTGTTGAGGTAAATTGGCACATCAATTTCCCAGGGTCATAACTTTGGCATACAATCTCTGTTTGACGCACATGATACCTCGTTAGAAATATCTATCTGACGAATACAACTATTGATAGAAAATGTTGAGTCAAAGACTCACATTCACAGTGATTTTCCAAAAAAAATGTTTTTTAGGGCCTCAAAACGGCTCTAGATATTTAGGACCCGAAAAAACTGCCAAAAATAGTAAATTGTGCTACAATTAAGGAAACTGAAAAATTGAAAGAAACAATGGTGGGGGTCCAAGTGGAATAGGCAGGTGGCCACCAATATCCACCTGGATCATTGAGGAGGTAAAATTTGGTGAAATTATTTCTACCATTGCAAAATTATATTCCATTAGAGTACTAATGTCTCTAGTTGAAATATTTTATACACATTTAGAGAAAATGGATGTAAATACAATGTTTTTGCATGGTGATTTAGAAGAAGAAATCTACATGAAACAACTTCATGGATTTGTAGTAATGGGAAGGGAGAATTTGGTATGAAAGATAAAAAATACCTTTCTAGTACAGATTAATCAACCGAGATGCAGTACCAAACTTTGATTCATACATCCAGGGATTGGAATTTTTGAGAAGCCGAGCTAATCACTTTGTATATATCAAGTCAAAAGAAAAGTGTTTCATATATGTAGTGTTTTGTGTCAATGACATGTTGTTGGTCCTATCCCTGGAATTCTATATGAAGGATCTCATTATTTCACATGTCCTTCTTGGAATGGAGATCAACATAGATTGTGTAATTAGGAAACATCAGGTAAATCAAAGGAAGTGCACTAGGACAATTTTAAAATGTTTCAACATGGAGGATTGTAAACTAGTGATGTATTGATTTATGTTGGGGAAATACTAAATAATGAACAATGTTGAAAGACATGGGAAAAAAGAGAGGACATGGCCCATGTTCCATATGCAAGTGTTGTAGAAAGTATGTTGTATGAAACGATCTACACTTGATCATATATTTCTCATCTAGAAGGATTAATGAGTGGATACATGAAAATAACCAGTAAATAGAATTGGTCCACTGCTAAAAGAGTATTCAATTATTTGCATTGCACTAGTGATGATGTGTTTTTCTACCATGGAGGACCTAAGGATGCTAGTGAAACAATAGTACAAGGATTTTTTTGTGCTAACTGGGTTGGAAATCTAGAAAAAATAAGTTCAATTAGCATATATGTATTCAAGTGGTTTGAAAAAGATATTATCTGGATGAGTAAGAGATAGATGGTCATGGAATTATCGTGGATTGAGGATAAATACACATAAAACACTCATGCAAGAAAGCAATCAATTTTGTTGTGTTAGCTATGTTCAAAATTGATGAATAAATAAGGATAGGTTGTGATTGTCATAGTTTAATATTCCTAGAAAACAACCCAACTTACCATTCAAGGACAAAACATATTGATTTATAGTACCATTTCATCAAATATTAGTGGAAACAAAGAAGGTGATGTTGAAAAAAGCACACATAGTGAAGATGTTGTAGAATTTCTAACAAAGTTGGTGAGAGTTGGTAAATTATCTTAGTGTAGAGAGAATTATGAATTGGGGACCTTGGTTCACTAAAAGCATGGTACTAAAAATTCATGCAAAATATACAAGCTGGAAAATGTTTAGGTGTTTTACTCTTTGCAAGTTATCTTATTTTATCATATTTTAGTTAGTTGTTTGAAAAACCAAGTAATATGACTAGAAATGAATCTCAACAAGTCTAGTTGGGAATAATCAACTACGAACAATAAGTCGATGGGATGGTATTAATAATTTCAATGAGAAAACAAGTGGGTATTTGAGTTGATAGGATGAAATTCAAGCTAAGATCAGTTACATCAATCAAAGTCGACTGCGATATCCCCTGGTTAATATTTCTCTCATTGTAAATAGTTGTAATTATTTAATTGGTGGAGAGAGGGACACATATTCCATTTCTTGAGGGAATGGATTTTTAAATATAATTCCTAGTTGGTTGAGTGGTTTTAAATGGGAATTGTATAACATAACTTAACTAAAATAAATAAGGATATGTCCAAGTGTCCCTTAATTCCAACTATATGCAAGGAAGAGGACAAAACATTAAAGGCAACATGGGTTGTATTGTACAAGGAGGTTGATTGTTGTGAAAATCATGGTGAATGATGGGAAGTTAGTCCACTGGGAAAAGAGGGAGGACCTTCATCAGGTATCCATTTATAGACACGCTCTCTCTCATGCATGCGCATGGAGGAATATGTAGAGAGAACGAGAGTTTTGAGAGTGCAGAGAAGGAAACATCTAGAATTTGCTGTGGATGAGCGCAAAGAAGGAGCATCTAGAAATTGTTGTGGAAAATCGTAGAGAAGGCAACATCTATAATTGTTGTTGCTAAGTGCTGGAGAAAATTTAAAAACTAGTTGAAGAAGCCTCACAGAGGCTTGCTGGGTAAAAATCACCGTAGGGAGTAGTGGCTTTCCTATAAGGCTAAAGAAACCAATAGAATCTTGTGGATTGATGAACCTAATGGATTGGGAAGAGTCACTCGGGTGCTTGTGAAGGCTGAAGAACCACTAGGAGTTTCCTTGGGGATGAAGCCCTAGTAGTGCTTGACTCGTTGATGAACCACCTGGAGAGTGTCTTCTTTACCCATCATCAGCTTAACCACTAATGAACCTTCCTTATTGTGGGATATCTTCTCTTGCAAGTGAGCTAAATTTATCTGCACTGGGTTATCTTGGCATGAAGGTGATTATTCCTAAAATGTTTGAATGATAATGTGTGTAGCTGGTGGATGAAGGTAGTGTGACCTTGTAGCATCATGTTTTAGTTGTTCTGTTGGTTAAAATTTCTCAACAACGAGCCACCTTAAGAACTGAAATTTGGCTCAAGGGTGACAAATCCAAGGATTTGGCTGCAACTCATCTATGGTTGGGTGGAGAGTTGCAGTCCCGATCTCAGTTTTCATGCCTTTCAATTTATAATATAAGTGATACTCAAGCTCTTGTAATTAAATGTCTAAAATGTGTTCATTATGTTTTTTACGATCCTGTAATGATGCTAATATAATTCTCAAGTACATGTTTTATGCATGTGAATCGAATTAGGAATGATATTTCCTATCTACTTGTGGATGGTTGATTTCCTGTAGGAATTTTGGGAATTGTTTGGTTTCATATTGCTTTCATGAGTTTATTATATGTCTATTATTAGTCCAAGATACTAGTAGATATCTGAGTTAATATGGGTTGATTTATGCCAATTATTATCAACCTAAGAGGCCTACAGACCTCTAAGTTATTGTGAGTTGATAATTTCTTAAGGGTCTTAGTGAATATGAATGGTCCATTCCATGTCCTATTTATTATAACGCTTAAATAATTGGATCTTAAGTGTTCCGTTATAGGTATGTACAATGGTTAAATGGGCGAATACAATCCCTATCAAAATCTTATGAGAGATAAATCCAAAGCAGATGATATAAAACCTTAAGTGTATCAAGCTAACTTAGGCCTAAGTGTCCATAAAAACCACCATGTCCAAACATGTGTGTGTTTACAAACAAAGGGGAGAGTGGGGTTAAGCCTTGATACTTTAAAAGGGTTGGGCATTGAATTATGTCGATGTGGGCGCTACAAAACCATTGCGATGAATCCTAAATTCATGTCTTTTTCTTATTGTGCGCAATCTTCAATTGCTTGGGAAAATTATTTCAAGACACGTCAACTTCCTCCATTGGTCTCGTAAACCAAGATGTTGGCTCTACTCTTCCATGTCAGCCCAAGATTGAGTTACCCTAATGTTTCCCTTTGTTGTAGGACCCAAGGAACAAGAATAGTTCCATCAATGAATGATATTGACTTCTGTTATTTCATGACCCTAACATTGCTACTCCTTCAATTTCCCAAGAAGACTAAAAAATAATGATATATGCTTATGGCACTACTTTCTTTGGCTTCTTTAGGGAATTTTTTCTCTGCTTCCATGTGAGCTTGAATCCTTGTCATCCCAACTTGTTCATTGGAGCGCACTCTTTAATTATTTTTGGGATATCCCTTCCGAGATGTTGTAATTTATTATGATTAAGAGCGTGTGGGCATGTTCCATCTTGGATTTCTTTCTCATCACTTTCCTATATTTGACTTGGGACAACTACCACATCATCCCAACTCCACATCACCTCGATGGTTTCGGAAAAATCACATAAAGGAATGCCCATGATTGAAGTCTTGGGTGAGGTGGAAAGGGTCTCTTGCACAATCCATACAAAATCACCCTTATATTATAATATACGCTTCCAAGCCATGCACATGGAAGGTTGTGACCTAGTATGTTCAATTCAACAACTTCCAGGTGGCTCATGACATGGGAAACCATGAGGGAACTACGAGGGAACCATGTGAGTTCCATGTGGCAAGCCCGATGTCATGGTATTATTTAATTTCCCATGACTTCAATCGACCATAGTTTTATATCCCAGAGCTAGATTGGAACAAATGATATACCACATGAATCATCTCAATAATATGAATGTGATGGTATCATTTGTTTTGAGTTTTAGAAGGGTAAAATAAAGAAAATAATTTAGGCCCCATTTCCATAGTGAAACCTTAGGGGTCAGGTCATCATAGTAAATTCCTCCTTATACCCTCATTTTGGATTAGGATTAGGATGGGGAATGATGTAGAGTGGTATCAGAGCATCCAGGTTCAACACTTGGACTGATTGTCTCTATCACAGGAAAAATAATAAAAAGGTTCCTTCAAGCCCATGGGAATAAGTTGGTAATCTGTTACAAAGTTAACATAGTAAATGGGTTTCATATTAAATTTTAGAAAATGGATAAAATAAATTTTTAGGTGTTAAAAGTAGGCCTGTGATTGACTGATTGCAGGTATGGTCAATATGCTAACCTTGTGATTTAATTATGTAGTAGGATGAACCACATTAGATGGTTTGAAATGTAAACCAAATCCTAATGATGTGATTAATCCAAAAGACATTTATCTACATTATGGATCACAAAAGTTTTAGATCTAACATATGTAATAGGATATTAATGTTTGACTTGACCTTATTGTGATATATTCTAATGATTGTTCATGGTTTTATTGGTATTCATGTTATAACATGATATGTTTGATTTCATCCAACTACATATTTGAAACCTACCAAGAGGAATCAAGGTGATAACCTTCACGATGTATATTGAATTTTATTAAATATAATAGGGGTGTGTGTGCATAAAAACACATAAAGTTTAAAGACCAAGTGAACAACAAGGTGTGGTACAATACAAAAGCAATAGACCAAGGAATGAATAGAAAAATGGTGCAGTATAGCTCCAACCAATCACAACACAGATAAAAGGAGGAAAGGTCAGTGGAATAGTAAGGTGGGGAAGACTCTCCTGATTGGATGGACATGTTGAGAAGCCTAAGAGCATAATTAAGGAGCTATAAATATGACAATGAGAGGCATTTTAGTGCTCAATAAAATCAAGTTGAAGTCAATGCAGTCATATTGCAAAGGCTATCAAACCTGCAAAGGCAGAGGTGACATGAGCTATGGGATAGTCATAGAGATAGGTAGAGCCCTTTAGAATAAAAGGAGAAAAAAAATGGGGCAAATGGTAGCAGGTCTAGGAAGAGACACAAGGAGGAAATTGAAGACACAATGAGAGGGAATGCACCACTGAGTACCCTATAGAGAAGAACTAGCATCTATGAGTATCACTATGGTAGACACTCTAGCTCTACTACCAATAGGCATTATATGCATCATCATTATCAGATAAAGAGAGAAAGGAACTATATTCCATAGGAATTTAAGAAGGAAAAACCACCCACATTTGATGGAAAGATGAATAAATATAAAGATGCAGAATCTTGGTTGTTAGGAATGAAGAAATTATTCAAAATTCACAACTATTCTAAGAACATGAAAGAAAATGTAGCCATTTATATTTTTAAAGGAAAGACTAACATTTGGTGGGAGGGCATGAAGAATGTAAAGGGAATAAGAGAAGAGGAGTTTTCTTGGAGGGAGTTTGAGGATTATTTCAGGAAAAAGTATATGTCCAAGAGACACTTCGATAACAAGGCGAAGGAATTATATGAACCTAAATTGGTCCATATGACATATGATGAATATAGAACCAAATTTATAGAGTTGTTAAGGTATGTTCCTTACCTTAAAGAGGAAAAAGCAAAGATTTAAAGATATGACAGTGGACTACCACCATCCTTCAAGGATAGGATTGAGTTTGACGAGTCCAAAACATTGGAGGATGAAATTCAAAATTTGACACATTGTTACAAGTATTCCAAGCATAGGAATGGGTTCAAATATAATTAGAAGCCTAAAAGTAGTGCTAATTTCAAAGGAAAATTCAACAAGAAATTAATGAATCACATACAACCCCTTCTACTCAAGAGATTCAATGAAGGCTCAACACTATAGGAAAATATAGTTCCAGTTAAGAAGGAGCCAAGAGTTATGGGAAGGGTCCATATAGGTGTTGGATACGTGGTTAAAATAATTTGAGACAATATTGCCCACAATACAAACACTTTGGCCTAAAATTGTACAACGAACATGAAGCACAAATTGTGGGAGATGTGTCAAGTGGTATGCCCAAGATCTATGTTGCACTATACAATAAAAAAGAAAACCATCAAGATTCCATAATTGAGATGGAAGGTGGAACCGGAGGGAGAGTTCCAACTGGAATTTCTATGCCTCCTAAAATGGAGGAAGCTCGTGCTATAGAATCAAGCAATCGAGTGATTCAAAGTGTAGTGGAAACATTTTGGGCCCAAGGAAGCCACATGGGAAATGGCTGATGAGATGAAGGCAACATATCATTTTTTTTACTAAGTAAATAAAATGTAAACACATTGTAAATGTTGTAGAGAGTTATGTATATAAAGCTACCTAAACAACAATGCTTAGTATAAAGCATGATTTTTTGTATATGGACATTGAACAACAAGGGCGGTGATCCCCCTAAGGGGGAGGGGACTGTGATAAACCCAGGTTAATATTTCTCTCATTGTAAATAAATGTAATTATTTAATTGGCTAAGAGAGGAACACAAATTCCATTTCTTGAGGTAGGAGATTGCTTGAGGGAATGGTCGTTTTAAATATCAATCCTAATTGGCTGAGTGGTTTTAGATGGGATGAGTATACCATAAATTAACTGAAAGAAGTAAGAAAAGTACAAGTGTCCTTTAGCACCAACCATAAGCAAGGAAGAGGAAAAAACATTAAAGGAAACATGGGTTATGTTGTCCAAGCAAGTTAAATGCTTTGGAAATTGTGGAGAATGGTGGGTAGTTAGTCCATTGGGAAAAGAGGGAGGACCTTCATACATGGATCCATTCATACACATGCTATCTCTCACACACATGAAGGGGGGAATATGCAAATAGAAAGATATTCCTAAGGCATGCAAAAGAAATGGAAGAGAGCAGAGAAGGTAACATCTAGAAATTGTTATGGATGAGTGTAGAGAAGGAGCATTTAGAAATTGATGTGGAAGAGCACAAAGAAAGAAACACCTAGAATTTTGTTTGTAAGCGCTAGAGGAAATTTAAAAACCAATTGAATAATCCCCGTAGAGTCTTGTTGGGTAAAAGCACCATAAAGAGAAGTGGATTTCTATAAGGCTAAAGAACCCACTAGAATTTTATGGATTGATGAACTTGTTGAAATGGGAAGAGTCACTCAGGTGCTTGTGAGGGTTGAAGAACCACTAGGAATTCCTATGGGGCTAAAGCTCTATTATTTGACTCACTAATGAACCACCTGAAGTGTTGTAGCTCTTTTTCACAGTTTCCAAAATGTGAAAAGAAAAAATTATATATGCAAAAAAAATCTCATGAAGAAAAATCAGGTTGTCTAGGATGGTGTTTTGTTTTAAAATAAAGCAGAATTAATTTTTCATTGAGATAGTGGACCGTTGCAATAACACATGAGATTTGGACGTGGGGCCCGGTGGGAGTCATAAGGTTCAAAGGATTAAATTTCGGGAAAATTCAACCCTTGATGTTGACGGTGGGGTTGGTTATTTCCCATACGAGAAACCCAAAAACATAACTAGTGTGAATTTTATCACCAATGGTGCCTCCGTAAATACGTCAATAGGTAAACTTATCTCCCTTGATTGATGACGAAGATCATTTGCGTCATCACCCTCTGATGGGGCCACTTGCCGCCATGGGTGCTCCCATGGGCGGTAAGGGGATTCCATTGAGGTCTATAGCAAGTGAGCGCGATTGGCCACATCACTGACACATCACCTCATACCACTACATCATCACTGTCACGTCATCCACATCATCCCGTACACCCATAAATTCTTCATTTAATTCTATTTTTCCCCTCGTTTTTCCCATTTACCTATAAAACCTCATTTTCATGCTAAAATCTCACTCATCTATTCAAAGTTTCAAAGCATCCATAAGCTCATTCATGACTGCCAGCTCATTAATTTGGATTCCAATGCTAGCCAACGATATCGAGGTATTTATTCACTATGTCTACCACACTCAACTATTCAAAATGTCAAAGAAAGTTGCTATGGTAGGTTCCCCCTCATGGAAATAGAAAGAGACAATTTCAACCCTGTCTACTCGTTAAACCTGATGGAACTTGGCCAAGAGATTTTAGTTGGCCAATTGGACTCCCCTGTATACTCCACAGATGTAAAATTGGGACTATTTTCTACCATTATCCCTCAAACATATGTTTATCCAAAATTTATCACCTGGTTGGTATTTTTCATGTATCCTCAGAAATTTTTGTGATAAATTCACTAGGGGGGGACTATTTTTCAAGTCTCTACTTTATTAATCCAATAGGCTCTTGATTTTCCACATTCAGAATGTTGTACTTCATTTTTCTGAAGAAACCATGTTAGCTAGCTTTCAAAATGTGCCTGGAAAATATTATGCCAAAATTTCATTCTATCTTATGTTAGCAAGACAAACTTTATCTCTAGAACCAACTCAGTTTTCCCTAGAAATATTTGTTTAATATGTTAGGCCAATATTACAAGTTATTACTAGGTTTTTGGGAAAGGAAAATACTTCTGTTATTGACTGTGCTATTCTAGGGATGTTTACTTTAATCTTGCAACCTGAAATTTTTCTTGATATACCAACCTTATGGGAGGGTTTAGTGAACTCTCAATTGTCAAATCTAAATATTACTGGTTGTTTCAGATTTCCATCTCTATTGATCTACATGTTCCTTTATGTCCATGTATTAAATTTCATGCATTTAGGCTTGAACATAATGGATCCACACAAAAAGAAGAAGTCAGTAATTGGATAGAAATTGTAAGGAGTCACCCTAATCACAAAGGTTTTTCCTATTTCACTTATTATTTCATGTCAATTGTATATTCCATTATAAATGTCTTTGTTCCACCATGCCTCTTTCTAAAATCCCAATCCATTTTACAACTCAGAAAGGATGTCAAAGTGGGGGATTGGTTCTAGTTTGAAGATTATGTTGAGATCAGATTATATGGAGCAGAGGTTGCCCTTTATAGGATCCCTTATTTTCTACCAATGAGATTGTTTTATTTGGAATTCATTAGACAAATTTTGAATGTAGATCAAGTTCATTTTGTACCAAAAAAGAAGGGATATCTATTCAAGTTTCCTAAGACTGTTGGGCCTTTCATTGTTAATAATAGATAGACCATGGAGGAAGTTGAGAAAATGATTCAAAACATGCAACTTCAGCAAGGGTAAAAATGGCCTTATGACCCTCATCACATTATTTCAAAAAGAAGGGTAGAGAATCCTTATTATCCCTATATACATGAATCAAGACAAAATACTGAAAATTTGGCTAATGGTGGTAAATATGAAGCACAGAAGGGAATGAAGGTTTAAACTCCTCATCTTGCATAAAAAATATTGAAGAGAGGAATTGAAGAGATCATTGATCTCAATGGTGAAACTAGTCAGAGTTCCAAGAAATCAAAGCTACATGGGAAAGAAAAGGATTATGTGCCTCTGGTAGAAAGCTCCACTACTACAGTGGGTTTCCAATTACAATTTGGAGAAGTGCTATGCACACGTTATTCTCCTATTCCTGAAGACACTCAATAGAACTATGTTTCTATTTTGAAGGAATTATATGGTCAAATTGAAGAAAAGAATAAGAAAATTAGGGAAATTGTTGTCTCATCTCGAATCCCAATCAACATTAGAGTACCACACCATGTTTTTATCAGCCATGGATTTAGAAAGGAATCAAATTAGATTGTATTTTTCTCATCCCTCTTCTTTGACTGTTTCCTTAGCAACATGTTTCAAAAGTGAGAATCTAACTATGGATGCAAGGGAGATTCCATTGACTGACAAAATCAATCTGCACATGCAAACTATAGAATCAATCTATAGTGATTTGAGAAAAACACAAGCCTTATGAGGGAAGGTAATAGATTAGTTGAAACTATACAAGGAAAACTCCAGAGCCTGGTATACCCAAAATGAAGAATTGAAAAAGTTAATTATGAAGCTTGGGCTAAACCCTGAGGATAAATATGGTGTACAACAACTTTTGCAGGGGGGAGAATCAGAAATTCAAGTGTTGAGGAAGAAATTAAAATATCTTGCAGTGGAATATGTTATGGCCCTAGAGGTATCCCAGGTTTAAAAAGAAAAATATATTTTAACCATAGATATAATGAAGAGAAACAATGAAGTGGCTACCTTGAAAGAACTTAATTCTAGCTTGTAGCAAAAGTTGGATACCCATGTCTGCACCATTCTAGTGAAACCAGATTTAGAAGAACCAGTTGATAAATTAACCAGGGTTATGACTGAGTTTAAAACCTTAGAATATGAAATGAATAAAATACAGAAAAATCTGGATGACACCAAGGAACTTCTAAAATTTAAAGAAAGGCAGTTGACTACGGAAAATACAATGCATCACAATACCAAAAATATTATCAAACATCTTGCAATGAGATCAAAGAATTGAAGGAGAAGGTAAAGGGAAATATGTCACTTATACAGGCCAAAGAAATAATTTGGAATGATAGCATTCATCAAGTAAAGGATATTTGGTATTATATGTTGATTTTAGTAGAATAAAAATCCATTGTTAGAGACCTGGAAAGAATTGTTGTTGCTCGCAAAGAGAAGTCCCAACGAAGTGCCCAACTTACATAGAAAACGATTTATTTTTTTAATTCCAAATCACCTCAAGATTTAAGAATTACGAAAGTTGAAGATAGGACAAAGTGGTGTTAGAAATAAATAAAATGTTGTAGAATAATTTATACAAGAAAAATACAAAGGCAAAATTAAGGGATATCAAGCAATCTGTCCTAATATTTAATACAAACTTTTATAAAATGATTAGGGCAGGATTTCCCTGATGTTGGGACTGGGAATTTTTTTCCCATGGGAAACCTATGAGACTATTTTGGTAGAAGAAAAGAGTAAGATTGATTCTTCCCATGAAAAAACAAGTTCTTAAGGGGTCTACTATTGTCAATTACCTCCACAGATATTTTCAGTTGATTTGGATTATTAAAATGCTCCTTACATAGCAACCAACTTACATTCGGATCAACAATTTTAGGATGGATCGTGCAAGGTTTTCCAATGCCCGATTTCAGAATTGACAGTGTGGAAAAAGTGAATAGAATGTATGTTTCCAATTGTTGCAGTAGACCACAAATCTTTTACAAGCGAGCCTGCAAAAGAATAAAAAATTAGCCAACGAAAATTGGCCACATGTTTTATCTCATGAGATATTCAAGATGATGTAATTTGTAATGTTGACTCACAATTTTGTTTTAATTTAAAAAAAAAAAATCCTCAGAAGGACCAAATAGGACCTAAAGTAGTTTCTAAGGTACTTTTAGAATTTTGTGACAATTAACAATTTTTATAACTGTCATCATTGTAATGTGACTACAGAAAAAAATTTGGAGAACCATTTGGGGTTCTGAATTTTTGGCTTCAGAAGGGAATTTTTTTATGTAATGTTTCTATATTTTATTGGAGATTAAATAAATCTTTCAAGGTGATTCCAAGCAGTTTTTTGAATTTGATATGTGTTCCTGTTCATTATAATTCATTTGTTGTTATTTCTTCTCTGTAAGTAAAAGAGTAATGCAGTTGTTGGTTGTTTTTTATAATACATATTTACTGAACTCACAGTATATGTAATATTTAAATTGAATAACCTTAGTATGCACTCCTCTTTTCTATAAGCTCATATTTCTATCTTTCATATTTTCTGCTAAGGTTTAAGACAAGATTTTGCAGTAAGTAGCCTTCTGTTTTGAACCTTTTATCATTTATTTCCATCACCCTACTACAACTTTAAATCACTTTCATTTTCAGTGAGGTCGTCTTGAAAGGTGTTTTGAGTCCCAATAAGGGTTCTTTAACATTACCTATGAAGCACATTTCTGAACTATCGTAATGGTACATCAAATAAAATTCATTATATTTTTGTATGGATATCTTGAGCAGCTTGTTTAGTCAGTGATGTATCCTGGTGCTACATTAATTTGTCAATCCGAGATTCGTAAGCTGACGAAGTGTGGCGCACTATATGTGCAAGATAACCTATCTCTTACTTTTTGTCGTTTTTGGTTTTTTTCTTTTTATCTTGGTTGGTTTCCTAATGTGAGATGGAAATTCTAAAAGACAAGTATGGATATAAATTTTCAAGGCAATGATGTCCTTTATAATGATTTCCCAAACTTCAAACTTAAAAAGGATTTTAAAATATGCAATGACAAAATTAATTCCTAAAAGAAAATGAAAATGTGTCACTATACTAGTCAAACAAACAGTGAACTATTGACCATGAAACCCATTACCCTTGCTGCTGTCTAACACAAAAGAAACTGTACTCAAAGAAATCCAAATATTTGCAAGTAAAGTAAAGCTAAAATCAAATTACATCAATTCATATTCTGACCCCTCACCATTAGTCTCGCTATGGCTTTCGGAGGTTGATCGGATTTATGCGAGAGCATAGCAGAATAAACATATAACCATAAATACGAGATCACGACGGAAATAACACTTCATTTCATTAATATCAAGAAACTGAAATTTGCTTACAGACAGAATGGAAATAAAACTAGCTAGGGCGCTGGTAGCTATCTCTGAGAAGAGATGTGGCGGCTACAGGCCTCTGAACTGAGTTACAATGGGGCTCGAGGGCCTATTTATTATTTAGAAACAATGGGAAATCCTAAACAGCAAAAACCCTAACCCTAGGAGATGAAGCGCCAAAACTATGGGCCCCGTTTGGGTAAATTGGTGTTTCAACTTCCCAGGGGCGTAACTTTGGCATACGATCTCCGTTTGACGTTTACCATACCTCGTTAGAAAGATCTATCCGAGGACTACAAATTTGGAATGGGCAACATCGGTCCATGGACCCATGTTGCCCTCCGTTTTCCCAAAAAATGTCATTTAGGGCCTCAAAACGGCTCCGGAAGTTTAGGACCCGAAAAACTGCTAAAAATAGTAAAATGTGCCGAAACTGAAAAACTGAAATAGACAATGGTGGAGCCCCAAGTGGAATAGGCGGGTGACCACCAATATCCACCTGGATCATTCCTCCCCTCTTAGGAAGCAATGGTCGCCATTGCATTAAGTTCCTCCATGAGATGAGAAAATTTCTGCTGAGCTTGGTCCCTGGTGAAACACTTTCCTTGGTGCAGGAGTTGGCCAGCTTTGACAACCCGATATAGTTGGATCTTCTGCTGGCGAGTGTTCTTGATTTGCATGTCCATGATGCAATCTGTGGTGGCCTGTTCCATGCAGTCTGGATTTAACTCAGTTGGTGTGAGTTGTTCTGCAATGTCCGAGGTGTCCAGTAGAGGTGGGAAGTAAGGACGAAGGCGATCCACATTGAAGACTGGGTGCAGACCAAGGAATGGTGGAATACTGAGCTCGAATGCATTGTTCCCTACAGCCTTGGTGATGGTGTACGGCCCGTATCGGAGCGGGCGAAGCTTGCGGTGGGGTCCAGTGAGGCGCCCCTTCTGCAAATGTAGCCATACTTTGTCACCCACCTGGAAGTTGTGTGGCACCCGGTGTTGATCATGGCGTTGCTTGTACTTGGCATTGGCTCTGTCCAATATATCATGAACCTGTTGGCGGATGTGTTGAATACGCTCGATGAAGCTACTGGCTTTGTCAACTTCAGACTGGACATGAGCTGAATTGGCCTGAGCAGCTACAAATGGCATGGCTACGTCAATGGGGCATAGTGGCTGGAATCCCAAGCCCACCTGAAATGGGCTATGGCCGATTGAACTGTGGAGAGCCCGATTATAACTATGTTGTACATAAGGGAGGCTCTCGTCCCATGTGCGTGGATGCTTTGAATTGTACATGCGCAGAATGTGTACAATCATTATGTTGACGACCTCTGTCTGCCCATCTGTTTGGGGATGGAAAGCTGTGGACTTGGTGAGCTTGGTATCCAACATCGACCAGAGGCTGGACCAAAATGTGCTGAGGAACCTGCTATCCTGATCTGATATGATAGACTGTGGGATCCCAAAGTGCACCCACACTCGTTAAAAGAAGAGTTTAGCAGTGGCTTCTGCTGTGATATTCTTCTTGCAGGCCGCCATAATGGCCATCTTCGAGAATCTGTCGACGACCACAAAAACACAGTCATTTCCCTGCTTAGTAGAAGGCATGCCCGACATGTAATCCATGGAGATGGATTCCCAAGGTCGACTAGGGGTAGGTAGAGGAGTATATCGGCCTTGCTTCTTGATGGTCGGTTTGGCAATGGCACAAGCAGTGCAGGATCTGATGTGCTTCTCGACATCCTTTCGAAGGTTCGGCCAATAGAAATACTTCTGTAGTATTGCTACTGTTTTCTCGACCCAGAAATGCCCAGCGACTCGACTGTAGTGTGCTTCCCATATCATCTTGGCACGCTCGCTTGAAGGAACACAAAGGTGTCCCATGTGACATAAAAGTGCATCTTGGAGGTGAAAATTTGGAACTTGCGTACCCCCCGGGAGTGCCTTGTAAGTTTGGCCGAATTCTGGGTCACTCTCATGAAGCGTGTCCAATCCACGTGCCTGACGTTGAGTACGGTGGTGAAGCACGATCGGTGGTGGTGAAGTCTACCAGCATGATTGATTTTACCCTTCTTTCTCATGATGTTCAAATGGCTGATGGTAGGCTTAGACCACTTCGGTAAGATCGTGCACAACTTCCCTGTGTACGTATGACTGGGGGCACAGATACGTATGGATAATTGTTCCTTCCCCAAAATGTAATGCTTCCATTGTCGACAAGCTTGCACAATGGAGTACATTTCTTTGTCATATGTGGGGTACTTGCGAGGCTAAACAATGGAGACAATGTCTCAGCGCGGAATGCCAGGATGTCTGTTGATGGAGCTGCCCCAATAGCATAGTCAGAGGCATCTGTCTCGATCTCAAATGGCTGTTGCAAGTCTGGTAAAGTGAGCACTGGGGCAGAACAGAGGCGGTTTTTCAGTTCTGTGAACGCCTTCTATTGAGGTTCCGACCAAAAAATTTTTGCTCTCGCTCCTCCCTTCGTGACTTGACTCAAGGGCCAAGTGATATGAGAGAATCCCAACACGAACCTCCGATAGAAATTAGCAAGACCCAGAAAGCTGCGAAGCTCTGTTATAGTGGTTGGGGCTGGCCAATCCCGAATGACTTGGATCTTGGCTGGATCCACATGCACCCCCCTTTCATCAATAATGTATCCCAGATATTGAACCTGGGTCATGCCAAAAGTGCACTTCTCAAAATTGGCACACAACTTGTGTTGCCGCAGTGTTTGGAGGACTTGTCAGATGTGGTGAAGGTGCTCTTCCCAAGTCTGGCTGAAGATCATAATGTCATCCAAGTACACCACTACAAATGAGTTGGTGAATGGCCGCAAGATGTCATCCATCATCCTCATGAAGGTGGCGGGAGCATTCGTCAACCCGAAAGGCATGACCAACCATTAGAAAAGGCCTTCCTTGGCTTTGAAGGCAGTCTTCCACACATCGGAGGGTTCAATTGGTACCTGGTGATACCCAGACTTCAGGTCGATCTTGCTGAAATATTTTGCACCTTTGAGTTGGTCCAGAAGGTCATCAATCCGTGGGATTGGGTACCTATTCCGGACGGTGATCTTGTTCAGCGCCCGATAGTCAATACAGAGTCTCCATGTCCCATCCTTCTTCTGTACCAACACGATCGGGCTCCCACAGGGCGATGAACTTGGTCTGATGTGACCTTTCTGCAACAGCTCCTGAATCTATCTCTTGATTTCATCATTCTCCAGAACAGAGCGCCAATAGATCGGTCCATTGGGTAGCGGCGCACCTGGGGTCAGATCAATCGGGTGCTTGACCTGACAGTGCAGAGGAACCCCTGTGGGTGAGGTGAATATGTCTTCGTGCTCCTCCACAACCTTATCCATTTGTTGTTGTTGTGCAGAGGAGCCCTGTCTGGAGGATGTGGCCACAGTCTTCTTCTTGCCCTGGGGGCGGATCATCAGGAAAACGAATTTCCTGGTTTGGGAAATGAGCTTACTGCATTGTTTTGCAGTAACCAAAGAGATAGTCGTAGGAGGTGGTACCTCTGGTATTCTGTACAACTTATTTCCCAAAGTAATAATAACAGCACGAGGTCGAGACTCATACACAGCATGACGCTTCCACAAGTATGGTTGTCCTAATAATACATCGGAAACATCAATAGGAGCAACATCACATAATACCTCATCCGTGAAGGGCTTGATGCTATAGGGAAGGCGACACTGCTGGCTGACGCGGAGATCTCGTCCTTGGTGAAGCCACCCGATGGTGTATGGATGTGGGTGAGCTGTGGTCGGCAAGCCAAACCGCTTCACGGCGTCTGCTGAAATGAGGTTCTTTTGGCTCCCATTGTCGACAATGAACTGTACAGGGGAGCCCTTTACCCACATCTGGGAGTGGAAGAGACGTTCCTCCTCCTCTGGATCTTCCGGTTCCTCCTTCTGGACCTTTGTAGTGGCAACAGTGGCGTTGGGCTTCGCATCAATAATCTGTTTCCCTTTTTCATTCCCCTTTTCAGGTTCTGATTCGGAGTCGGAGCATGCATCTGACTCAGAAGCCCTCATCTCGGCCACTAGCGACTGCTTGGCCCGACACTCACCTGTGTTGTGAGTGGAGCTCTTATGGAACTCACACCACTTTCCCGTGTCCTTCTTTGGCTTTACGGTGTTGTTCTTTTCTTGTGGCTTTGATGGGTTGTCTTTAGCCGCCATGCTCTGTCCTTTGTTCTGCGGTTTGGAAGCACCTTTTCCTTGCTTTTGATTCACAGATCCAAAGTCTCGCTTCTTCTGTTTGAATTTCTGCTCAATCTTGGCAGCATACCGGTATGCCGTGCCAAGCGAGGAGATGTCGAGGAACTCCATTTCCTCCTGAATGTATCTGTGCAGACAGCTGCGATACTTTAGCACCAGATGTTTCTCTGAATCTTTGATACCCAACTTTGTGCGCAGGGTATGGAACAGATTCGTCAGCTCATGCACATCTTGGTCCCTTTGTTGTCGCAGCGTGGTCCATTGTATGTACTTGTCCTCATAGCTCCCCACGGGATAGTACTGTTCCTTGACGGCGTCTCGGAAAGAATTCCAAGTTAGTACGGCCGAGAACAGAGAGGGTTCTGTCTGGTCCTTGTTCTCACAGTAGGTTTCCCACCAGTCCTTAACATGGGGGGTAGCTTTGAGGAGTGCAAAAATAATCTTCTCCCGGTCTGAAAAGTCATGAACCGAGAAATATCCTTCTAACAAATTCAACCATTTATCTACAGCATCTGCGTCTATTTGACCCTCAAATATGGGAATGTCAAAATTTACTTGTACCTTAAAAGGATTCGCGCCTCCAGAGTGGCTGTTGGATGCAGATGCGCCGCCAGTGGGTAGCCGTTGAAGGATTTGAGCAAAGTTATCCATCATCACGTTCCTTTGTCTTTCGAGGGCCTCCTCGAGCAATATTTTGATAGGATCTCCTGCTCCCTCATCTTTCTTTTCGTCCCCCATGGGCGTCCGTCGAGGTTTGCGAGGTTGATCTTGCAAAGGTTCCACTAGATCGAGCCCTAGCTCCTTATACCCGACCTCGTTGGGGACCTTTAGAAGGATCGAGAAAAGCGGACCGCTGCGATACCAGCGATCGGTTATACGGAACGCGGAATAAACATATAACCATAAATACGAGATGCGAAAAAAATAACCGCCATTTCATTAATTACAAGAAGCCCAGAAATTTGCTTCAAGACAAAATGGAAATAAAACTAGCTAGGCGTGGGTAGCATCTACGAGAGACAGCTGGGGGCTTTCTAAAGGCTGTGTTACAATGAGGCTCGAGGGCCTATTTATCATTTAGAAACAATGGGAAATCCTAAACAGCCAAAACCCTAACCCTAGGAGATGAAGCGCAAAACTATGGGCCCCGTTTGGGTAAATTGGTGTTTCAACTTCCCAGGGGCGTAACTTTGGCATACGATCTCCGTTTGACGCGTACCATACCTCGTTAGAAAAATCTATCCGAGGACTACAAATTTGGAACGGGAAACATCGGTCCATGGACCCATGTTGCCCTCCGTTTTCCCAAAAAAACGTCGTTTAGGGCCTCAAAACGGCTCCGGAAGTTTAGGACCCGAAAAACTGCTAAAAATAGTAAACTGTGCCGAAACTGAAAAACGGAAATAGACAATGGTGGAGCCCCAAGTGGAATAGGCGGGTGACCAGCAATATCCACCTGGATCGGGAGGTAATCATAAACAACTTGAGCAATCTAATATCTAATTTGCAGAAAGAAAATGAACTAATATCAAACTACACATTCATACTTCAATCCCTCACCATTAGTCTCGCTATGGCTTTCGGAGGTAACTGATAATGACATGAGCAATTTAATATATAACTTGCAGAAAAATAAACTAACATCAAACTACACATTCATATACTGCAATCCCTCACCATTAGTCTCGCTATGGCTTTCGGAGGTAACTGATAATGACATGAGCAATTTAATATCTAATCTAACTAGTAAAGCAAATGTACAAAACTGAAATGAATAAAACAATGCTGGAATTAAAAACTAAGAAAAAGAAATCAGCAGAAGGACAAGATTGATTCCATGTCATTAGTCATTATAAAATGATGTGCAAATGCCCGGGCTGCCTATTGTAATCTGGAACAAAAACACTGATCAGTTAACAACAATATAAAGCATGAAAGATTATGGACAAAAGTAAAACGTAAAGCATGAAAGATTATGGACAAAGATGAAACGTAAATACCATGAAAGATGTAATATATATATACACGTGAATGACTATGGCACAATTAACGTAAGGAAATGAAGCATGAAACTATACAGTAATACACAAAACCTCGGCGTGTGCAGGGGCCCTCTGCACAATCCTCGGGAAGCAGCTATCAAACACGAATTGTGCTTATGAACAGAGTCTTTCTTATATATTCAAAATGCGGTCATAACAGAGAAATAATGTCACAGCACAGTGGCAACGCAATTACATTACAGAGCTAACTATTATGCGTATGAGAACGCATTATTTATAACAGAGGGTGATATAACTAATTCCCTAAAGTCTGCGCTGATAGAAGACACGTGAACAACCACGTCCAGAAATCTAGCATCATGGCTGCCGTGAAGATTAAATCTATGGAAAGTGGTTGTTGGATTCGGCTTATGGAGCCGTTTACAGGTGTTGATATGTCTCCCGTGATTTAGAAACGGCCACGCAAGTCTTCACGTGATGAAAAACAGAGTTCTGTCACCGTGGGACTCTACGGTTGACCACCACTTGGCTACCTTTGACCACAGCCTTCTTAGGTGAATTCGACTGAGCCAATAGGACTCGATCCATGTCCATGTCATTTCCAACTTGCCCATGTGGCTCGATTTGCCTGAAGACACCTGCAATATAGACTTTAACAAAATGGCTACGGAAAGTTGCAGCAGCTGCGGAAAGTGGCAAGATTCCGCAGCTAAATGAGCAAAAATCTAAATCAAACAGCAGACACAAAACATAGTTAAAAACCATTTTAGATGCTCTTTTAAAATTAATATGCAATGATATTGACAACTTAGAAGGTTCAGGTGAATGAAAAAGGTCTAGAAAGGTGTATAGGAAAGATGCAGATTTGAGACTCAACATACCCCCACTGTGAAGGTGTTGCATGTCCTCATGCAACCAAAATTTTGATAATCCTTCTTCAATTCATATGCCTTGATACCTCTGCCAGTACATCCAGTCCTCTTCTCCTCTTCCTTGGTGCTGCTAACATCCTGGGCTTCTTCATTAAGCATCTGAATTTAAGATTAATCAGTGCTCTACTTATCTTTTGGCATTTTTTCTTCAATTTCCTGTTCTTTTTCTGCCACAGTCCCAGATGTAGCATGGTATTGTCATGAATGATCTTGTCCAATTTGCTTTGTTCCTTTAATGCCTCATTTTCATTTTTAATGTGTCTATTTAAAACCTCCAACTCAAAGACTTCTTGTTTCAGTGATTGGACTAGAGCTTCTTGTGATGTGTGAGGCTGAGTGGATGAAGTGCTGGGGCCCGTGGTTGTCCTTTCTAAGGATTCTATGTAATCGTACACCTCTTGCTACTTTGGATCTATCTTAGGTGTCGTTTTCCCTGGGTTGTCCCCAAAATACTATGGAGGAGACTTGTCTTCAAAATCTGGCTGAAAAGGACTCATGTCAACATCTTGAGGACTAGTTTCAACATTTGACTGAGAATGCGGTGGACTATGTTCAACGTCTGGCTGAGAATGAGATGGACTATGTTCAATGTCTGACTGAGAATGAGATGGACTATGGCCAACTGGAGTTTGTTCAGGTGTTCCTTCTCCCAAATCAATAAAATGGGGTCCTTTTGTTTGTACTTTCCTCCACTTTCCTTTAAGCCTGCTGCTTCTTCTTACATACTGTGGACTACTGTCTTTTTCCTTTTGTTTTTCTTTTCCTCTCTTTTTAGCCATAGCTGACTGTTCCTAAAGGTGAACTAGTCTCTCAGACAATATTTGATGGTCTTCTTCTGAAGAAGGGGTTTGATGCATAGCCTCAATGCTTTTTCTCTCTTTAGTCTTTTCCTTCTTCCTTTTAGACAGTCTTTCCTCTCTACTAGTTCTTTCAACTGTGTTAGTAGGAGTACTTTGAGTTTTATCACTTGTTCTCCTTCTTTTTGGTGTACTGCCTTCAGGAGTTTCTTGGGGTTCTTCAAAGAAATTCCTAATTAAAAACTTTTCCCATGTGTCCTTTTTCTCTTTTAACTGTTTTTCAATCAAAATTTTCACAAGACCATGGTGATACAAATGTGGTTCTACGTCCCCCAGATGCTTTTGGATGGCTACAGACATCTTTTTCAAACTATTTAATAAAAATTATGGTAGATTGAGGGTCTGGCTCTAGAAAATTCATCAACAATCGGGTATGATACATATACATTGATCCAAAACGTCCCTCACAGGTGATAAACTTTTGAATGACCAACAGTGGACTGGCCCACTCTTCTTTTAAAGCATGAATAGGAATTCCCTTTTTAAAAGTAGTTACATCAATACCTGGGTTACGTAGGATCACTCTCCAGGCTTCATCACTAATGCTCTTGTTCTTGAACTAGCGTTCACCTTCTTGAGGGAGTTCTGTAGCAGCTGCTATGGATGCCTCATTCACCGTAAATTTGAGGTCCCCAATTTCTACCTCCAGACCATTGAAAGACCTTGCAAAAGCTTTTGTCACCTCTTTATGGTAGCCTCTAAACTTTTGAATAAACCGAAGCCATTTTGCCTTTTTCAATATATCTTTGACTTGCGGGTATCCTTCCATGAATTTGGGTCCCTCTGGTTCTGTCCTCAACAACTGACCCATCCTTCCTTCTACTCTTTAAAACTCGTCTGCGTGAGGAGGGTTTAACGGAGGTAAGATGGCTGAATGAGCGGAAATGAGCACGATTTATGAAGGAGACCAGTGACTGTAAGCGGATATCAGAGAATAGGTATACGAAATGTAGCGTAACAGAGAACAAAATGGGGTGAAGCGGAACAGAGAAGGGTTACGTGAGCACGGTGGAAATGCAGTTGTGAGATCAATAGAACAGTAGGAGGAGTAGAACGCATCCGGTAGTATTTAAAATTGGGTGGCTGCAGATTAAATGCAAGCACGTTTATGAAACGGCTACGGATTTTATGCGGCTGAAAGAAGCCGTAGTCAAATCAACCACGTTTCATCATTACAGGTGGAGTATCAAAGTACGAGTGAAGATCGGAGGCTTGATTATGGGACCGTTTGAAAATGAATGCAAGGATTGTGGGAGGATCATATAGAGATCGTGGAATGGTTACGAAGTTTGTCAACACAATCATTGCATATAATGGAGCTATGGTTTATAACTATGTAAAAATGTGCTTGAATGCTATTTGAAATAAATTTTTACTCATACCTTGGAATTCTTGCCATTTTTCATTGGTCTTCAATCAGTTGCTCCTCATTGATGTCTTTGAATGCCCCATGTCTTCATAATAGGTCTTAATACCTGCATTTGATTTCATGATTGTTGAACTAACATCTGGCTGTACAATTTTTTTGAAAAACAGAGTGGTAGCTGCAGAAACTGCTTCTGGCTGCGGAAACTGGTGTCAGGTGCGGAAACTAGTGTCAGGTGCGGAAACTGACACAGCTATTATTTGGGTGAATGGAAATAGATGGATGATAACTGACTAAATGAAAATGGTCATGAAAGAAAATTTTATTGGTGAAATGAAATGAAATAGATGAAATGAAGTGAAATGAAATGAAGTGGAGTGGAATGAAATGGAATGGAATGGAGTGGGTTGTCATAAAACTTATGAAATGAGAGAGAAATTTTTTTATTTTTTTTGGAAAATATAGGGTGTCAGGTGTTCCTGATTTTCACCCTCCATTTTCTGTATAAGACTGCCAATCAGTGATTGGTTTTCAGGCTTATATAAATTTTTTTTTTAAGCTAAAAAGAACAAAAAATAGGCTGGTGGAGAAGAAGAATTCTTCTTTACCAGCCTTATTGCAGAATTTTCTTGAAACATTTTGATAAATTCCTCTTTTGAGAGTGGCTTATGATAGAATTTTAATCTGTGGCCATTCACAATAAGAGGAGTTTGAAATTCATCAATGGTCTTGATTCTTACCGCTCCATTGCTAAAGATCTTGTCAATCTCATATGGCCCAAGCCAATGAGTCTGAAATTTTCCTTTAAAATTTTTAAACTTGGAATCAAATAGCAATGCCCAATCTCCTTCTTGAAACTTCTTCTCTTTGATGTATTTGTCATGCCATTTAGCTCTTTGATATTGAACTAGATCAGTTCTTAAAATTTCCTCTTGTCTGATCTCATCTAGCTCATTCAACTGCTCCATTCTATGCTTTTGGGCTTCTGATAGATCCATCCCCAACTGAACTGCCATCTTGAAGGTTTTGACTTGGAATTCAATGGGGAGCAGGACTTCTTTCCCATAAACAAGTTCATAGGGAGAATGTCCTGTTGTATTTCTCCATGTAGTTCTGTAGGCCCACAAGGCTTTAGGAAGCCTTTCTGCCCAATCTCTTCTATGTAGATGAATAGTTTTGGTGATGATACTTTCAAGAACTTTGTTTGTAGACTCCACTTGACCATTTGCTTGTGGATGGTAAGGAGTAGATCTTCTGTGCTTGATTTTTTATTCTTCCATCAACTTCTCCACCAAATTTGATGTGAATTGGCTCCCCTGATCTGTTACAATTTCTCTTGAAACACCAAAGCGAGTAAAAATATCCTCATAAAGAAAATGAACAACTGAATTTTCAGTAGCAGATACTAATGCTTTAGCTTCTACCCATTTAGTAACATAATCAGTGCAAACCAATATATACTTCTTTTGCTTAGATGGTGGGTTAATAGGTCCAATGAAATCTAAAGCCCATTTTTCAAAGGGTTCAATGAGTACCTGTGTTTGCAATGGCATTTCATTTGAAAGGGTAGGTTTCCCTACTCTTTGGCAGCTGTCACACCTTTTGACATATTGTTTTGCATCTTTGAAGAGGGAAGGCCAATAATATCCTAAAAAGAGGATTTTATAGGCCGTCCTTTTGTCTGCAAAGTGTCCGCCGCATGGTTCATCATGACATGCCTTAAGAATATCAGGCATTTCATCTTCCCTGACACATCTTCTGATCACAAGATCTGGCCCTGTTTTAAACAATTCGTTAGAAATCCATGAATATTTTGAACTCTCTTGAATAATATTTCTTTTTTCACTTGGAAATAAATGTGGAGGCAGTTTCCCTGTAACCAAATAGTTAGCAATATCTGCATACCAAGGAGTCTTAGTAGTTACTGCAAACAAGTATTCATCAGGAAACTTATCCTCTACAGGAGAATCTTCTTTAGTATTCTGAATCCTAGACAAGAAATCAGCTACTGTATTTTGTTTTCCTGGTCTATCCAACACAGTAATATTGAATTCTTGCAAAAGTAAGAGCCATCTTGTCACTCTGCCATTAGTAACGGGTTTGTTCATTAAATATCTAATTGCAGAATGGTCAGTATGAATAAAAGTTTCATAGCCTGTTATGTAATGTCTAAACTTATTAATTGCATGAACAACAGCTAAGAACTCTTTTTCAGTCACAGTATAGTTCAACTCGGTGGGAGTCAAATTTTTACTGGTGTAATAAATGGCATAAGGAATTAAATCTTTTTGACCCAACACAGCTCCAAGAGCTGTATCTGAAGCATCTGTAGAAATATGGAAAGGAAGTTTCCAATTTGGTCCTCTCAAGATAGGTGCTTCAGATGTTCTTGTTTTCAAAGTTTCAAAAGCTGATTGACAATCAGGATCCCATTTAAATTCACAGTCTTTTGTAAGCAACTTGAAGAGTGGAGATGCTATTTTAGTAAAGTTTTCTATAAATCTTCTATAGTATCCAGTAAATCCTAGAAAACTTCTAACATCTCTTTGAAAATTTGGAATAGGCAACTTGGAGATGACTTCAACTTTTGATCTATCAACCTTAATCCCATCTCCTGAAATATGATGCCCCAAAACAATACCTTCAATAAACATCATAAAGCATTTTTCATGGCTTAATGAAAGGTTTGTTTCTTTACATCTTATAAGGACTTTTTCCAAATTTTCTAATGCCTCTTCAAATGAATTACCATAAACTGTAAAATCATTCATATAAACCTCTACACAATCATGGATTAGATCAGAAAAAATTCCTAGTACTGCTCTTTGGAATGTTGCAGGTGCATTACATAACCCAAAAGGAAGCACTTGATAGGCAAAAGTTCCCCATGGACATGTAAATGTGGTCTTATCTTGATCTTCAGGTGCTACCTGAATTTGATTATAGCCACTAAAACCATCCAAAAATGAAAAGTACTTTTTACCTGCTAATGTATCTAATACCTGATCAATAAAAGGCAAAGGAAAGTGATCCTTCAAAGTTGCTTTGTTCAACTCCCTGTAATCAATGCATACTCTCCATTTACCATTCTTTGTAGGTACTATAACCAAAGGAGAAACCCATCGGCTATCTGAAATTGGATAAATGAAGTTTACATTGAGAAGTTTTTGGAGCTCTTCTTTCACTATCTCCCTAAGATTTGGATTCATCCTTCTTTGAGGTTGTCTGATTGGTCTAATGTTTTCCTCAATATAGATATGATGGATGCAAATCTTAGGATCAATACCCTTCATGTCAGTATACTCCCATGCAAATGCGGTAGAATGTTTTTGCAAGATTCTGGTTAGTTCTTCTTGTTGTGACTTCTCCAAATGTTTGTTGATATTCAATGTTTTTCCTGGAAAAATCTCAATAGTAGAACTACCAAACTCTTCCATAGAGTAAAGAGACATTTGTCTTGATGATAAATATTCTATGTCGGATTCCAACTGAAATTGTGTGGGGTCATATTCTGAAGATATCTCAAAATTTTCTAATGTGTTCAGAATTTGACTATCCTCACTGATTTCAGAAATGGTAAAGACAGGTTGTATAATGTCCTCATCATCAACCCATTCATTGTCTCCTAATTCTGTGATTGCTTTTGCTGGAGGATACAAATTGAATTTCTTTGTCGAATTACCATTAGAAATGTACATATCCCCAGATCTACAACTAATGAAAGCATCAGCTGTGGCTAGCCAAGATCTTCCTAAGATAAGTGGGTGCCCTCCTAGATTACTCTTGGGAGTCAAAATCATAAAATCTATTGGATATTCCCAAGAATCTAAGGAGACTGAAATATCTTCTAATACACCATCTGGTTTAATAATTGATCGATCTGCAAGTTGCAGTAAAGTAGGTGTAAAAAGAAGGTTAGGAAGTTTTAGTTGTTCCATAGTCTGTCTACTCATAATGTTGATAGCAGCCCCTAATTCAATCAATGTGTTTGGAATTTCTATCCCATTTATATGTGTCTTGACAATTGGACTACCTGGATCTACATACTTCTGCATGGTAATTTTTTCCATCATGATATCTGCAATTTTTCCTACCAGGTGGATTCTTCTTGTATCTCTTAGTTTCCTTCCTGGTCTTTTGAGACTCAACTCCTTTATTGTTTTTGCTAGAATAGGAATCTCTCTAATGGCTTGTAGCAAGGGAATCTGATACAAACATTCTTTAATTCATCTAGAAAATCATAGTTAGGCAACAAGATTTGTTTTTCCACCCCTTTATCAATTTGTAATCTTTCAGGGAAAGGAGGTGTGGATGAAGATGCAGGTTTCTCAACTATAGGAGTTGTGGGTGTTAAATTTTCTTTCTCTTTTTGAATTTTTGAGTTTTGAAGAGATGCTTCCTCAGAACCCTTATTGGCTTTAAGAGAGTCCTCCTCGGAGGTATCTTGCTCTTCGACATCTATAGAAGGTTTTTCTAAAACTCTACCAGACCTGAGTTGTACATCATTGAGAGGAACAATCATATAGGTAGGAAATTGTTGTCCTTCTATCATATAAGTATTCTGAGGATTTTTATTGTTAGGATTTGGCAATGGCTGAGCTGGAAGTTGATTTGTCTTTTGTTGGTATGGGAGCATGAGTTGAGGATTTGGATTTTGTTGAGAAGGTTGTTGTTGTGGAAATGGCAATGAAAGTGGTGGATTTGGGTTTGGAAGTTGTGGAGCTTGTTGATTTTGAAAAGATGGAGGATATTGATAAAATTGAGCAAATCTCCCATAAGGATTCCTTATAGACAGCCTTGTGGTTGATTCATGTGTTTTTGATGTTGGAGCTTAGGGGTTGCCAGGATTGTTGGTGGGGGTTGAAATTCATGAGGTTATTAAACCTTGATTTTTCACTTTGCGAGGTCTTTACGACAAGCAGTCTTGAATTTGGATCTTGTTGAAAAACTGACTTTGAGTCCGGGGAATTAGAGGACAATCCTTGGTCTCATGATTCTCTGAGCAAGTCATACAAGTTTCTACAACTTTTGCATCCAAGGGACATTCCCTTAAAGCATGTTTCTTCCTACATTTAGGACAAAAGATGGCTAGAGCATCAGTTTCTGCTTTCTGCTTGTTTTGAATTTTAAGGGTGTCTAGTTGTTCACTAAGGCTCCCTAAGATATCAGTTTTGAATTCATCAAGCATATTTCCAATCTCTGCCCTACTTACTGATCCAGTTGCAGATTTTTTTGCCCTGATAAGAGAAGGATCTCTAGGCCCTTTTCCCGTTTTAGATTTTCCCCTTAAGAGATGGACACATAGTTCTGTTATGTCACGAAGTGGAAGTTGAGAAATGTCTCATTTCCCCATCATGTTTAAAATATCTATCCATTCATCTCTGATGGATTTTAATAGAAGGGCTTTCAAATTTTCCTCATCTAAGTTGCTCATCTTTGCTCTTTTTAAGTTGTATTGAAATCTTTCAAGTAAATCCTCCAAATTTTCATCTTCTTTTTGCACCATTTTTAATACCTCATCCTTGTGATTGGTGGGCATGCAATAGTCCAGGTATCTATCCAAAAATGTTTGTTTCATATCATTTCAAGTCCTAATAGATTGGGTGACTAATCCCATGAACCATTTCAAAGCGGCTCCCTTCAATGTTGAAGGAAACAGTTTGAGTTTTTGAGAGTCTTCCATATAGTCATAGGTTCGGCACACGACTTCAAACTCAAACAAAAATGTTTCAGGATCCTCACTTCGCAATCCATAAAAGTTAGGGAGGACATATGGTGAGATATTTTTCATCGTTGTATGAGTTTTCTCATCAACTATAGGGAATCCAAACAAGTTGTCTCCTTCCCTATTTCTTCCATTATTACCTTCACCATTGTTGTCTCCATTGTTTCCTCCTCCTCTACCTCTACCTCTACCTCCAAATCCATCTATTATTTCCTCTTCCATGATAGTTTCTTTAGAGTCTTCTTCTATCAAGGGAGGATGAGAGGGAGTTTCTTCCTTTTCTTCTTCAGGTGATTCTACTTCTTTGATTACAATATACTCTCCTGTGGAAGTAAAGAAAGGGTCCTTTTCTAAGTGAGATTTGGTAGATGGTGTAGGAGAATCCTCTAATTCAGCTGCTCCTTGAATTCCAAGAATCTTAAGGCTAGGGGTAGATGGTGGTGAATCTTTTCTATGCCTTGAAGAAGATGGAGTTGTGAAAATCGAACTCTTGGCTTTAGCTATAAACCTTCCCCTAGAATCTCTTGCTCTATGCATGTCATTTTATTTTTATTTTTAAAAGTTGGGCTAATAATTCTCTTTCTGATCTTCCAGGTCACACTAGGTGCAAGAAGAGAGCATACTTAAGAAATTACTGAACCAATAACTCTCTTTTCTGATCCTCCAGATCACACTAGGTGCAAGAGGAGAGCATACTTCAAGAAGTTATCAAGTTTTCCCTTCTTTTATATATATATATATATTTTTTAAGAAATTGGCTACCTAGTTACACTTCCCCGGCAACGGCGCCAAAATGTTTGGTCAATTTAGTATGTCCTAAATTGCTACATTAATTTGTCAATCCGGGATTCGTAAGCTGACGAAGTGTGGCGCACTATATGTGCAAGATAACCTATCTCTTACTTTTTGTCGTTTTTGGGTTTTTTATTTATCTTGGTTGGTTTCCTAATGTGAGATGGAAATTCTAAAAGACAAGTATGGATATAAATTTTCAAGGCAATGATGTCCTTTATAATGATTTCCCAAACTTCAAACTTAAAAAGGATTTTAAAATATGCAATGACAAAATTAATTCCTAAAAGAAAATGAAAATGTGTCACTATACTAGTCAAACAAACAGTGAACTATTGACCATGAAACCCATTACCCTTGCTGCTGTCTAACACAAAAGAAACTGTACTCAAAGAAATCCAAAGATTTGCAAGTAAAGTAAAGCTAAAATCAAATTACATCAATTCATATTCTGACCCCTCACCATTAGTCTTGCTATGGCTTTCGGAGGTAATCATAAACAACTTGAGCAATCTGATATCTAATTTGCAGAAAGAAAATGAACTAATATCAAACTACACACTCATACGTCAATCCCTCACCATTAGTCTCGCTATGGCTTTCGGAGGTAACTGATAATGAAATGAGCAATTTAATATCTAACTTGCAGAAAAATAAACTAACATCAAACTACACATTCATACTGCAATCCCTCACCATTAGTCTCACTATGGCTTTCGGAGGTAACTGATAATGAAATGAGAAGCTTAATATCTAATCTAACTAGTAAAGCAAATGTACAAAACTGAAATGAATAAAACAATGCTGGAATTAAAAACTAAGAGAAAAAGATAAATCAGCAGAAGGACAAGATTGATTCCATGTCATTAGTCATTATAAAATGATGTGAAAATGCCCGGGTCGCCTATTGTAATCTGGAACAAAAACACTGATCAGTTAACAACAATATAAAGCATGAAAGATTATGGACAGAAGTAAAACGTAAAGCATGAAAGATTATGGACAAAGATGAAACGTAAATACCATGAAAGATGTAATATATATACACGTGAATGACTATGGCACAATGAACATAAGGAAATGAAGCATGAAACTATACAGTAATACACAAAACCTCGGCGTGTGCAGGGGCCCTCTGCACAATCCTCGGGAAGCAACTATCAAACACGAATTGTGCTTATGAACAGAGTCTTCTTATATATTCAAAATGCGGTCATAACAGAGAAATAATGTCACAGCACAGTGGCAACGCAATTACATTACAGAGCTAACTATTATGCGTATGAGAACACATTATTTATAACAGAGGGTGATATAACTAATTCCCTAAAGTCTGCGCTGATAGAAGACACGTGAACAACCACGTCCAGAAATCTAGCATCATGGCTGCCGTGAAGATTAAATCTATGGAAAGTGGTTGTTGGATTCGGCTTATGGAGCCGTTTACAGGTGTTGATATGTCTCCCGTGATTTAGAAATGGCCACGCAAGTCTTCACGTGATGAAAACAGAGTTCTGTCACCGTGGGACTCTTCGGTTGACCACCACTTGGCTACCTTTGACCACAACCTTCTTAGGTGAATTCGACTGAGCCAATAGGACTCGATCCATGTCCATGTCATTTCCAACTTGCCCATGTGGCTCGATTTTCCTGAAGACACCTGCAATATAGACTTTAACAAAATGGCTGCGGAAAGTTGCAGCAGCTGCGGAAAGTGACAAGATTCCGTAGCTTATTGAGCAAAAATCTAATTCAAACAGTAGACACAAAACATAGTTAAAAACCACTTTAAATGCTCTTTTATAATTAATATGCAATGATATTGATGACTTAGAAGGTCCAGGTGAATGGAAAAGGTCTAGAAAGGTGTATAAGAAAGATGCAAGTTTGGGACTCAAACTAACCTCTACTCAACCAGGGGTTGTCTCAGATATTACAACATGGAGAGTGTATTATTTACCCATCAGTAGCTCAACCACTAATGAACCTTCTTTATTGTGGGCTCTCTTCTCCTGAAAGTGAGCTGGTTTTCTTTGCATTGTGGTATCTTGGCATGAAGGTGATTTCCTGAAATTTCTAAATGATAATGTGTGTAGCTGGTGGATGAATGCAGTGTGGCCTTGTGGCATCCTGTTTCAACTATTATGTTGATTAAAATTCCTCAAAAACACTCCAACTCAAGCACTGTAATTTGGCTTGGGGGTGACAACTTCAAGAAGGACTTGGTTGCATATTGTCTATGGTTGGGTGGAGAGTTGTTGTCCCGATCTCAGTTGATAGACCTTTCAATTTAAAAGATAAGTGATACTCAAAATCTTGTAGTTAAATGTCTAAAATTTGTTCGCAGTGTTGGCTACAAGCCTATAATTATGTTAATTTAATGCTTAAGTGTTGTGTTTATGCCTATGAATCAAATCAAGAATGATATTTCCTATCTACCTATGGATGGTATTTTCTTGTAGAAACCCTGGGAATTGTTCGAATTCCTGTTGCTTTCATGAGCTTATTATACATATGTTATAATTCCAAGAGAATAGTATATTTATGATTTAATATGGGTTGATTTTTTCCAATTATTATTAGCCTAAGAAACATAGAGGCCTTTGATTTGTTATGAGTTGAATTTCTTAAGGCCCTCAGTGAATATGAATGGGCTAGTCCCTATCCTATTTATTGTAACGCTTAAATAATTGGAGCTTAATTTATGTTCCATTATATGTATGAACAATGGCCAAATGGAACAAGCCAAGCCATGTTAAAAGCTTAAGGGGGATAACTCCAAAGTGTACCATATAAAACCTTTAGTGCATCGAGGTAAGCCCAAAGTAAGGCCCAAGTTTCCATAAAAACCACTGAGTCCAGACCTCTGCGTGTTTACAGACAAAGGGGTGAGTGGGACTAAGCCTTGATACTTTAAAAGGGTGGGGAATTGAATTATGTCGATCCAGGTGCTACAAAACCACCACGAAAAACCCTAGATCTTAGCCTTTTTCTTATTGTGTGCAATATTTAATTACCCGGTGAAAGTATTTTTGGACACGTTAACTTCCTCCATTGGTCTCATCAACCAAGGTGTCGGCTCCACTCTTCCAAATTAATGCATCATTGATTCACCTTGAAGTTTCCATTTGTTGTACACCTTTGAATCTCCTAGGGGGACATGACCCAAGGAACGAGAATATTTTTTTCAATGAATGAAATTTTCTTATGTTATTTGATGAACCAGGGCTCGCTTCTCCTTCAATTTCCTGGTATAACTCAACAATCATGCCATGTGATCATGGCCCTAATTTCTCTAGTTTCTATGGGGGCATTTTTTCATTGCCTTCCATGTGATCCTAGAGCCTTGTAATCTCGAGTTGTTCCTTGGAACACTCTCTTTATTTATTTTGGGGACCTCCCTTCCAGGATGATGTACGCGCTTATTATTAAGAGCATGCAGGCTCATTTCATCTTAGATTCCTTTTTCATCACTTTCCCGTATTAACCCTAGTGATTTTAGACAAAGGGCATAAAGGAATTCTCAGGGTGATGTGGAAAGGGTGGCCCGCATGAATCATACATGATCACCCTTACATTATAATGTATGCTTACAAGCCATGCACACAAAAGGTTGTGAACTAGCATGTTCGAGTCGAAAGCTACCAGGTGGCTCATGACGTGGACAACCACGAGGGAACCACGTGAATGCCACATGACAGGCCCAATTTCGTGACATTATTTAATTGGCCATGACTTCAATCAACCATATATTTTAATTTGGGAGCTGGATTGGAACAAAAGATATACCAACAAAATTGTCTCAACCAGATGAATGAGTCGGTATCATTTGTTTTCAGTTTTAGAATAATAAATGAAAGTGAAAAATTTAGGCCTCGTTTCCATAATGCTACCTTGGGGGTTGAGTCATCAGAGTAATATTCCTCCTTTTTATCTATTTTTGGATTGGGATTAGGAGGGAAAATGTTACATCGATGAGTATTTAAGTGGCAAACGGAAATCAAAACTTGACTGGAGTAGTCAAAGGGATCAAAATTGGGAATATGTGAACAATTTACCTATACTAGTGGTTTAATGGTGGTAAAAAGAAATCAACTACAGTAGAAATTGGTCAAAAAAATGGTTAGGATCCCGAGATTCCTAGGATATCACCCAATGATATTCCACCACCTATACTGATTTGAAAAGCTACAAATTAGGGTTTTCTATGCCTATAAATAGAGCATGATGTAAGGCTAATGAGAGACATGAGTACATGATAAATATTCATGATCGATAAGAGATTGGGTGATGTATGAAGGCATTGGTATTAGGTGTGGACTAAGGTAAACATTCATTGTAACTTGGCTATAATATTCAATTGAGAATATAAGAGTGGTGAAGCTTAAAGGTTGGTTTGTTTTCCTAGTTAAGGGTTTCAACAGTAAAATATCTATGTGATGTGTGAATCTTGATGGTGTGTCACTTTTTATTTTACGTTCATTAATTTCTTTGAGGTGCATTTAAAGGTTTACATTATTTTATCTTCTTGTTTCATTCATATCTCTAATCAACTTTGTATTATACTTTTGGTTTATTTTGTGTTTATTAATTTCTCTCATGTGCATTTAAAGTCTTATGTTAATTTCTCTTCTAGTTTCGCTTATATATCTAATCAACTCTATATTTATAATTTTGGTATCTGAAGTGTAAATTAGGTGCCCTAAGCCCAAGATTGTTAAGAGGTCTCTAATGTAGGATTTATATTTAATTTTTTCACTACAATAATTTATATTGATATACTGGAAGTTTTTTTTTTTAGAATAAGGTGAAGAAGACATTGACTGAATGAAGTAAAAGACAAGTAACAATTTTCTTGCAAGTAGTGGCCCATGATATGTTCAAGGAACTATGTGACTAGATGTTAGGATGGATAAGAGCTAGAAAAGAAATTATTGATGATATCATGTTCATTCTCATCTTTAAAATCAAGAGCTTGATCAATAATAAGTAGCCGGTTGGACATTTTATTCATTGCTATCCTACTCCCCTACCCATGCATGGGTCTCATCATCAGTAGTGGAGGGCCAACAATGTAATTTATTTAGTAGAATTTGGATGGAAAATTACTTTCTAAGTGTCATATTCTTAATTTTTTCTCTTAGTTAAATCATTTTCAAAGAAAATATACTTATTAACTCAAATGTAAATACAATTGTTTTTATTAAACTATGTATGATTTTTTGTGTATTTATTTTTAAATATACACTCAAATATAATTAATTTTATTTTATGTCGAAATTATTGTTTCTAACCATATGTTCACAATAATAGACTAAGAGTTCCCATCATTCTCATTGTAATGTTTCTTGTTGAAGTTAATATTTGTTGAACAATATTGGTTTTGTTTTTTTTTTTCTTTAGCAATCAATATTCTTCAAAATAAAAATAGAATGAACATTCTCATCATTCCTGTTGTAATGTTTTATGTTGAACTTAATATTTTTTGAACAATCTTAGTTTTTTTAATAACAATCAATTATCTTCAATATTATTAACAATATGCTTGTTAATATTAATTAATGAATTTTCATTCACTTTTCCAACAATAATTCCTTGTCACATAAACCAAGGGGTCTTATACACCAATTTGTTGTTTGTCTTCACTGTGAACTTAAAATTAGATCATCATCATCATCATCATCATTGTCTTAAAACGTACGTATTATTTAATTCTCATTCATTACCTAACATATTCCATGGGTAAAAAATTAAACTCTAAACTAGCATTAAACACATGTTCACGTTACTACACATTGATTTATATTCTACTTTTATAAACCAAATTAACTAAGTGAACGAATATCCTAACCTTGAGGATTTGTTTTTCATTTTTTTCAATTTAGTGATTAATTTCTCATTAAAATATATCGCTAATTCCCTCTTTGAACTAAATTGTCATGGATAACTAGTACAAGATCTATCTCAACAACACAAGTAAAATTCAACAACATCAAGCATATGAAGTCACATGGAATACAAAATATCACATGGATGAAGGCATGCTCTAATACCATTACATAACAACTCGAAATATAGATAAACTATTTAGAAATGTTACATAAGTAAATCAAAAACTAAAATCAATCTAAACACTTTGTTCTTTCAATAATCATGCTCCAATCAAGATAAGGAAAGAATAATAATAAAGGGACTTAACATTTTTTTTCCCTTTTCTCCTTTTCATTATCAAATCAAATAAATTAATTGAGTATAAATGATACTAATACTCTTTTTTATGCTCTTGATGCTACAATCACATAAAGTAGTCCACTTGAGTTCTCTTTGAGTTCCAAGAATTATTTAGTGGCTCAGATCAATGTAAAAATGGCATTGGAAAATGTAAGGCTCATAACCCTATGCCACCCTACCAGCACATGCATTGAGTTATGAATTCCTCTATTGAGGAAATGATCCTTAACACCCTCTCTCACAAGAAAACACTGGAAGTCCAAGATATTCCACTCCAAAATCATAGTATATTGGGGAAATGATCCTTAATGCTCTCTCTCACAAGAAAACATTGGAAGTCCAAGATATTCCACTCCAAAATCATAGTATATTGGGGAAATGATCCTTAATGCTCTCTCTCACAAGATAACAATGGAAGTACAAGATCTTCCACTCCAAAACCATACTAGCATCACGGATCAATGTGCCATGTTATTAAAATCACACTCCCTTTAAGTTAGGAGTTGATCAAATATAAAATTTTGGTATAACAACCACAACAATCAAATGAACAAAACCCCTAAGCCTATCACAAAATCAGGGATAAATTTCTAAGGCTATTAAATACAACCAAATTGAAAAAGATAAATTCACATACCAAAAACACACTTTAAATCAAATATTTGTCTAACAAACTAATTGAGTGAGTCCATGACCATTTATTTAAAGGAGGTGGGTAATACTTTACAAACTTTCCATTTATGTTTTGCCTTTATATAAAAACATAGCTATTGTGAATTAAATATAGTATAGATGATTGAGAGGATTGATTATTATCCTCCCCATCTAGGTTTAATTTCCATAAGTGACACGTTGAGATTTTCATGAGTGTAGCCACATTGGAACACCACTCTATGTGTTAATTTTTCAATATTGTTCTATGCAAAATCAATTAATTTAGCCCAATTTACTTTCCGTTAACAGTGCATCCAAATATAAGTAGTGTACATAACCATAAACAATAATTGAAGATAGAACAATGCATGTAGTGAAAAAGAAGACAATAACACAACCATAAGAGACAACAGATTGGTCCAAGACCAGGTGTTGGCTCGAGGGGTCCTGACCTAGGTTTGGAGGTTAAGGTTTGCCAAAAAACCCCTATACTACTGGCCCTTTCAACAGTGACATGCTTGCGCAGGCCAAAGTCTCACCCGAAGTAGTATGGGAGGGTGTTGGAACCAGGTTTCCGCACCCTGAGAGAGAGTAGGTAAGTCAAGCAAATCTGCGTTCGCAACCTATCGAGTTCACATAAGACAGGTTTTTTCACAGGTTTATGAACAATACAATCCACAGTATAACAGAGCTATTATCATGCACAGATCTAATCAATACCTTCACATCCACATGCATATCAGCAGTTATCAATACACGATATCATAACACATCATTAACAGTTCACAAATATACCATAACACAAACATATTCACATTGTATTAGTAGCTACAACAGATCCCAAAGGGTCACATTAATAGTAACACATTAGATCAGACATCATAAGGTACTTCAACAATACTCCACATATATCAATATCATATCCCACTTACAATCCCAAAATACTGCCTGCGCACACAGCCAACAGGGTCCACACATAGCAGGACATAGGATCTCTGCGCAAACAGCCAACAGGGTCCACACACAACAGGCCATAGAATCTCCGTGCAAACAACTAGTAGGATTCCTTACCCAAACAACCCACAATAGATCTAACAATTCACACTTAGCATCAGACGTAATTATCTTCTACCTTAAGACTCAAAATGTTCATCTATTTATATCGACTTAGCCTACACTTCCAATGGTCTGAAAACTGTGGTTTGCAGACTCTTGGTCTACCCTTGACCCATTACAATGCATTTGGGGCTTTGACCCACCCCAAAACCCCTGCGTTAGACTAAATAATACCAAAAATATACAAAATTGTACAAAATTCGCAACTTTAGGGAACCCTGTTCCAACAGTCCCCCAACATAATCTTGTGACTCGTCCCGAGTCACTGCGATGGTGGGGTCTCCACCTACGCTTGGAGCAGCCTGATCACATCTACCAATGGGGGTAGCACTCCTTCACTTTGTGCCGCATCGTTCTGAGAAATGTCTACCAACTTCTGTGAAGTCGGTCCCTCTGTTGCAGAGATGATGCTTTCCAGAGTCTGGTTGAGTTGCTTAACAGCAACATCAACGTCCTATGAGAGTTTGAGGGCTTCGTCAGCCTAAGGCTTTAGGCGGTCACTAAGAGCCTTCTTCTTCTGGCAGAGTTCATCAATATCATTCTGGAGGGCATGGCTGGTTCGTATTCGTGCCAAGCGCTAAGCGAGAATCAGAGTAGGCATGGTGGCTTCTAGTTGCTCAAACGCTTCTTCATTCTTCCGCAGGTCCTGGTTGATTTCTCACAGGAGAGGGTCGCGCTGTACCCTAGTCCATAACTGCATGGATGTTTCTAATAACTGGGCGCCCTGAGCAATCTGTCCTGTAATCACATTTGTAGCTACGGTAACCAGTGCAGCTCGCTGGGCTCGCACCTCCAGTGGTGTCTCTGGGTGAAACTTGGCCTGCAAGTCTGCGATTTTCCGTTCCATCTGTGTTTTAACTACCTGGATCTCTCTCTCAAAATTCTCCTGGTCCCAACAATGGAACCATTTGTTGGCTCGAGGGATCCTGACCTAGGTTCGGAGTTTAAGGTTTCCAACAAACCCCTATACTAATAGCCCTTTCAGTAGTGACCTGCTTGTGCAGGCCAAAGTCTCACCTGAAGCAGTATGGGAGGGTGCTGGAACCAGGTTTTCGCACCCTGAGAGAGAGTAGGTAAGTCAAGCAGATCTGCATTTGCAGCCTATCGAGTTCGCATACGACAGGTCTATTCACAGGTTTATGAACAATGCAATCCATAGTATAACAGAGCTATTATCATGCACAGATATAATCGATACCTTCGCATCCATGTGCGTATTAGTATTTATCAATACACGATATCATAACACATCATTAACAGATCACAGATATACATAAAAAAAATAGGTTCACACTGTATTAGTTGCTACAAAAAATCCCAAACGGTCACATTAACAGTAACACATTATATCAGATAACATAAGATAATTCAACAATACTCTGCATATATTAATATCAGATCTCACTTACAATCCCAAAATATCGCCTGCGCACACAGCCAGAAGGGTCCACACATAGCGGGATAGAGGATCTCCGCGCACACAGCCAGCAAGAGTCCTTACCAAAAAAACCCACAACAAATCTAACAATTCGCACTTAGCATCAGACGTAATTCTCTTCTACCTTGAGACTCAAAATGTTCATCTATTTATATCGACTTAGCCTACACTTCCAATGGAAAACCACGGTTTGCGGACTCTTGGTCTACCCTTGACCCATTACAATGGATTCGGGACTTTGACCCACCCCAAAATTCCTGCGTTAGACTAAATAATACCAAAAATATACAAAATTTTACAAAATTCGCAGCTTTAGGGGACCCTGTTCCAACACCAGGGAAAAACCCCACTGTGGGGGAAACCCTTTCAAATATTCTTCTTCAATAGATCATCATAAAAAGGTTTCAGCAAAGAGTACAATGAGCCCAACACATATATGCAGCAGAAATAAACAGATCATATCTATAGATCTGCAGATCTACATTATCACAAGTACAAATACGATGAATCACCACAACCAAGTGATCTTATCTACCCAGTTCGTGATCTAGATCCAAAATGTTGTCAATGATTGTTCTGAAGCGACTGTGATTACGTGACAGAAATATGAAGGCACTACATAATCATATGAATGAGATCAAGTCAAGATCTTCCTATGAAATTTGTTAATTGTGGCCTTAAGACGGTCTACCCACAGCTGAGGGTCTGATCAACCCTGTTACACAGCATTTTGTCACCATCCCTGCAATCCCTCATCCCACATATTGGAGGGTCTTTCCCGTGACCCGTGAGCAGTGTCATACTCTGCAAATACCTTCTTTGCATCCTTCTGCATAAGGACATGATTCCTCTTGTTGAACATTTCCTCAGAAAGCCCACAAAAACCTATGTTTTGGCATTGGCGCGGGTAGCCAGTTCACCCCTCGCGCCAATGTGGAGGATGTACACTAGAGGCCGCGCCAGCTGGCGCTCTGTCTCTTTTTTGTGCCTGCGCCAGCCTTTTTGGGAATTTTTTTAAAAAAATTGGAGGCGAAAGTTTCCTTTAACCACCTCAGGAATGACTCATTGTGAGTGGTTAAACTCGATAAGCCACGGATCTCTTCCTTTAGGAAATGGTTGATGGAACATTATTTGAAGATAGGACTCCCCCCATGATTATAGGGATCCTAACCTCTCCTTCTCCCTCTATATAAACAAGCCTTCTCCCTTTACAAAAGCTAGCTGAACATATAGCCAAGAAGCTGAACTTGGAGAAGAAACATTATAGCTGAGTAATTGATATAGAGAAGGTTGAACCAAGGAGGATCCCATAGAGAGAGCCCCGTCCGTATTCCCGACGAGCTTTGTGAGACATGCTTCGCTGGAACCTTGTTGGAGGAGATCACAATGTCGAAGCCTGGTTATACTCTTCCTTATTTAAATTAATATGCTCGACTATGATCTTGATTCTATCTTTGTGTTATGTATATTTGACTCATTAGATTAAGTCTTCTTCGACTGACTGATAGCTACAGATGTGAATAGTATGTTGTGTATCATCTTCATTTCTTGTGTATGTGCAGGTATCTAGGCGTGAGAATGAGCGGATCGTGACCTGTCGAACCAAGAGCGAGAGGTAGCCATTCTTCCGGACGACACAACAACGTAGGACTTCCAATGAGCTACCTATCAAGTCTTTGTCCATTTTTTAGCTAATAATTGATGTCATAGCGTTTCTTGTTTGTGGCTAGACCCACTCTAGGGCTAGTGGGATCACCTCTGTCTGCAAAGGGGATTTACCTCACCAAAAAACCTAAAACCCTAGCCGCACCCTTAAGATTGTCTATTCGCGGCTTTACCAGCTCAACCGCGGCCTTGACATGACTTGCCCATGATTTTGGCTAAGCTCAACCACTACCTGTCCGCGGTTATGGCCTAGAACACCCATATCGGATGTGAGACCCTGCATGTTATCCCGATCCTTAGCGCAAGCTTCTCCTGACGTGTGTGTGTGAGCCAAAAATAAAAAATACGAACCAATACCAAAATAGCATGAAGACGATCTCATGAGTGAAATTTGTGGAAATGAACTTGGGGTCGCTTCTATTTATAGCTTTGTGAGGGACCACTTGGTGATTTGACCGAATCCACATGAGTTTAGGTTGACCCACAAAATAATAAAATAATTCATAAATTAACTTTTGATTAACCGATTGGGGCGATATATGGGTCGATTTTGGTACTCTCGAAAAGAGGAATATAAAGAAATTATAATATTAACCATATGAGCTTTCTAATGTGTAATTTGACTCTATTTGCCAAAAATTAACACTCCCTTTCAACAAGGAATAATTCCACTTGGTAATCTCTATGTGTAGATCTTTAGATCAAAGTGTCATCACAACTCAACTCCATTTGCTGAAACTTTCTCGAATCTATAAGAAGAAGAGTCAGGGAGCAATAGCTTCCAGCCATACCTAGCAATAGGATAATCCAACACATAGGGGATAACATCTCGGACCTTGGGTCCTCATTGGGGAGCTCAGTCTCACCCCAGAATCATGAAAGGGGAGCTAATCTCAACCCAATCTTGTTGCATACATATGTTCCCATCAATTAATCTCATCATTCAAGTGATAGAACACCTGCATCATAATCGACTTGGATTGTACACCCCGAGTACACTCTCAACTCATTGGCCAAATGAGGAACGATATTCCCATCAAACCTTGCTTGAGGGTATGATACCAACTATAGTATACTCTGCATATACTAGATAGAGGAGCAACATCTCTACCCCTATGAAGATAGGGGAGCATCATCTCAACCCTGGGTAACTGATAGGAAAATTCCTTATTTTCTAGAGATCCCTTAACCCCAGGATCCCTTCATCTCAATTCCTAGCCCTGAGAGCTCAAGTGGGGTAGGAAGATCTTTTTCAGTGTCCTCGATCAATGGCGCCCCTTATCCAAAGGGGATACATGCATGACTCCAAGTTGTTTTATGAAGACCAGGAACTTTATTTTCTTAAGTGCCTTGGTGATAATATTTTATATCTATTCATCATACGATATGTGGTGGATTCTAACAACTCCTCTCTGCACCATGTCATGGATGAAGTGATATCAAATCTCGATATGCTTATAATTTTCATGAAATACATAATTCTCTGCCAAATGTATCTATCTCTTGTTACCACAGTATATCACTATGGTATCTAAGACTTGACCAAAGAGCTCACCAAGGAACTTCCTTAACCACACAGCTTCACAACTAGTCGTGCTAGTAGCAATGTATTCTGCTTCCGTAGTGCTCAATGCTACCGAATTTTTCTTTCTACTCATCGAGGATATCATGGCAGAACCGATACTGAAACAACATCAATATGTTCTTATCCTATCATTGACATTACCTTCCCATTCAACATCATTGTATCCATGAAGTTGGATATCTACAGCAGAATATCTCAGACCAAGTGTGATAGATCGTTGTAAGTATCTCAATACATGTTTGGAGAAAATCCAATGCGCATGAATGGGCTCAGTCATAAACTAATTCAATGTGTTAACTGTATAAAATATATTTGGAGGAGTGTTCACAAGGAACATCATAGCCCCAATTATTTGTTTGTACTTAGATTGATTTTCCATATCAGGCCTGACTTCTTTTCCACATAGCTTCTTGAAGTTCATCTTCAACAGAGTATTCATTGATTTGATCTTGGTATTACCAAACCTTTCCAGTAGCTTTAATACATACTTTCCCTATGAGAGAAAGATATCTCCATTTATTTTCCACACATCAAGGCCCAAAAAGTAGTGCATGCAACCGATATCTTTCTTCTCGAATTCATAGGCTAACTTCCTCTTACATTCGATCATCATCGGTTCACTTCTTGTTAAGAATAGATCATCAACATATAGAACTAGAATTAGTGGCAAACCTTGGAAAACCTTAAAATAGAGGTTGGGATCAACATTTCTTCTTGTGAAACCCAATTTCATTACATAGCTGTCAATGCGAGCATACCAAGCTCGAGGATCTTGCTTCAATCCGTACAATGATTTCTTCAACCTGCAAACATACGTTCTATGATCTTCCACTTCAAATCCCTATGGTTATTCCACATAAACTTCTTCCTGTATCATACCATGGATAAAAGTGGTATTTACATCCATATGATAAAGGGTCCATCCTTGACTAGAAACAAGGGAAAATATCGAACAAATAGTATGTATCGAGCCACAGGAGTAAATATGTCATTGTAATATTCTCCCTCTTTCTGAGAGAAACCTCGAGCTACGAACCTCACTTTGTATTTATCAATGCTGCTATCGATTCCATTATTGATATTAAATAACCATTTCGAAATCACAACATACTTCCCATGCAGTCTCGACAAGACATCTCATACATCATTTTTCACAATAGATTCGTATTCCTCAACCATAACATCCTTTGAAACTTGTTCTTTGGTTGCTTCTTCAAAATAGGATGGTTCGACTTGAATCATCGTGCTCATAGTAGCTACATATCCTTGATACCTACAAGGTTCCTTCCTTTCTATGAAACATCAACGATTGGGAATACTTCTCTCACTATCCTATAGAGTGTCGCAAATACAAAGCAGTATTTTCCTTGTAGCAGGATCACTGGGAGGTGGATCTACAGGATCCATGGGCTCCATGGGAGTATCAATATAATCTGAATCTAGCATAGAAGGACCATCTATAATTTCATTTTCATCATCATCTTCCTTGGGAGGCGGAGGAATATCTCTAGCTTTACTGCATCATTTTCATCAAAAGTTACATCCATGCTAATTTCAAGCTTCCTTTGAACAGGAATGTATATTATATAAGACTTAGATTTTTCACAGTAACCCATAAACATACCTTTTCTACTTGTAGCTTCCAACTTATTTCTTTTGTCTTTCGGCACATGAAAGAATAATTGACATCCAAATATGCGAAGATGGTTGATGTCAGGTTTGTTACCTGTAAACATTTATTTTGGAGTCTTGCTTCTCAATTCTTGATGAGGCACCCGGTTTTGAACATACACAACAACATGTGTGGCTTTAGCCCACATAAAATTTGGTACTTTCTGATCATGAAGCATGGCACACACATCTTCCATTATCAACTGGTTCTTCCTTTTAGCTAAGCCATTTTATTAAGGTGTATAAGGCACAATGGTTTCCTTCTTGATCACTTCTTTCTTGCTAAATTCTATGAATTCTTTTGACATGAATTTTCCTTCGTTGTTAGACCCGAAAACATTGATTATTTTCCCCGACTGATTTTCGACCAAAGATTTGAATTCCTGGAATCTTTCGAAGGCTTCATCCTTGTGCTTGAGGCAGTACAACCATGTCTTTATTGAGAAATCGTAAATTAAGGTGTTGTAATAGAGATGACCACCAAAGGAGTGTACAGGCATCAAAACACATATATCTGAATGAATGAGTTGGAGGATGTTAGTTATTTTTTTTCTTATTAGAGGGGAATGGTCCCCTTGTTTTCTTTCCACTTGCGCACCCTTGAAAAAATCCACCATTTTGAGCTTGAACATTGAGAATACCTGATACCAGTCTCTTCAATTTTAGAAGAGCATCATAGTGTAGATGAGCTAGCCTGCGGTGCCATAATTCACTAATATGATTGGTGTTGTGAACCAAGGCTAGAAGTGGCCTTCCTATGACTTTGTAGACTCCCTCAAATCTCAGTCCTAATGTGAATGCATATTTCATATGTGAATCAACATGCCAAGATAAGACCTTCTATCGATGAAGGCAACCCTCATCCCTTTATAATGTAGATAGAGAAATCAAATTCTTCATTAGACCTGGTACATACATAACATCATGACACAATATTGATTCCCAAGAGTTCAATTGAAACTTGACAGATCCAAATCATTTTACGGGATGAGTGGATTTATATCCAAGAATAAATTTAAGCTTGGTCTCCCTCTCTTATAGATTAGATAGGACTTCTTTGTATCCAGAGAATTGATGAGTGGCCCCATTGTCAACCAACCAACTATCCCACGAATCCAATGGAGAAGAACCAGTAAGTGCATAAATAAGAATATATTCGGTTTTATTCACAACATTTATTTCATACCTGGGGCCCTTGACTTCTTATGAGAATGATATTCATCTTCACAATCGCTTGAAGAATCTCTTCTCCTTTCATATTTTCTGTCGCAGTTGTACCTTTGATTTTCTTTTCTTATCTTATCATTGAAGTTTCTTCTGGTGTTGTACCGTGCCCTCTTTCTCTTTTCGGAATAAACACTGTTACTGTTGAAATAGGTAACCTGACCTCAAAACGGGAACTCTAGCCCAAAAAGACTCAAAAAACATGAAAAAACACCCAAAAAAAAAAAAAAAAAAAGTGTATTCTAGAACGCACTTGGTTTTTTTTAAGGTCAAATTTCAACATTTTATAAAATTATGCTAAAAACAAAATTGTTTCTTGAAAAAAGGATTGAAAAAACGCCCTCAAAACAAAACCAGTTGACGCTGGAATAACCAAAAAAAAAAAAATTGTCACATTTTTGACATTTTTAAAAATAGAAATAACATTTTTAAATTTTTAAAATTCAAACATTAAAAAAAACCTAAAATTTAAAAAAAAAAATAAATTTAAAAAATAAAAATATTTTAAAACTTTAAATTTAAAAATATATAGGAATAAAAAATTAAAAATAAAAACAAAATAAAATTTTTAATTCAAACATTAAAAAAAAACCTAAAATTTAAGAAAAAAATTAAAAAATTAAAATTAAAAAAAATTAAAGATTAAAATTTCAAAATATATAGAAATAAAAAAATAAAAGGAAAAACAAAATAAAAAAATTAAATTAAAAAGAAAAATAAGTTAAAAAAAGAAAGAAATTATAAAAAATAAAATATAGAAATTAAATTTAGAAAAGAAAAAGAAAATGTTTATTAAATTAAAAAAAAAAAACAAATAAAAAAAAACAAATTAAATTTAAAGAAATGTAATTAAAAAAAAAACAAAAAAAAAAACAAAACAAACAAACATTATTGAAATTAAAAGTAAAAAAAATAAAAATTAATTAAAAATAAAAAATGAAAACAAAAATACAATAAAAATATTAAATTTAAAGAAATATATATTAAAAAAACAAATAGATTTTAAAAAATATATTAAATTTAGAATTATAAAAAATTATATATATATATATATATATATATATATATATATATATATATATATATATATATATATATATATATATATATATATATATATATATATATATAAACTTAAATTAAAAGTATATATATTAGATTTTATTAAATTAAAAAAAAATGTTAATATTAAAATAACAAATTAAATTAAAAAAATATATTAAATTTTAATAAATAAATGAATAAACAAATAAATTTTGAAATAAAAATTAAATTTTAAATATAAAGAAAAAAAATTATTGTTAAAATAAAAAGTTAAAAAACTTTAAAAATCAATTAAAATTGAAAAATTGAAAAAAATAAATTAAATAAAAATATTAAATAAAAAATAAAATAAAAAACAAATTAATTTGAAAATATTAAGTTTAACTTCAAAAAAAATCTAATTTTAAATACACAATTTTAATTGAAATAAAAAATATATAAAATTTTTATCTAATTAAAAAAATAATAATAAAAAATTAAAAATTAAAAAAAAAATATTAAATTCAAATAAATAAATAAATACAAAATTTACTAAATTTTAAAAAATCAAATGAAAAAACTAAACATAAAATTTAATAATAAAAAAAATATGAAAAAATTAAAAAAAATCAATTAAATAAAAAAAAATACAAAATCTAATAAAAATTATTAACAAAATTTAGAAAAAAAAATTAAAAACAAAAAAATGAATAAAAAAAAATTATTAAAAAAAAAAAATTTCAAATATAAAAATTAAATTAAAAAAAAAAATATTAAAAAAAAAAGAAAAGAATTTTTTGATTGTGGTGGCGTCGCCAATCGGCCTCCCGCCCAGGTGACGGCGGAGGCCGGTCGCTAGGCGGGAGGCCAATTCCGAGAATCGCCCTCCTGCGGCAAGAGGCTGATTCCGGGAATCGCCCTCCCGCGGCGGGAGGCCGATTTCGGGAATCGCCCTGAGGGAGGGCGATTCCCGGAATCGGCCTCAGGGTGATTCAGGGAATCGGCCTCCCACTGCGGGAGGGAAATTCCCAGAATCTGCCTCAAGGAAATTCCCGAAATCGGCCTCCTGCGGTGGGAGGGCGATTCCCGGAATCAACCTCTCGTCGTGGGAGGGCGATTCCCGGAATCGGCCTCAAGGAGATTCCTAGAATCAGCCTCCTGCGGCGGGAGGGTGATTCCCGGAATCGGCCTCCCGCCGCGATTCCCAGAATCGACCTCTCGCGATGGGAGGGCGATTCCTGGAATTGGCCTGAGGGCGATTCCCGGAATCGGTCTCTCGCCACGGGAGGGAGATTCCCGGAATCGGCCTCCCGCCCAGGTCGCAGCGGAGGCCGGCCGCTGGGCGGGCGGGGGGCTGCAGCCCCCTGCCCGCCTAGCGGCCGACCTCCGCCGCCACCTGGGCGGGAGGCCGACTGGCGGCACCACCACGATCAACAAATTCTTTTATTTATTTTTTTATTTTATTTTTAATATATATATATATATATATATATATTTTTTTTTTTTTTTTAAATTTTTTTTTTTTTTTAATTTTTTAAATTTTTTTTAATTCAAAAAATTTAAAATTATTATTTTTTAATTCAAATTTTTTATTTTAAATTTAATTTGTTTTATTTATTTTAAATTTAATATTTTAGATTAATTATTTTTTAAAATTTAAAATTTATTCATTAAATTTATTAAATTTTAATTTAATTTAACCTTTTTTTTTTAAATCTTTTAGTTTATTTTGTTTTTCATTTTTAAAATTTATAAATTGTTTCATTTAAAAAAAAAGCAAATTTATGGATATTTGTTTTTTAATTATTTGCACGTGGTTTTTTTCATTTTTTTTTGTTTTTGAATGATAATTTTTTTTATTATAATTTTTTTATTTTAATTTTCTTTTTCAATTTTAAATTTTGTTTTTTTTTTTTTTTTTTTTTTTTTTTTTTGGTTAATTTTAAAATTTGTATTTTTGTTTTCTTATTATTATTATTTTTTAATTTAAATCTTTAAATTTAATTTTTTCTTTTTTGTATTTTATTTTTTTTTATCTAAATTTTAATCTTGTAATTTAAATTATTTTTAAATTTTCTATTTAATTTTTTTTTTTAATTATATGGATTTTTTTAATAGCTTATAAAAAAATGTTTTTGAGGTTTTTTTTTTTTAATTTTTTTTTTGTTAATTTTTGTTTTTTTTCTTTAAATTATGTGTTTTTTTTTCAAATTTTGTCATTTCTTTTGATATAATTTTTGAATATTTTTGTTTTTTTTTTGTTTTATTTATTTATTTTTGTTTAAATATTTTATTTTTACGAGTTAATTTTGTTTTTTTTTACATTTTTATTGTTTTTTTTATATTGTTTCTATATATATATTTTTTATCTAAGTTTCGTGTTTTATTACCAACATGAAAATCACCACTCTAAAAAAAAAGGTTGATGCTGCATCAATACGTTTCAAAATTAGCATGAAAATCACTGCTCTAAAAAAAAAAAATTGATGCTGCATCAATACGTTTCAAAATTAGCATGAAAATCACTAACATTTTAAAACAAATATTCATACTTCATAAATAAAAATATTAGAGTGTCAAAAATGTGCTCAAAAAAAAAAGAGAGGTGATTCTACATCACCACTTTTCAAAATCAGGTGCTTTTTATGCTACAAAAAAAAAGTAGGTAACAGTGCGGTTACCTATTTCATTGGTAACATTGTTAATAGTCGCGTGCATAGTGACCATTCTTGTGGCAGTTGTAGCATTAAATATGGGCTAGATACCTATCATTCCTTCCTTTTGAGCTTTGAGGAGGAAGTCTTCTTGAAGGGCCACCTTTTGACCTTTTCCTTTGGCTATGGGTGACATATGCAATAGACTCTCCTTCTTAATGCTTCGTAATCCTCCCTATTACTATCATTCTCAATTATTCTTGAGTGAGCTTTCCAACTATCTCATCAAATGATAGAAGAACATTGTTGTTACTCATAGTAGTGATGAATGTTTCCCAAACAGAAGGTATACGTCTAAGATTCATGACAACCAATTCTCTGTCATCTACATTCTCTCCAACCCTCTACAACTAATCTCTAAGTCGAGAGATCCTCATAATGTAAGACCGAACAATTTCATCTTTGTTCAACTTCACTTCCTTGAGTTTATCTTTCAAGGTGATGATATCATTTATATTTTTTACTCCATACATGCCGGATGTCTTGTCTTACATGTATTTATATTTTCTTAAATTCCCAACATATGCAAGTAAATGATCTTGTAAATCATCAGCTATGATTTGTTTTTCTTTGGACTCACATTTCTTATATTTGTTCTTGACGGTGGCGAAGGCATATTGTGAAGGCTCGAGCATCCTTCGTTTAATGTATTCCAACACATTGTTGTTGTCAAAAATGATCTCCAATCTCACTTTCCATGCAGTGAAGTTAGATGCATCACCCAGTTTCTTGTGCTCCTTGAAGGTAGAGGAACGCATTTTGAACATGGCTTATAGATCTGCTTTCTGATAGACTTGTAGATTTGATTTATGATAACGAGGGCTTCACTACTTGTCTTCTCTTAGGCTTTTCCTTCACCAAAGCTCTAATATCATGTTAATTTTTCATTATTGTTCTATGTTGAATCAATTAATTTAGCCCAATTTACTTTCCATTAACAATGCATCCAAATATAAGCAATGTAAATAACCATAAACAGTAACTCAAGATACAAAAATGCATGCAATGATAAAGAAGACAATAAAACAACCATAAGAGACAGCAGATTGGTCCAATACCAGGGAAAAACCCCAATGTGGGGGAAACCATTTCAAATATTCTTCTTCAATAGATTGTCATAAAAAGGTTTCAGCAGAGAGTACAATGAAACCAATACATATATGCAGCGGAAGTAAATAGATTAGATCTATAAATCTGCAGATCTACAATATCATAACCACGGATCCAAGGAATAAAAAAAACCAAGTGATCTTAGCTGCCCAGGTCTAGATCTAGATCCAGAATATTGTCAATGACTAATATGAAGTGACTGTGACAGTGTGACAGAAGCATGAAGGCACTGCGCAATCAACTGAATGAGATACAATTCAGATTTTCCTATGAAATCTCTTAATTGCGGCCTTAAGATGGTTTTCTTATGGCTGAAGCACCCTTAACTGTGACTTGAGCATTCTGTGCCTACGACTGAGGGTCTGATTGACCTAGAACCTTAGTCGTGCCTTGAAGACTATATGCCCGTTACTTTACTATCTCAACCGTGGCCTTGACATGGCATGCCCGCACTTCTAGCTAAGCTCAAATGCTACCTTCCCGTGGCCTGCCCACAGTTATGACCCAGAACGCCCAGATCGGATGTGAGACCCTGCCGGTGATCCCAATCCTTAGCGTGAGCTTCTCCTAGCATACCTGTGTGAGCTAAAAAAAAAAATACGAACCAATACCAAAACATCATGAAGGCAATCTCATGAGAAAAATGTGTGCAAATTAACTTGGGGTCACTTCTATTTATAACTTTGTGAGGGACCGCTTGGGGCTTTGACCGAACCCACATGAGTTTAGGCTGACCTATAAAATAATAAAATAATTCACAACTTAACTTATGCTTAACCGATTGGGGCGATCTATAGGTTGATTTTGGTCCTTTCGAAAATAGGAATCTAATGAAATTATAATCTTAACCATTTGAGTTTTCCAATAGGGAATTTGACTCTAGTTTCCAAAAATTAACACTATGGATCTTGTATGGAAGAATATGTTGAATGCTACTAAAAATCTATCTTTTCATGTTAGATTTCTAGACCACGGATGTGCCATTGCCCATTCTTTCTAGACTTTGAGAATCTGCTAATTATATTTTCTCTTGGGTCTAGCCATAATGAAGCATTGACATAACTGTGTATTATTTATTTTCAACAATTTATCTAAAATGATCATCACAACCTTTGTAAGAATACTACCATGGAACTTGACATGTCTCATTTGTAGTTCAACCATGTTTTCTCCCATTTTGGCTTACCATCATCCATAGTGTTTGATCTTGAAACTTTATTTCCTAACCATTCTATACACAATAATTTTGTTTATTTCCACCCTTGGATCATTGATCAAACATAAGTAGTCAATAAAATATGATTTCATCTATTATGTGTGTATAATTCCAAACTAGGGATCATGAAAATATATCTTTCATTCAATATGTTGAACATAGTCATTTCAACACTTTTTTGGTTTCCAAAAATCAATCCTTATTGATGCCCCATTCCTATAGCCTTCATCATCCTCTTCTACTTATATTTATAAATAAAAATATAGAGTCACAATGTTCATCAATAAATTTCATCCAATCCACAAACAAATATAACATATATTGCAATGCCAACATTAGGAAAAATGTAATGCACATGAAATACCTCACCCTTTCTAAGTAGGTGACCAAGCCTTTGGAAACAATTGTAGAATGAAAGGTTCAAGCATCCTCATTGATTATATGATCCTTAATTCATTATGAAAGAATCACCAATAATTGTTTATATCTTGATTTACCATGTATTTGGGAATGAATTTAGTCTTAAATGTTGATCTAATAAAGCCTACATTGTTCTTTGCCTTAGAAATAAAGGTTCTGGTGCCTAAATTTGGATCTCAAACTCTTTTTTACTTCTTTTTTTATCCCAAGGAAAAAATCATAATTTTATTCAACCTATAAACAAGGAACAAAATTACACTTTGTAGATGCTATTAAGCATGCAATCATCTCAACCTTTTGGCTGATCCTTCTTTTATTGAACCTTTTTCCAGGCCCCATGGTTGGGAATAACTATTACCATTACCAATTCATTTCTAGTTTCTTGCAAAGGGACTTCTTTTTCTGAGTCAGAGTTCTTAGATACATGAGTTATCTTTATACCCTCCATGTTTATTTCATTGAGTGTTTTATTTTCCATTGATTTGTTGATTTGATTTCAACCAATTCATTATCCTTCAATGTGTGAGACATGGTTCTTGACTGGTCCACACCAACTCCATGGTGCATATGTCTTTCCTTATTTGGATTGTTCTCCATGTTCTCTTCTTCTTCTTTATAAAGAAAAGGTTAGATACATTCCATCCCTTTGGCTTATGTTCCTGCTAGTGAACCTCAATATTGCAACAAGAGTGTTGCAACTCCCAAGGATGTCAGCTTTAATTATCAACCTGGGGTTTTTACAAACTTAAGAGGTGACAATGTTATATGCACAGTAGGATAAGCTCTACTCATGTCACTTTCAAGCAATGGGCCAGAACAAGGCATACAAATACCACTCCATTAAATGATTCTAGATTGGCAAAGAAAGAAACTGCATGAAAAGAAAGTCATTAGAGGAAATTTCAGCCTAACAATGCCTATGAAATTTTCACATAATTTCCATGTCATAATATGTAAACAAATAAAAATCAATTAAATTTAAAAAGAGGTACATGCCGTAAATAATTTTAAATTACTTAATTAGGGTATTTGTGAAATATTTTATTATTAATTTGGGTATTGGTGAAATATTTTATTAAAAAAATATTAATGTAATGTAAATATTGATATTAGTGAGAAAACATGAATTAAAAGTGCGGGCCCATTTGACATTAATAACCATGCCCCAAAAAACATCAAAATAATAGTTAAATAATATAGTTAAATAGTTAAGTAGTTAAATATAAAATAGTTAAATAGTTAAATAGTTAAAAATAAATATAATTATAGTTAACCATAAAATAGTTAAATAGTTAAAAACATATTCCAAAAAAGACAAATTGTAGGATTCAGGCCAGAAATATAAAATATATAGTTAAATATAAAATAGTTAAAAAACATATTACAAAAAGGACAAATTACTAGATTTAGGAAAAATATATAAAATTTATAGTTAAATAGTTAAGAAACATATTAATAAAAGGATAACTTGTCGAATTCCGGCCAAAAAAATGCCAGATAGTTAAATAGTTAAAAAAAAATATTCAAAAAGGGATAAATTACTTGATTCCAACCAAAAATATGTGGCTTCAGTAGGCAATGTCATTAAAAAATCACTAAAAAAAATTAAATATAAAATATAAATACAAACTGATAAATTTATAGACAATTATTTTAATAAAAGTGCGAGGGATTTTGAAAAAAGATAAAAGTAAAAAATTAGAAATAATTCATTCAAAAAAATGATTAAATCTCGTCCTAATAAATATTGTAGAACATAGATAAAAGTAAAGTAATATTCAAAAATTGTCTACACGTCATCTTTTATTAATTTCTTGATTTTTCCTTATAGGGCCACTTTTAGGCTCAAATTTCCTCGTATGCCTATTTTTATTTGGAGAAATGGAAATATTACTCTACTTCCAAAGGAATGGAAATGCTACTTTTTGAAATGTAAATGCTAACCCTATTTGAATAAATATGACGACTACACTATTTGCAGAATGTAAACATTAATATATTTGCATAATATACATGTTGCATATAAAGGAAACCTAATTTATGCAATGAAATAACAACGCTTGAAATTAAAACCCTATATTAAGAATCATAAATCAAAGCAAGCAATCATAGTCTACTTTGCACAAATAAAAGAGCATGCAATCAACATTTAATCATTATGTTTCAAAGATGGTAGACTTAGTGACATAATTCATTAGATGTTTCATGAGATAATAAAAAAAATCATCACTATATTACCAAATTCATAATTTTTTCCACTACCCCAATTGCATAAATGTTTGCAGTGGATGAAAGGCAAGTCCTAGATGGTCTTTGGTCTCCCTCAATCATGGTTCTAGAGCCTAAGGAACGTTATTCAAGGATGGGAGGAAAAAAACAAACTTCAGGATCCATTATGGCCAAGTTGACATGGTGCTATAGGATGTGACAAGATTGCCCTGTTTTGCTACAGGATTGGATCTATGAGCATTTCAAGGGTGGTAAAGGTGCTTTGAAGGTAAGGAAATTTATTGGATGGTGAACGAACCCTATATGGGTCTTTTTCCAATCCTATTACCCTTCAGGGACCTATATTGCACAAAAACCAAAGCACATGGTGGCCTTCAACAACCCATAAATGTGTTCTTGGTGGAAAGTGTTTTTGGAGAGTTGTGAGGTGAGAAAAAGGAGGTTGGTGGTGGAGAGAGGGGTGTGAATGAAAATGCAAACCCTGCAAAACAACAGTAGTACCTGCAAACCAAATAAATGATTTTTTTTTCAGCTTGAAACGAGTGCCCAACTAATTACAACATGCACCAAACCTACATCCATAAGATATTTTTCTTCCTAAGCTCAAAGAAGGCTACTAAATCAATCAATATATATGCAGAATGCATAGTATGTGAAAGGATTCAGATCAAAGACCTAACTACTTCAAAACAAAGCAACTATATATTTTTTTCTTTCAACTACTATGTCTCCAAACCTACATCCCACAAGAGAAGTGATTGGAAGACCTACACAAACAATTTTCATAAACAAGACCGCTAGGAAAAGAAGGAAAATATTTCTAAGAAATAAAATGCATGAAAGAAATATACAAGTAAGAGATACTAGATCCTTTATATTGGGCCCTAAAAATGAGGGAATCAGCCCTCTGAAACAAACTCAGATGTGGATCAACAATAGGCTTTTTATTAGTGAAAAAGAGTGCTCAAGTACACAAAAAAATGGAAATGGAAACAACAAGTTCTTATCTCCTAATAGAAGTTATCCTCCTGCAACAATTCGAATCCTATTGAGCCCTTAGGCTTGCTTTTTTATACAAAAGTGACTAAGGGGAACTTCCTTGGAAAGAGGGTTGCTTCCCTCCAAAATTCCTAAAAATATGGTTCTTTCTCCCTGTATTCCTCGAGTTCATCAGCTACCAGTGGATCTTCGAACTCAAAGTGAGTAAATGTAGGGAGTAGTTCAAGATTTTTGTGAGTAAATGTAGGATACCAACCTCCTACATCTTCTCCAGCTACCTTCCAACATATATTTTCATAGTAAATGAATTTTAATGCACTCTTTTCCTGCACATTAATCACATTAGTCCATGATATATGATAATCAACCTTTATTCTTCCTAATAACCACATGATATTCAAAAGGATGTCATAATATGCAAGGAAAGAGGTAAATATAGGTTAAAGAAAGGCCATATGGGCCTTATTATTTACCTATTAATGAGACCCATCATGACCCCCCCTGCTAAAGGTATTTCTCACCCTCTAGGCAACTTACTTACTGATATGTAGCTCATGCATGGCCCTCGTGGCCTCTATAACATCCCAAGGCACTTCATATGGGTTCCATCTTGTGGATAAAAAGTTGCATTTGCCTCTATTGTTTCCCACTCCCTTTTTTCCTTTTCTTGATCTCTTCTTTCTTGTAATACCAATAACAAAGGAGGACTAATTTTTAGCCCTATATAGTTTATGTTCAATATTTGAATAATCCTCTTGTAGAGTGGGGTTCTCTCTATGGAATTCCTCAATCTCTTAGGGGAGTGGTATTTCCTGATTTGTAGACTATGTGGTAGAACATGCCATCTCCTTTGGCAGATCTGCAAACTCTCAATCCCTAACGTCTTAAAAATGTATTAAAAATGGAGGATGACCTACTCTTGTATTTATACGTAGTGAGGAGATAATTCACGGTCTGCAGAGATGATTCTATGATTTCTTATGACAACCCTAGGACTTGTTAACTCAACTATGATATATAGGGGCTCATTTTCTTCCTTATTCATAATCTTCTTCAGTTCCCCAATCCTTGCTTCCTCATGTATAATCCAAGAGGCTAGGATCATTAGTTGTACATCCCCCAACCTTAAATTGGGGTCCCAAAATTTCATATTTGTGAGGATCGTATTGTGCATGTATAATTTAGCTAAGTTGGCCCTATCTTTAATGCTTACTTGTTGGAAAAAATCAATAAATTTTCTATAGTCCTGAAATGGGAGAGAGCCATACTATTCCAAGGTTTTGATTTGAAATTTCAGCCAATTTTATTTAAGGAATATTGCATATGATTTGGATGGTTTTATGCACTGGATGACCTCCATGGCCAAGATTTCCATGGTGATAATTTGTCCTTCTCTCTCTTGAAACTTATCTCTTAACCTATGATTTTCCATTTGCAACTACTCCCTCATGATTGAATCTTTTAATCTTAACTCAACCATTTATTCAACCATCTTCTTTATCATTTCTTCCATGAGGCCCACAACCTCAACTTTCTTTGATTTATAAATCCACATCCATTGATGGGTTCGACTTCTCTCCTTGTCTAGCTTGAGCAGGATGGGGACTGCAAATTTTTCAGGTATGATTCATCCCTCCTCATATAAATTGTAGTAGGACACAAAATCAGACCGAGGATCAATATATTGGAGTTATTTTGGTACTTATCCACCCTACTAAGGTGTTTCTGTTATTTCATGTAGCATTTTCTCCCTATCCTATAGAAAATATGCCCCTTCCTATAACAGTCTTGTTTCTTCCTGTAGCTAGGAAGTTTCTTCTTGTAGTTTCTTGGCCCTATCTTCCCTAGTGTTTGGAATTCTTTGGTAGGTCTGAGGCTACTTTACTTTGGCCTTTAGAGAGGTGAATTCCTCAATTTTTTCTCCTTGTCCCAACTCTCCTTCTTGGTGGTTGAAAATTTCTTCAATTGTGATTGGGACTACTGAAGGAGGTTGAGGCTTCCCATGTTTGATTCTAGTACTTTTTCTCCTCTTGAAATATAAGGGGCCTTGCTTGGGATGCTTGCTTTTGATTTTTATAGGGATGCTAAGGGCTTCAAGTGTGGCAGTCACCTCTTGTTAAATGTTTCCCTCTGAGAGGCTTACTTGTTGCTCTTGTTTTCTCTTATTTTCAGTCCCAGAAGGCTCCCCAAGGGTCTCTTTTATTCCTTCTGGTTTTTCGTCTTCCTCCTCTTCTTCAAATTCTTCTTCCTTCCCTTCCTCCTTCTTCTCTTCAACCTCTTCTTTAGCAACACTATATTCTTTTTTCTCTTCATGTTCCAGCAGAGGCTAGGCTTAAGTCTCAATGAAGGCCTCCCTTTCCATGTCCACAAACATTATCTATATCATAGGGTTATTTACATAACTCAATGCATCCATAAAAATGAGCCTTATGAGCCCATGATAAGAAATATATTGGTGTTTCCCTTATCTCACCCTCTAGATCATTTCTATCATAGATTAAAGGAGAACGTGGGGAATATTGATCCTACTTGGGATATGCAATTATGTCTGGAACCTCAACTCATAAATTAGCCTAAATCGATAGGAATATACAACACTTATCCTCCCCTGAAAGGATATGTATTTTAATATATTATAGGCTACATTATCCCATGGGTAAGGCATACTTTCCCTTCTGAGTCCTTTTTTGTCCTTAATTGGATTTTCTCCAGGGAGGAAGAAATTATTTTTAGTTGTAATGGCTTCTATCCTATCCTCCTTGCTCAACCTAAATCCTAAAGACAATTTTTTCACCGTGCTAATGAGTTCTGCATTGATATGGATGACAAGTCCTCTTACAACAATGGTGGTACTATCTTTCCCATGAGAATGAAAGGCCATGACAAATTCATGGGTTATTTCATCATCATATGCTTTAATTCTCTCAAAGAACCCCATCCATTGGTGACAATGAAGATGTATCTGGCATGAGGATGTTGGTGGAATATTTTTTATCATTTGGGTTTCCTTATATTGAAGCCTCCTCCCATGTTTTCTACTATGGCTCCTTTATGTTTCTTTCAAAGGATTTTCAGTCAATTATCAATTTCTAGTCAGCCTAGGGTTTCAAAATAAGAATGAGAGGAATCGTGTTCTTCTTCTGACCAGAGGTATGAAAATCATATGCCACACTTAAAATAAATTCATTCCTCTACCATCATGCTTTCCACACATAAATTAAACACAAGGTTTGAAATGCCTAAATTTTAAGGGTTTGCTATAGGATGCAAAAATTAACCTAGTTTTTCAATTTACTTGCATGGAAGAAGAGGTAAATGTATGACTTACCCCTCCCTTGGATACTTATTGATATATTTTGGGGTTTTGGAGGATAACTCAAACCAAATAGAGCCCTTTTCACCCCTCGATCCAATCCTATAGAAACTGGTTGCAACCATGTATTAATTGGTTGCAATCCTATAGGTTTTGTCCTGAATATGAGTCTTGGTTTAGACTCGAAACGTAGACTAAAAATGAAGACTGTGGATATTCCAAGTTTTTTATCTCAAAATCCTATAGTAGTTGTGTGCTATCCTATAACATTGAATTCTGCTAATGTAGAAACTACTATTCGGCCCTGTAGCACCTTTGTAGTAGCCTAGGGTACCCTTGGTGGTAGCTAGATTGATTCTTACGATGTAATGATCCTCTCTTACCTCTTTTGGGAATGAGATCTTGGTATAACTAAATTTTGGGATCTTTCTTTTATTCATTTTTTGATTTGGTGGTGGGCTCAGTGCGTTGTATGAGTTGGCCCCCACATACCACCTTCATACTTTCTCAAAGTCTCATTGGCCCACCCCTAGAAATTATCACTTTTCCTTTTTGTCATTTCCCCCACATTGCATGAGAGTGGAAGTTAACTTCACTTAACTATTTGATGGTGGTCGAGACTACTAGCCACCTTCATCCTACAGAAACCTCACTTCTCATACATTTTAGACATTTTTGAACTATCATGCAATTAAAGGAAGAGGTGAGGAGTTTCATACCCATGCCTACTTGATGGTCTCTAAATGCCTTCATGTTTTCATGTTGCTTCAAAAAATATGCTTTATCCACTGATTGTTTGAGGTTCCATTTCCCATATTGGTTGCTTCATGATTCGGTTTTTCTTTGGGGATTTATCTCTTTTTGACATGTATTTTTTTTATGTCTACTTTAGTGAGCGTTGTCATTGTAGGTTCTATTGATGGTGGATCAAGATTTGATGTTGGAGATGAAAAGTGACCCTGTAGTAGCCTTGCAAAAGTTTTAGGGTTGCCCAAGATCAAGAAGATGATCCCTCATTGCTTCATGGCAGTCAATTATTCATTCTAGTTCTCCCAAGTGCTTTTGAGTGTGGTCCTATAGGGTTTGTACAAACTGCTAGAGGATTAGATTCCTTCTTGTAGAAATCACACATACTCTCCTATGATCACAATAACTTCCATAAAATTCATCTAAAAAATATGAATATTCATGTTGAGTTCATGGACTAGGATCAAAAGTATTAGTTGTAGTGAAAATAATGAAATGAGTGGTAAAAATGGGTTTTTATTTATGGAAAATGATGGTTATTTGCGTGGAGAAGTGGTTAAATGGTGTGATGGATGGGTAATGATGGTGTGGTGGGCCTCTCCTTTCATTGCCCCATGGAAAACATAGGATTTTAACCCTTTTTCCATGTCGATCTCAATCCTGTAGAAAATTATGGAAAATCTTGTATCAGTTCAGGGCAATCTTGTAACACTTCAAGACTGAGGAAAATTTGAGTGAGATATGCTTCCTAATGATGGAGGAACTTGGGGATGTCGATGGAATGATGAAGGGAATGTATATGGCTATCTTGGTGGGTGTAGAAGTGGAGCATGGAGGATATTTATGTTAATTTTTGTCCCTCTTTGGCCATGACTGGAACCCGATAAATTTTTTTTATCAATATTGATGTAAGGGTTTCCTTTCTTTCCCTTTATTCTTTGGTTTTTTTTTTTCATTTTTTTTTTCTTTTTATTGAGACTTGCAGGCTGCCTTAAAAGAGGTTTTCAACCTACAGGATTGCCCCAATTTCCTCAAAGGATATTTTAACATGGGGATATTTTCATTTATTATTTTTTGTCTCTTGAATTTCCTTATAGAGGTTTTCAGCACTAGAGTTGGCCTCAAGTGCCTCATGGAGGTTTTCACCTAGGCTCTTTTACTTTTATTCCCTTTTTTTCTGTTATTTTCTTTTGTTTATTTATTTATTTATTTCTTCTTCTATTAATCAGAGCTTGGATGATTTAAGAGATGTGAAACCCCTAATTACATTCAAATCCAAACTTATTGAGTTGGTAAACTCTTCCTTTGACAGAGGCCTCTTGTACAAATTTAACTAATAACCATTAACCAACAGTGGAATTCCTTCTTCATCAATTGTCGTTATTTGGATATACCCATTCTCATGACATTTTTCTACCAGATAAGGACCCAACCATATTTTCATCAATTTTCCTTTGAAATCCTTAAACCTAAAATCATACAGTAGGGCCCAATCACCCTCTTGGAAGGTCCTTTCGCTAATGTTTTTATCATGCCAAATATTCCTCTATAGTTGGACCACCTCAATGTGCATGAGAGCCTACAATATGAACCCATCCAAACCACTTAGTTGTAGTAGCATTCTTGTTGAGATACAGTGATGTCTAAATCCAACTGTGTTTCCATTCTCAAGGTGTTGTATTCAAACTCAATGGACAATATTGCCTTCTTGCCATAAACCAGTTCAAAGGGGGTGAATTCAGTGGTGGTTTTCCCAGTGGTATTATAGGCCCAAGTGGCCTCTACAAGTTGGGTTTCTAAATAATTTTTGATGTTGTTGAAAAATTTATTCAAGATGTTCTCCAAAGCTATCTTTGTGACCTCCACCTGCCCATTTTCTTGAGGTTGATATGTAGTGTATTTTCTGTGGCTTGATATGATGTTATTCCATGATGCCCTTAATCATATTTGAAGTAAAATAAGCTCCTTGATCAATGAACAAATCCCTTGGAAATCCAAACTTGTAGAAAATATTTTCTTTTAGAAATTATGCCACTTTTTACTCGATTGTTTCCTTTACTACTTTTGCTTCAGCCCACTTGGTCAAGTAATCAGTGCGCATAATGATGTATATATTTTTTCTATATGGGAGATCAATTGGCCTAATGAAATCCACACCCCAGTTCTCAAATGACCCAAGAGTCACTTGAGGCTACAAGTGCATCTCATCCTTGGGTGTATGCTTTCCCATCCTTTGGCACTCATCACATCTAGTAGTGTACCTTCTATCATCTTAGTGTAGAGTAAGTCGGTAGTAGCCAACTTGTAAAAATTTGAATGATGTCCTCTTAACAGCAAAATGTCCCACACAGGGTCCATCATAACATGTTGAGAGTATGTCAAATACCTCATCCTCCCTCAAACATCTCCTCGGAATATGATTTGGTCCCAATTTGAAGAGAGATCCCCTAATCTAGGTGAAAGGAGCACTTTTTCTAACAATCTTGTTCTTCTCATTGGAGGGCAGATTAGGAGGGAACCTCCTGGAAACTAAGAAAATTTCTATGTCAACAAACCAAGGAGACAATAGTGAAATATAAAAAAGGTGTTGATCTGGGAGTTGATTATTTATCGTTTCCTCATTTCCTGCAGGAAATGTTAGTCTAGATAAGAAATTTGCAACCACATTTTCTGTCCCTGGCTTGTCAACAATGGTAGATCAAATTTCTACAACAATAAAAACCATCTAATGATCCTATCATTAACATAAGGTTTATTAAATAATTATTTAATGGTTGCATGATCAGTGTGAACAAAGACTTGTTATCCAGTAATATAATGCCTAAACTTGTTGAAGGTGTGCACAATAGCTAGAGTTCTTTTTCAATAACACAATTAAGATCAACTTTGGAGAGGTTTTTATTGATGAAATATATGGAATAAGGAAATTTGTCACCCACTTGTCCTAAAGCTACTCTATAGCTTTGTTTGATGCATATGTGTGGATGTGGAAAGGAAATGCCTAATTTGGACCTCTAAGAAATGGTGTAGTGGTCAACTTCTCTTTCAGTTCTTCAAATGCCTTTTGGAATTTATTTGTCTAGCAAAAATCATAATCTTTAGTAAAAAATGCAAATAGAGGTGAAGCCAACTTGCTAAATTCATTAATGAATCTTCTGGGATACCCAACTAGCCCAAGAAAACTTCTAACATCCCTTTTATTTTGAGGGATAGGGACCCTTTTGATAGTGGAAACCATGTAAGGGTAAAATTGGTTTCCTTCCTTAGAAGGAAAGTGACCTAAGAAAATCCCTATTTTCATAAAAAAATCACACTTTTCGAGACTCGGTGAATGATTCATTTCAATGCATTTATTTAAGACTTTACACAGATTGGAAAAAGCTTCCTGGAAATCATTTCCATAAGGGGTGAAGTCATCCATGTATATTTCAACAGTGTCATGAAAAATATTAGCAAAAATACTCAGTACCTCCCTCTGGAAGGTATTAGGGGTACTCAACAAACAAAATGGAATGAACTTATAGGAAAAGGTCCCCCATGGGCATGTAAAAGTGGTATTTTCCTAATCCTAATGATGGTTGATTTGGATCTTCTTATATCCACTAAAGCCATCCAGGAATGAGAATAATTTCTTCCCAACAAGGCCATCTAGGGAAGGGTTTATTTTTAGATTTTTGGATGGGATGATTTCCACAATATTAGCATGATCTGGGTTGGATTTGGTAGAGCATAGTTCATCCCATGGATTTTCCTCAAGTTTCCCTAAGTATCCTTCCACTAGATCATCAATTAGCATGGTAGCAAGCTGTTGATTCTGCAAGGAGTGAATAATAAGGTCATCCTCATCTAGTTGCCTACTTCCTACAACAGTGTCTAAGGTACAAAATTACAAAGTGGTTAGAGGGATGACTGATGAAAACCTTCCTATTTTGCTTCCTTTACCCACAAAGGTAAATCATGCTCAAAAGAGGGTTGAGCAGGGGGATATAATACAAATTTCTTTGTGAGATGCCCATTTTTAATGGCCATGTTTCCATCCTTGCAACTAATGTAAGCATCAACATTGGATAACCAAGGTCTCCCCAAAATGAGAGGGTACCCATTAAACTTGGTTTTGGGTTGGAAGACAAGGAAATCTATGGGATATTTCTAAGGGACAATGGAGACCATCACATCCTCAATAACTCCCTCTGGGACTAATGTGGATCTATTTGCAAGTTGTAGCACTGTAGTGGTCTTTCTCAAGGCTCCATGGAGGTTGAGATTCTACATGTTTTTCTTGGTCAAAACATTTCTTGTAGCCCTAAGGTCAATCAATGTGTTGGGTACTACAATATTGTTAATGTGCAAATCTACTACTGGGATTCCAGGATCCAAGTACTTTGGGGAGATAATCCTCCCAAGCATTAGATCAGACAATTTCCCAACATCATTGATAGTGGGGGTATCTATTTTTCTTCTCCTAGGCCTCTTGAAACACTCTTCCCTGACGATCTTGTTGTAAATGGGAACATATTTAATGGCCTGGAGAAGGGGTATATTAACACACAAGTTATGCATTTCCCCTAGAATTTCAACTTCTTATGGGGCGCGTTGTTTAGGTTGGACCATCTTTTGGGATAGGGAGGCATATTGGCTTGAGGGGTACTATCTTCCTTCTCTTCTTCAATATATTCAGGTGGATAAGGTGATTGAGCATCTGGAAGTACCTTCCCACACCTAAGGTTGATCTCCTATATTTCCACAACATATCAGGATAGGATGTTTCCCCATTATAGACCTGTTGCGCATGTTTTTTGTTCAAGTTTGAATTGGGTTGGCTAGGCATCTAAGGTTTCTTAGGTGGGTTATTATGGGGTATATGTGGTTGAGATGGGGGAGGAGGAAACAAGGTATGAGTTTAGGTTTCTTAAGGCCTCCACCCTTGTGAAGGGTTTCCACACTGAGGAGGATGAGATTGGTATAGATGGAAGGGTGGATTGATAGGCTAAGGAGGATAATGAGGACTATAGTTTTAAGGATAGGGCATAGACTAATATGAGTGAGCTAGAGGATACCAAGGTTGGAAGGGTGCATTCTGGTTTTGATTGAAAGAAGAATAATGTGCACCCTGCATGCCTTTTTGGTATGGTCAAGGGCCTGTTGGCCTCCTTTGATTAATGAAGTAAAGTTGCTACAAGCCATTCTATACCCCTTGGTACCCATATTTTAGTCTTGAAAGAGAGGGAAATTGTTTTGTTGCATGGTTTTCTCACAAACATAGCATACCTATATGGTATTCAATGAACACTCATTTCCGGGGTGCCTCTTGGTGCATCTGGGGAAAAAGGTAGCTAGTTCCATTTCTTCCTCCTATTGCTTCCTCTTAACCTACATAGTGTCCATTTTTAAGGAAAATGTGTGAAAAATATCACTCCTAAAGTCTTCTAGCATAATTCCTATCTCATGTTTGATGGTTAAGGTGGTCGGAGAAGAGTTGACCAAGCCTTGACTAGCCCTGCCCCTCTTCTTTGTATCCCTACAATTATTCTTAAATATTTTCTTGATGTCTTCATAGGTCATATGGTAAATATATACACCGTACAAAATATTAAGGGTCTCCATTACATCCTCTCTAATCCCTCAGAGGAGTACAAGCTCGAGTGAATCAAGGTCAAGGGTACAATTGGCCCTTCTATAGTTGAGTTGGAACCTTTCCTCATAATATTCTAAGGACTCATATAGCCCTAGGGTCATCCTAAACATATCCTATTTTTCCTACTTAGACCTACAATAATCCATGTATTTATAATTAAATTATTTTTGAATTTGTGCCCAAGTAGTGATGCTCCCTCCAGGTAGTCTCACGAACCATTGCAAGGTTGTATCCTTGAGGTTTGAAGGAAAAAATTCCAACTTCAATTCATAATGTATAATTTTTGGTCCTACAAAATACAACAAAATCAAACATTAATGTGCCAAGGTCTTCAGAGGCTAGGCCATGGAAGTGTGGGAGAGCAGTGGGGATTATATTCTACATCCTTCCTTCCCCAATGGTTTCTCGGATATGAAAGAGCCTGGTCTACCTGTTCTTATCCATATTTTGGGTAGGTGATATAGGTTCTTCCTCCCCTATGGGTTCTTCAAATATTTTTGGATGCTCACCTAATGGGTTCTCCAACTCTTCTATGGTCAAAGTAGGAGGTTCACAGTCACCAAAGAAGAGTGACGGTTTACTGCTAGAAGGGGTGGGGGTTTTTGGTAAGAATTTACCTTGATTATCCCTACTCCTACGAGGCATGAAAGAATTTGTGCTTTTTGTGTTTTTCCTTCCTTTTTTTTTGAATTTTTTTCTAATAAAACAATGTTGATGCAAAGAAATAGAAATATGAAAAAGAAGAAACTTTTAAGTAGAATCAACACCTACTTAGACACCTCCCTAGAAACGGTGCCAAAAAGTGGTGAGCCTTAGTATTGCAACAAGAGTGTTGAAACTCCCAAGGTTTCCAGTTTTAATTATCAACAGAGGGTTTGTACAAACTTAAAAGGTGAAAAAGTATTATGCATAGTAGGATAAGCTCTACTCATGTCATTTTCAAGAAATGGGCCATACCAATTCATAAAAAGACCACTCCATCAATTGATTCTATATTTAAAAGGAAAGAAATTGAATGAAAATGAAGTCCTATTTCTATTTTCAGAAATGGAAATATTACTCTCCTTGCAAAGGAACGGAATTTCTACTTGCTAAAATGTAAATGTTAACCCTAGTTTAAAATTTGAAAAGACTACATTATTTTTAGTAATGTAAACATTAATTTATTTTTAGAATGTATATGTTGCATTTAAATGAAATCTATTCTATGCAATGAAATAACAATGTTTGAAATTGACCCTAGATTAAGAAACATAAATCAAAGCAAGAAATCCTAGTCTACTTTGCACAAATAAAAGAGAATGTAATACAAATTTAATAAATTTGTTTCAAATATAGTAGACTTAGTGACATAAATAATTATATCACTCATGATATAATCAATAAAATCATGACAATATTACCAAATTTATAAATTTGTCCACTAACCCTAATTTCAGAAATATATTGCAGTGGATGAAAGGAAAGTCCAATTTTTTCTTTGGTCTCCCTCAATCGTGGTTTTAGAGCCTAAGGGACATTATTCAAGGCTAGGAGGAAAAATTAAATCTTTAGGATAAATTATAGCCAAGTTTACACAGTGCTACAAGATGCTACATGATGCTACATGATTTCCCTGTTTTGCTACAACATTGGATCCGTGAGCAATCTAAGGGAGGTAAAGGTAGTATGAAGGTAGGGAAAGGCATTGGAGGGTCAATTAAGGTTGTACGGGTCTTTATCCAAGCCTATTAAACTTCAGGAGCCCATCTTACACAAAAACCAATTCACACGATGGCCTTCAACAACCCATAAATGTGTTCTCGGTGGACAGTGTTTTTGGGAGAGTTGTGAGGTGAGAAGAAGGAGTTTTATGGTGGAGAGAAGGTTGTGAATGAAAATTCCAACCCTTCAAAAAATTAGTAGTACCTTCACACGAGATAAATGATTATTTTGCAGCTTGAAAAGTATGCCAAACTAATGACTAAATAGTTGAAAAATGAAAATAACCAAGAAAGGATGAGTTGAATTTTATTTGAAATATATCTGTTGCATTAAAATACAATCTAACTTGTAGCATGAACCAAACCTACACCCATAAGATATTTTTCCTCCCAATCTCAAATAAGGTTGCGAGATCAATCATTATATATACAGAATATATATATATATATATGTGTGTGTGTGTGTGTGTGTGTGTGAAAGGAGGAAAATCAAAGACCTAACTACTTCAAAAGAAATAAACAACATATTTTTGGATTGCCACTACTATGTCCCCAACTTTACATCCCACAAGAGAAGTGATTGGAAGGCCTGAACAAGAAATTTTCATAAACAAGTCTACTAGGCAAGGAAGGAAAATATTGTTAGGAAATAAAATGCATGAAAGAAAGAAAAAAATGAAAGAGACTAGAGCCTTTGGGCTGGGCCATAACCCAAGGGGATTAGACCTATAAAAGAAACTTAGTTGTGAATCAACAACATGCTTTTCATTAATGCAAAAGAGTGCTCAAGTACATCAGAAAATGGAAATGGAAATAATAATTTCTTAGCTCCTAATAGTATCTATCCTCCTACAAAAATTTGAATCCTATTGAGCCCTTAGGCTTTTTTATTTGTACAAAAGTGAATGAGGGTAAACCTCCTTGGAAAGAGGCTTACTTCCCTCCAAAATTCCTAAAAAAATTGATCTTGCTCCTTTTAGTCCTCGATTTCAACAGCTACAAGTGGATCTTCAAATTGGAATTGATTAAATGTACGAAGAAGGTTGAGATTTGTGTGAGTAAATGTAGGATACCACCCTCCTAGATATTCTCTAGATTCCTCCTAATTTAACTTTTCATAATAAATTCATTTTAATGCACTCTTTTACTGCAAAATAATCACAATAGGCCACGAGATATGATATTCATCCTCTAATCTTCTTAATAACCAAATAATAGTAAAAAATATCGCATAAAATGTGAGGAAAGAGGCATATATAGGTTTAAGGAAGGCCAGATGGGCCTTATTATTTACCTATAAATGAGGCCCATCACCTACCTCTTTTTGTTTTCCGGGATCATTTTTTCCCATGGGAAAGTGTTCCACAAATTTATTGTTTAAAAAAACATTCGATATTTAAATTTCATTTTCTCATGATCTAAGACTTAGGTCCGCTAAATTTTTTTATGTTTCAGGTGGATGTAATCAATTAGGCCTTTGTTAAGGACTATCTCTACACAAATTATGGAAAAAAAATGAAGATTCCTTTTTTTTTTTCAAGGTCCATCCTTTTGAATTTTCCAAAAATATTTCCAATATATTCTAAAACTTAATGGTGCCAGAAATGAAGAGGGAAGTTTGGTAATCTCACCCAAACTGGAATCATTGTGACCACCATGCTTGAGGCATCAAAATCTGTGAACCATGGGTTTATGAAGGGCCCTTCCCTACCCCAAAACCATGGACCCTAATAGGACATTCTCTAGATATTTCTTTGTATCAAATTGCATAGTATGAAGAAGCCTTTGGAACATAAATATATGTCACAATTGGTTGTCCAAGAAGATAAAAACCACTGACGTAAATCCTAATATCTCGAAAAAAATCCATTAAACCTACATATTAGAGAATTTGATTATAGATTATAAAAACATGAATTTACCTATGTGTTTTTAACTTCCATGGCTAGAACTTGTTTTGTTTGTCTGATAATGCAGGGTCCTAACACATTTTGGATCTGGTCTACAGGACTAGAAGCCTTCCCTTTCACCACATATTTTGAATGGGACTTATCCATTAGAATTTATGAAGCCTATACCTCCATCTCATCGCCTTAAAGTTAATATTATGGTGGATTTCTTATCAATTCCATAATATTTCATCTGACAAGAACCTTGTAATAATTTCCCTTCATATACAAAACATTGAAGTATTTCAGGTATACCTAATTTTTTATAGATGCTCTGCTTCAATTTTTTCACCAAATTTGAGCCCCTGATCTAGAAGATAGAGGTTATCCCATTGAATTTTTTTAAGAAAATATGTCATTTTTCCTTTTCTTCTGGTCTTGTTACACTGAAATTTGTCACCATGAAATTTTAGTACTCTCTTAGAAGTCTACAACATCAAAGTTCCTAAATTCTAGCCTTGAAATTAAGAGAAAAGCTCATAAAAGTCTTAAAAACACTTGTACCGCACTTTCTCTTAGTATTGCCTGCGGTGCCACACTTTTTGGCTATAAATCATGCGGAGCCAAGCGCATTTTTTATTCATTAAAGGTGTGGACCCCTGTAAAAGGTAAAACAAAGGAGGAAAGTAACATTTAGAAGCCTAGCAGTCAAATCTGGAAGCTTCTAGAAGCAGTAATGCAGTCGAAGGTTCGCTCTTATCATGTATGTTCATTCCTCCATTATGGGAGCCTACCCCTTGATTTATGGAGCCCAATCCCTTCAAAAGAGCATTTTATCCCTTCCTATGTGGAATCATAACCTCCTCTCTTTTCCTATAAATTGAAGCCATAGTGTAGCTTCAAAAACATTAGTGTGTGAGAGTTAGTGAGTTAGACTTGGAAATTTTTTGAGGAGAAATGTTGTAGAGACTCATACTCTCATAGCCAATCATTATATGGGAATGATTACACACCCATGTGCTTTTAGCTGAGAGAGTCCAAGGCTTGTCAGAGTAAAGGAAACTCCTGTTCCGGACCCCAGGAAGGCCTTATGACATCAAGGCGGACACGATTGTAAGGTTCTTCTTTATTTAAGTTAATACAAATGAATATTGTTTTCTCAATGAGCTTGTTAGATTAAGTGGTTGGTTTATTATGTTTTATCAATGGCTTATTTAATTAACTGTCTCATTTCTTGAATTCCTTAATCATCAAGATAGGTTTAGATTTTATGAATTAATCTATATTATGCAGCAGGTGCTTCTGATTCTTTTGTGTTTGTGATTGCAGGTCCTGAAAGGAGATATATTTGGAGCGATGGGACACTAAGAGCGACAGGAAGGAAGATTAGTGCTAGATCACAAGTAGGTTTCCAAAACATGTTATAGATAATTCTAAAACTAAATCTAGAGAAAGTAGTCTTTATTTGTCCGTTTGTTGCTAGCTATCCATAGGACACTTGGGAGGTCTATCTTGTCAGCAAGAACGACTTATCCATCCAACAGGTCTTCTGGCCAAATTTTGGAGAAAGGGAATAAGGAGTATCCCATATAGGTTTGAATCCCCTATGTAACTCAATATCTTCATATCACTGCCCCCCATTTTAATCAATACATTACACTTAGGAGCCATCAAATAATTTTCCTTCAAATCTAAAAGAACAGAGCGAGGATGGCCCACTTTATGAAATATGTGGCCAACCTAGTTAGGCTTCCCACTTGCAAGCACACTGAAAAAGAAAAAAACCCACCTAAGCATTGGTACTTGGGACTTGAGGGTGAGATCTTGATCCATGTCTGTGGACTCCTATCGATCCCAAGCGTATGGGGATATTACTAAGTTTTTCAAGCATTATCCCGCAAAGACCATGAAAAATACATCACAGGGAGGTATCCTTTCAACTAGAGAAAAATGTGTGCTCATATTTTGTATTCTCTCAAAAGAAAGATGGGGTATGCATCACCAGACCATGGAAGAACCTCAAAACTAAACTCTAGCCCCTCGCTCTCATCAGCAAATGGAGGTTGTCCTTCCACTAGAGAAAAAATCACACTCATTTGTTTTTATTCACCCAAGAGGAAGATGAGATCTACAACATCAAACCATGGCATAACCTTGGAGAAAAAATCCAACCCATGGCTTGCAGCGATAGATGGAAAGAAGCTACAGAAAAACCTAACCCTAGTGCACTCCATCCTTCAATCTCCTACTTCCTTATTAAAACCTAAAAAAAAACATGTTGCTTCTGATCCCAAACACTTAGCACTAGTTTAACTTAATAAAATAATCGGTCATAGCTCAAGTATATATAACATGAATACACTAAAATTCTTGTATTTTTTCAATCCAAGTAGTATCCACATGATCAAGGTAAGTGGTACACCCTTTTATGGTCGAGGAATTAATTTCTCGACCAAAGGGAGAGGTACGTTAAGTGACTCGGCTAACATGAGAGGAAAGAAGAACTCTACCATAAGGTAGAGGAATGAAAATCACTCGACTAACAAGAAAGAAACTTGATTTTCTCAACCATAAGGGATAGGATGTGTAAGAAATCTTGACCATAAGGGAGATGATACGTAAACGGGCTCGACCATAAGGGAGAGGGAGAGGGATAGGGAGAGGAATGAAAATTGCTTGACTAACAGGAGAGGATGCTACAACATGGATCGATGGTAAGGATGTGTAAGTAGACTCGACCATAAGGGAGAGGGATAGGAATGAAAATCACTCAACTAACAGTATATTATACTATAGCATGGCTCGACTGGAGTAATTAAGAGTTAAATTTCCTTATTTGTTCCCTAAATAAAGGCAGCCCATTTATTTCCAATGTGGGATGAATGATTGGCATGCAATTATTTACACAATATATCTAGGCTAGTTGTTAGGTAGGTGTCATTTAGGCTTTATTTTATCACTCAACAATAAGAAGAATAGAATCAATTTAGTTATTAACAATTGTAATTGACCTTGCCCCATTATATTTCTAATATTTGAAAACACTTACTGGAGGTTGGAAAATTTGGAGTATTAATTTTTATAATGTTATGTCTTAGGATGTTCATCCTTTTGAAAAGTTACATTGAGATTATTAAATAGAGATATTGCATATTCTTGTGAATTTTAAAATTTTATGTTTTCTTGAATTTATGGAAAACATAACAAAAGTTATAATTTCTTCATCAATTTGTCCTCTTTCCTATCCTAGACAAATAGATAATTGGAGTATAAGGCTAGAGGGTTATTCATTCTAATGTGTAGTGGGAAATTGAATGATGAACCTTCAAGTTCTATTCTAACTTCCTTTCAAAAAAATAATAACTTTGAACAAATTATGGCTCTACTTAGAAAATAATTTATATAGAGGACCTTTTCAAGATTGGGAAGGTGTTCATCTCACATGTCCGTATTTTTTTTTCTACTTTTCCTACTTTAGGAAAAGGTGTTTATGCATGTTAGGCAAGAATAATTTGGATTTCATTAAGGTTTGGTCATTGGAGATATATATGTTAGAAACATTAGTGAATTGTTGTATGTAGTGCTCTGCATGATGAATAAAAAAAATTCATTGAAGTATGGAGGGTAGCTTATGTGGGTTGTTAAAGGTAATGCAGTAAGAAATTGGGATAGAGTCTATAGGTAGTTTGTGTGGGTTGTTAAAGGTCAAGTAGTAATAAATTGAGATAGAGTTTTACATGATGTCTTGTGAAGTATTTCATAGTGGTAAGATAACATAACTGAAAAATAAATATCTAATTAAATGTACTCCCAAATTATTAGTAAAAAACACAAGAAATATCCAAGATCTTGCCAAGAATATTATACATAGGTACGATATTTGAATACTTAAAAATAAACCTGGAGTAGGCTTCATTTATATATGGGAGATTGATTTTAGACATCATGTTTACAATCTAGAAAGACATGGAATGAGGTATGAATAAGAGAGTTTTTTTTTTTGTTGGTAAATTAGACTGATTCTATTAGAAAATTTTGTGGTACATGGAGTGTTACAAACATGAGAAGCTTGAAAGTAGGGAAACCGGAAATGATGAACAGTCAACCTCGGTCCCATTAATTAGACAAGAGAGAAGCAGAGAGAGCCAGAAGATGAGCATGGGAGCTAAAAGAAAAACACGGGAGTCTACCCAGAGTGGGTAGAGTCCTTAGTGCGACTTTTCTTTCCCTTATTTTTTGAAATCTGTACCCAACCATCCTGGGGTAGATGGGCGAGAACCACTTGGAGATTGTTGGTGACTAAAGGATTTGGCTCCTTGTCTAAGTCTGAGGAGGAGGTTTCATGATATTGCTTCTGAGCACTCATGGGAGCGTTGGGCACTCCCAGGTCTGTCGAGGTCATGCTCGTCTCTTGCTTTGCCTCTTCCTCATCTGCCTTGATCTATTCTTCATCTGAGCTGGAGGAGTCGATTTCATCCATGGGTGGCGGTACACATGGCTTCCAGCTTTGGAATTTGATTTTCGGTTGCTCTTCTTCTTTTGGGCAAGGAAGGAGGAGCATGAATTTTGAAGGTGCCCTGTTTGATGAAAATGACGACACCGGAAGGCTATGTTCTCATAATCCAAGGTTTGGGTCCAATGAAAGTCTCCCACTTTGAGAATGATTTGATCAGGCAAGCCTTTGCTGATATCTATTTCAGCACAAATTTTGTCGAAGGTGTATATGCCAAATTCCCCTCTGGAGGTGTTCATTGCCAGGAAGCGTCCAAGGGTGTTTCTGATTCCTTGAAAATAGAGTAGTGCCAAATATGGGCAGGTAAGTTAGGGAGCTTGACCCAAATAGGGAGCTTAGTGATGAATTTCGTTGTTAACACTGGAAAATCGTACAAGCAGAAGACGACATTATTTAATGTCAAGAAGAACGATTTACAGGGTTGGAAGACATTACAGAATCTGGAAAGTATTTAAAAATCTCTAATGCCTGAGGGAAAAAAAAAATTGAGCAAGTCATAAATTCTATTGCGTGCATAATCCTTCGTGAAGAGCACCTTTGTGTACCTTTTGACCTGAAATGCACGTAGTCCTGGGAGTGGCGAAAGTCACTTTCCGGGACCACAAAAAGCACACTCTAGGACAGTGATTCCTCACTTGAATCTGCCTAAGGAAAACCACCAAAGCCTCCTTAAACATCAAGTGAGCACACAATGGAATATTTGTGGCACACAAAGGAATCATCCCCCTCTCTTGGGTCACCATCCACAATGTACCAAGAGAGGGAAGGAGGATTTGAATTCTCCTATACAAGGCCACCATGAGATGAAGAATTGGTGAACACATTATTATGTTGGCCATAATTTCCCAAGTAATACCAATAGTGTGTGATCCGGAGCTGAAGATAGAGGGGACTCAATTGTTGGCCATTCAACAATTTCAGTCCATAATAGTAGAGAGAGGGAGACTTTGCACTGAGGCAAGCTTGGGAGTAAAAAAATCCTTGCAGCGGGACTTAGAACCCATGTTCTAGGGGCCCTTTGGCAAGAGGGTTAAAGTTTCATCCTAATTTCCTACCAGCACTCAATAAGAGGGGCCGAAGAGCCACTGTTCGGATTATTGCAGTTGTTTGACTCTATTCAGAGATTTTTTTTATTTGTTTTAGTTTTAGTTTAGTTTTAGTTTATATATGCATGCTATTTCTCTATATAGTATATTTATGATTCTAGCTTCTTCCACTAAATTGCTTGACTCCACTTATTTTTCTGCCTGTTACCAATAACTTAAGTGGGTAGACCACACCCCTTAAGTTGGTGTGATTTCGTACATACATGCACCAAACACAATAAAACGGGATTGGAAACTCCACTAACGTTTATTACCAAGTTTATGTGGTTGTGCCTCTTTTTTTTTGCAGAGACCCATGTCTGTGCTGTGGAGTGGAGCTGAATTTTCCCCTTTTTCTCTTGTAGTCCCTAGTTCATCCCAAGTGACAGAATGAAGCAGAACATCTCCAAAAATTAATTTTGCAAGAATTTGCGAGCTTATCCCTCCCATAGACGTGCCTAGGGCGCACGTTCAGAGCTGACCCGCACACAAACATCGCGCATGTTTCAGGATTTTGCGAGCAAAAGACAGAAAGAGAAATTTCTCCCTCATTTCTATATTTTCCTGCTTGTAAAGAGCTTGGCAGCCCATAATACATCTTCCAGCACTGGTTGAGGTACCCCGCAACTTTCTAAATCTCACTCTTAGCTACTTTTTGTAGGCTTAGTGTTAGTTTTATTTCAAGTTGATTTTTGCAAAGTTCACACATAGTTTAAGTAGGGGCCAAAATAACTTGAATTCCGAAAAAAAAATTATGTTTTGCAAATTTTGGTACCAACACACCTAGATAACTAGCCAAAGTAAGTGGCCCAAGTCCATACATGCTTATTTAGTTTATTTTTTCTAGTGTAAAAGTTATTACTTTAGTTCAATTTTTGCACTAGGATTTTGGGACTAGGATTGAATTGTCGATAGAAGAGAAAGTAATATCTGCTACCTTTGCACCCTCTGGTGATCCTAGGCAAGCATATGAACACTCTCTATTCACAACTCGCCATTTCCCTTTAGTTGATCACATAGATTAACTAGGAAAAATAGAAATCGGCCCATATCCGCACATGTTTTTCTTTTGAGCAAGGAACAATACAACATAGTTTAATAGGGGATTTTGAAAAGGATCATCGCATATCCACTTGTTAAAACTATGTGCTTGTCCACTTTTTCTCACACACATCCACCCACTAAGAAAAGCAAAGACACCTAAAACTAACTCAACCAAACTCACTAACTTCTCCCCACAGGGGCCACAAAATAATTTATAGTTTAAGTTAGGATCAAGGGGGTATGAATCTAATAAGCCGCCTTGATCATTATTCATATTGAAACATAGAATTTGACTATTTAGGGAGCTTTAAATCCACCTATCAACCCACGGAAAATAAAACCTGAGCGTGACAGAGACCCGTTTCAGAGGGGGTTAGGCTTAGGCGCAATGCGGGCAGGTATCAGTCAGGGCTACCTGACTTGGCTGATACTCGGTACTGTTAGCTGACTTACCAAGAAGCCCAAGACTCAAACGCTCACATGAGACAGTGGTACTTAGTGCCCAAATCTAGGGCATCATTTCCCTATAGGTGATGGTGCAGACAAGTGCTAGACCCTCTACCCTTACCTTGGTGGACTTTCTTCGGCTGACTGAGGGCGTCGCTAGTTCTTACGGGACATTGTGCCAACACTCACAAGATATCTTCTCAAGGCCCAGTTACATTTGAGTGTGTGAGGATGAATAAGTCTCCTAGGATTTTGAGTATCATACGCAAATAAACAAAAACCACTTTTTTGATTGCTTGATCACATAGAATTAATTTAAAGGGAAATTTTATTTTATTTTCACTTTTTTTAATGTATGTGACGAGAATTTTACTTTGATCATAGACTCTATCCTCTCAAATTTTTCCAAAACTAGACCTAGTCAACACTAGAACGGACCCAACGGGACCTCGTCGATCTAGGTGTCTTTTGGACCTCCCCCCATTACTGGGAGGGGTTACAGGTCTTTCATCGTTTAGGCGTCAAAGATGGAACACTGCCACCATTATTGGTTCATCCCTTTTTGGGGCATCCTTAGTTGGGAACCCTGGTCGGTCTCCCAACACCACACGACACACCACTCCTCCCACGACCCCTAGATGGCAAAGGAGTGCGACCCATTTGGTAAGCCAGCCGAATACACAACAGGGTACATCGCAGACAAACCCTCTTCCTAACCAGAACTTTGTGTTTTCACACATTGCAATGGTGTCAACCTCCCAGTCACCTTTCTTAGCTTCGTTAAATCTACCCGATTTAACCAAGATGACGAATGATCCCATCGCACATGGCCTCCCATGCCCACGAAGCTCCCTTCGGATATTCCTAAGTTCGAAGGAAAGTAAGCGGAAGACCCAGGTAATCATGTCATGACCTTCCACCTGTGGTGCTCATCAAACAGTATCATTGATGACACTATCGATTGAGACTATTTCAACACACTCTGATAGGAGTAGCTGCGAAATGGTACATGGAGCAACCCTCTACTTCACATGGAACCTTTTAGTGCCCTTTCCACCACGTTCCTAATATATTTTCAGTTACCCATTCACCATGATTCTGGAATGGAATTACTGTCACATTTTAGATAAACCCTCATCGTCCATATCTCGGACCATCTCCACGAATGGATGCGGCATCGTAGTTTATGTAAAGAAAAACTTGACGACCTAGTACTTTTATATTTGTTCTTGAAAAATCTCACGACAGAGGTTTCAAAGGATGTGGCGCAACAAAGGCCCACATCTGAAGAGGATTTCATCAGAAAGTCCCAGCAGATTGAGCTGATTTATATGCAGTCAGGATGAATTTACAATATCCTGCCCAATGCCCTGCGCCTGAAAACTTATCAAGAATATCCAGGCGCGTCAAACTCTGCATACGGACTAATTGGGTCATTGACCCAAGGTCACCTAGGCAACAATAGTCAAAACCCCGATTACACGTACAGTTCTACCCAAAACGTACCTCAACCTTGTTTTCAAAGTCATCATATGTCTCAGCATCATTTTACCAATAGGGCGCCAGCGTATCACTAGGGAAGACCCTATCCTCCAGCTCAGGCAACCCAGTACACAGAGAGAAACACTGATGAAATAGCTCCCCTCCAACAGCCAGGTGAAAACTAGGGACCGCGTTATGCTCAGTCCCCAACACAAGACCCACCTATGCAGACCAATGCACAATTGAACTTTGTGCAGCCTTCCCAAAACCAACCTCACCAATATAACCAGGAGAAATACCCTCCTAACGTGGTGAAGAAAAAAGAAAAAAAAATCCAAAAGGGAATCCTAGACAGGGGGGCAACAACTAGCAACGCCTGTCGTGATCCGAGGCTGGAGGCAACTCCAACCGGAATCAGAGCCAGGAGCCAAGAAATGCCCAACGTCAGAGCAAAAGGCCACCTCTCTGAAAAAACCATTCTTGTTCGATATGTGGTGAGTACGACCATTATACTCACCACTGTCCCGATCTCCTTGAGCTGAAGAAGCTACAGAGTAACCTAGGACAAGGAGGATCTTCCCAACAACTAGCTGTGATGCAGGAACCTTTCCCCCATCAAGGGACGATAAGTACTCAGCAGCAAAATCCAGACGACTCCAAGAAAAGTAGCCACGAAATATACATGACTGGCAAAGAGATGTTTTTCCAAACACATAATCGCAATTACGACACCCCACTAGACAACAATACATCAGGGGCAAGTACCAGTGCACCGACTACACCTTTGACCATTTCAAAGATGCCTATCGAACCATTGCCAAAAATGGTGAAGGGACCCAATAGGCGAGCAGGAAACTACTCCAAAGTAGCCCATAATTATAGTATCATGGATGATTTAGCACAATATGTCACTTCTATTTAAGCTTTGGAAGTATTGTAGTCATGCCCAAAACAACGGAAAGCCCTACTTTCCGCGTTAGGTGCTATCGACCCTACGGATACACGCCTAATGGATTTTGACTTAGACAAAGCCACCCCCAGGCTTCCTTCCATGGTTGTCTTCCAGATACCAGTGTAGGTCCATAATATAACAATTCATCGATGTGTCATCGACGAGGGTGCATCCATGTGCATCATGTCAAAGAATGTTTGGTAGAAGTTAGGGTCTCTCGAACTAAAACCCTCAATCATCACGCTTAGAGCATATAACGGTCGTCCTTCGACCCCCGTCGGCCTTTACCAAAACGTCTCGGTCTACTAAGCCGGAAATATGGTCCACATAGACATTGAAGTCTTGGACACTCACTTGGATTATAATATACTCCTTGGGCGAAGTTATATGTATGCCATGTCAGCCATAGCCTCCTCTGTCTTCTGCATTATGATGCTCCCCCATGAGGACCACATCATTATTGTAGACCAATTGACGCATAGCAAGAAGCAACCCCTAACAAACACTGATGTAATTCTACCCTATGTAGACACATCCTCGGATGCGCTTTCGCAGTACCAAGAATATGGTCCCGGCCAGTTCAAACTGTCGTTCGTTCTCGGGTCATTCCTAGGAGATCCTCCCATTATCCTTGAGTCATCACCCGATGTCACAGGGGCTCTGGTGTGCATGATGTACACATCAAGCACCAAAGATAATCAGGACACAGACATGAGTAGTAATGGCACTGATTCATCGACCACGACAGCCTCTCTAGCCTACGCCGCTTCCCAAACCCCTTTCCTCTACCCCCCAACTAGTTTCGTCTCCCAGCAGGTTTTGGAAACACTGGTGTTACCAAACATATAATTGGCAATACCAGTTTGGTACCTCATTCCCCCTATGGGAACAGGAGCCACCCACATCACTTCCACAGGGTTGAAGCTCCTCAGTCTCGAGGAGGCCCCACCCATCCAAGAAACGGTCGAAACCACCCCTACAAAGGAAATTTCCACTGCAAAACCGGTGATTACAACTATGAAAACCGAGAAGAGAGGAAATAAGATGGTGACTCCTGTCATACAACTAGAACCACCAATTTTCACCATATGCGACATAATAGGTCACCCTACCCATATCTTCTCAGAGCTGGATGAATTAAAACCACTCCTTGGCTCTGAGACAGACATCGCAAGGCCACGTTCCCGTAAAAAGGAACCTACCACCAAAGGTAAAGGCAAAGCATTACGTACCAATCATGCATGCACTCTCTACAAAGACTATGGGCATTATACCCATAATTTCCGAGATCTCCCGTGATATAGGGATTCCTTACATGCCATCGAGTGATCCTATCAAGAGGATCCCTCCACCCAAGCATCCGGAAATGAACCTCGTACCATCCTGTACCTATAGGAAGAATGACGGGCACCAGAAAGACAACCATTTTTCCCTCCTCCCCCCAAGTCATTGTACACCAACCAGGGATAGGGGAACCTAGTTGCCCCATACTCCTGAGTCATCAGGCGCATCGATTATTGCAGACGGCTTGATTGGGTCTTTGACCCAAGGTTACCTAAGCAGCAGTAATTTGTATCTGGGGAGTTACTAAGTAGGTAGATTCTACAGACAGTTTAATCAGGTCTTTAACCCAAGATCTCCTAGGTAGCAGTAACACCCATGATACTCAGGGAGTTACCAGGTAGGTAGATTCTGTAGACGGCTTGATCGGTTCTTTGACCCAAGATCTCCTAGGTAGTAGTTACACTCGGGGAGTTACCAGGTAGGTAGATTCTACAGACGGCTTGACCGGGTCTTTGACCCGAGATCTCCTAGGTAGTAGTAACACCTGGGGAGTTACCAAGTAGGTATATTTTGCAGACGGCTTGATCGGGTCTTTGACCCAAGATCTCCTAAGCAGTAGTAACACCCATGATACTCAGGGAGTTACCAGGTAGGTAGATTTTGCAGACGGCTTGATCGGGTCTTTGACCCAAGATCTCCTAGGCAATAGTAACACCCAGGGAGTTACCAGGTAGGTAGATTCTGCAGACGGCGTGATCGGGTCTTTGACCCAAGATCACCTAGGTAACAGTAGTACCACGTGCATCGATTCTACAGATGGTTTGATCAGGTCTTTTGCCCAAGATCACCTAGGCAGCAGTAGCACCATGCACGTCGATTCTGCAAATAGTTTGATAGGGTCTTTGGCCCAAGGACACCTAGGCAGCAGTAATCAATCTCCTAGATACTCCTACGATTCTACTTAGAAAGTATCACAACCTAGCTATCATGAAAGTCACCCCAGCACGCCAGTACGCCAACAAATCTGTGGATGGGAAAGAGATCTTCAGACAGATCCTAAAGATAATGAAACAGAAGCCAAAATTCTGGATTTCATATGGGACCCAGGCAACACCCGTGGATGTCTTACCTTATTTAATCAGACCATTCATACATATTGGCTTGTGAAATGTCTTCTGGCAAAAGCTATGCAAAGCTTTCAGCCTGCCCAAGACAAAGCAGGTCAACTCAAGATAGAACTTCACCTCAAAGATCTCTTGGGAGATATTCAAAGCCAACTGCAGCATATTAAAATAACACAATATCAAGCAATCGACAGGGTGGGCCGCATGGAGAAGATGCTCCAGCAGCTGCAGCAGGTAGACATGCCTGGATCAAATGTGAAGGATCTGGCTCCTGTTTCTTCTTCAGATGGATAGACTTTGTAGTATTTTACTTTTATGCAGTTTTTGACAGTATATGAACTTAATCCTATGTTATAAGTTTGTCCATATTGATGTAGTAGGATAGATAGTTAATGCGGCTTATAGGAGAATGAGAAAATTTCAATTTTGGAATGCTTTCAATGCACTCAGATGGCCAATAGACCTGGTTTCCTACGGGCAAGTTGAGGTCATAGTAACAATTCTATATATTGTATCCTGTCCTGTCTTTATCAATAGAAAATAGAAAGGTCCCTCCTAATTTACAAAAAAAAAAAAAAGTCACCCCAGCACTCACATGCCAACCAGGGACAAGGGAACTGATAACCTTCATTCCCCACACAGAATGGACCATTGGCACAACGTAATGTGCCAGTCAATCTAGTGCAACCCTTCCTAGGCTCATCAGGAGCCATACAACTAGGAAAATTATGGAAATCCTCCAAATGCTGCAAAAAGAAGCCGAGGAACAAACAAAAGGGGAGATCCTGGACAAGGGGCAGTAACCAGTAATGCCCCCGTGATCTCAGTCTGGGAGCAACCCCAACTGAAATCAAAACTAGGAGCCAAGTAAAAACTCCCAAGGGAAAACTAGAGCTTAGAGTATCTGATCACCAGACCGAAAGCAGCACTGTGATCAGCACTCCATAAGGCCCAAAGGCGATGCCACATTCGCACCCACAAAAAAATAAATTTTCAGCACTGGTAGGTATGCCCTCTCTCATCTTCTTTTTTAAAGCTCATGTATTTCAATAATATTTGATAAAGAAGATGCTTTCACTTGAGGTATTTTGTTTTGCGGGAAAAGCTCGCAAACCATTCACAACTCCATCTACTGAAATTTCTAGAGCAGGTATCATTCTACCTCGAGCATGATAGAGTCTGAGTAAACTCTGCATATCCTGACATCATTTCTCCATCAGAAATCAACCATAGGTTCCACATATCCGACCGTGTTTATCATCACCCCACCCTGCACATGATAAACATCCTCGTTGTTCGATAAAGCCTCCCCTCCATGGCACTCGTCACCCACAGTAGACCATATATCACAGCAAAATTGACACCATGGCCATACCACTTTATTCTGGGAAGCACCTCATGCCCATCCATCCACCATGCATAAAGATCAAGTTCTACCATACAAGCTAAAACTCCCTTCCTAGATGACTAGGTTGTACAAGAAGATCAAAAGCGCACCATCACGCCTCGCATTTGGCCCACCATACATCCACCAGCATAATCCCATCTGTGATACTTTTTCATCCGCTTCATCAACCCCACACATGAGACCAACCAATGGGGCCCCCACCCTCAGCAAAACACCTTCCTCACAACATCAATGAGTGAACACTTTCATGTTTTGGGGCACTCATTTCTGTGTTTTGTACAAACCAAACCCCATTATTTTATTCTTTTTGTAAGTGTACAAAGACCACAAATGGTGCACTACGTCCCCCACCCTCTCATTCATATTTTCTCCCATGGCAGCAGTCCCTGAACACCCTTGGTAGCAGTATCATGCCCCCACACATAAGCCACCAAGACACTCATAGCCAGTCTTTACCCACCCTGGAAGTCCTACCGACTCCAAGTATTTCCCCATCAGAAATAAATATAACTGCCTCCAAGCTTCTTAGTACACTCTGACCTTGGGCCACTGAATCCCCAGCCTCAGTTTTCAGTCACCCCTCGCCAACATGCCTATGTTAAACTCATCACATCCAGGCCCCCCATATCAGCGACCCCCCGTTCAGTTGAGGCTTCCTTTTTGTCGAATTCAACACCTATTTTCCAAAAAGGAAGCGGTACCTTAGATTACCCCTCTCCATAAAAGGGGCATCCTCGGGTGGCACTGTGGGAGACATCATTGCCCACAGATTTCATCGATCCTCCTGACATTCGACTACAACAAAAGCTTTCATTTCAAGATGGTATCGTACCTTACAACCATTGCACTTTGATCAAATTTTTCGAAGACCTGTGCCTTCATAAGCGTCTCTTTCAGCAATGCTTACATGGGAAGGTCCCAGCCAACGCCTATGCATACAATGCGCAGCTATATACCATACCAATTTTATGCATATGGGTACCACATTCCACCTATTATCAAAGAAAAAATGCCCCCAAGGGTGCCAGCAGTCATCATAAACAACCACTAGATCACTACCATATCAGTGACACAGATAGAATATATATCTATCAAATATATTTGTTTAACTAGCCACAACATCACGAGCATGGGACATGCCCGCCTTGTAGAAAATTTGTATATATATTGTATTATATTTTCTTGCAGGGCTCCCATAGGACATGGTCATTCTTCGAACCAGTGCAGGGTGTTTCCGATTCCGAGCTTCACGCAGGTCTCTCTCTCTCTACACACAATATACATAAAAGAAACTATAATGTATTTTGGCTATACAGTGCTTCCTAGACTTTACAAATTATGGGGCAACTGTTAACACTGGAAAATCGTACAAGTAGAAGATGACATTATTTAATGTCAAGCAGAAAGATTTACAGGGTTGGAAGACATTACAGAATCTAGAAAGTATTTAAAAATATCTAAGTTCTGAGGAAAAATCAAATTTGAGCAAGTCATAAATGCTTTTGCACGCATAATCCTTCGTGAAGAGCACCTTTGCGCACCTTTTCACCAGAAATGCGCGCAATCCTGGGAGTGGCAAAAGTCACTTTCCAAGACCACAAAAATCACACTCCAGGACAGTGATTCGTCACTTGAAGCCACCTAAGGATAGCCACCAAAGCCTCCTTAGACATCAAGTGAGCATAAAATGGAATATTTGTGGCACATAAAGGAATCATCCCCCTCCCTTGGGTCACCATCCACAATGTACCAAGAGAGGGAAGGAGGATTTGAATTCTCCTATATAAGGCCAACATGAGATGAAGAATTGGTTAACGCATTGTTATGCTGGCCAGAATTTTCCAAGCAATACCAGTAGTGTGTGATCTAGAGCTTAAGATAGAGGGGACTCAATTGTTGGCCATCCAACAAGTTCAGTCCACCACAGTAGAGAGAGGGAGACTTTGCACCGAGGCAAGCTTGGGAGTAAAAACATCCTTGCATCGGGACTTAGAACCCATGTTCTAGGGGCCCTTTGGTAAGAGGGTTAAAGTTTCATCCTCATTTCCTATCAGCACTCAATAAGAGGGGCTGAAGAGCCACCGTTCAGATTATTGCAGTTGTTTGAATCTATTCAGAGCTTTTGTTTATTTTTTTTAGTTTTATTTTAGTTTTAGTTTATATATGCATGTTATTTCTCTATCGAGTATGTTTATGGTTCTAGCTTTTTCCACTAACTTGCTTGACTCCACTTCTTTTTCTGCCTGTTACCAATAACTTAAGTGGTTAGACCACACCCCTTAAGTTGGCGTGATTTCATACATACGTGCACCAAACACACTAAAACAGTCGTGGAAGGATCAAATTCTAGAAACCATGGTGTGAGGAATAACCCTGCTTTTCCCCAAATTAGGGTCCCTCTGTTAGGACTTTTTGATAGTCCTCGGAGAAAGCGAACAAGACTATGAAGAATCCCTTTGATCAGAAGAAAACCTTGTTTTTATTGGTCCAAGTTGAGTGGATCCATTGGTAGATATCTGCTGATCGATGCCATAGTCCATTGAATCAACAAATGATGGCCTTTTCTGCTAACAATTGAGTCTATTTTCCAGTGATGGATGGGATATTTCAATAGTTGGAATGTCCTCCATTTTATCCACAAGGAATGGCTTGGGAGCCACAGGGGGCTAGGCCTCTTTCTTGGGATGTTGTGCATGTATTGCATCCTTATAAGAGAATGTTTGAGAAGAGGATGGCTTCCTAGAAGCCCCTCCGCATAGTCATAGGAGTAAAATCAGAGAAGCATCTTTCATTATATTGTAAAAATAGAGCAAAAGGGATTTCTCAAGCTGCTTACCCTGTAAATAAATCTCTGTAGGGCATAAGGGATCCCCAGCTTGTGTTAGAGGTCTTGCATTAGGCTCTGCACTAGATCTTCAGATCAAACCCAGCTAAGTAGAGTTTTTCCATTGAGCAGAGAAATTTGGATATGGAATGAGAGAGAATTATCTTGACCCTTGGACTCTGGGGGTGCACCCTGGAGCGAAGGATTGAAGTGAAGGTAGGGTGCGTCAAAGCTGGTTCCATTTTGACTGTTGTCTCAACTAGTTCCTTGAAGAGTAGCGCAGGTTTCGTCCGTGCAGTTGAAATCTGCACTGAGCTTGAGTGAATTCCATGCAGCTGCATTCAACACTAAGCTTGGGGGCTTACTAGATCCCTAAGTTCCATGATCTGCAAAGCCGAGAAGTGGCTTGGATGCGGCGGGGGCATGAGAGGCATATTCGATAAGAATAGGGCTTAGTTCGTCCTCACAGTTGCATACAACAGTGTGCCTGAGTGAAGTCCACGCGAATGTGATCAACGTTGATGCTGGGGGTTTGCTTGATCCATGGGCTCCAAGATCCGTTGAGCTGAGCAATGGCTTGAAGGCGACGACGGAGGCGACGGAGGCGTGTTCGGCAAGCATCTGGTTCATCATGGCAGCAGAGGCCCGAGAGTCACTACTTTTGCAGATAAGTGCATGTCGTTTGGACGGTTTTTGTCCCTCATATCTGTGATTGGGAGGCACTTCAGTAGATATGGTGATTGTGGCGACGATCGCAACCCCAGTCGATCTCACTTCTGTATTGTATTTTATTTTGTAAGCTTGGTAGTTCCTTTATTTTTGAAGAGGGAATCCATACAAGTGATTTTATTTTGAGAGATAATGGAATGACCTGTGTAGAGTTTTTTGACCCAACGTTTCAGACTTCTTTGTGAGTCCATCTTCATGGGAACACCCAATACTTTGAGGGAAATGGAGGGGTGTAGAGCTAGGAAAATAAGTAGTTATAAATATGTATATTGTGTGTAAAAATTCCATATAAGGTTTAGCGAATTCTTTAAAAAAAAATTAATAAATATATTCCATATTAAATTAATGATATAATTTATTTTATTAAAAAAAATTTAGAAATGTAAAATTGATGATTTTATTATTAAAAAAAAAATTATAGATTAATGATAATGGAATGAACTTTTATGGAAATAAGGGTATTATAGAGGATTTTTTTATGATATAATCAATGATTTATTAAGGGGGGTTGATCAGAGGCTCAGTATTAAGCTCAAAAATGAAAGTGATAAGAAATTTTCCAAACTAGAACGACAGTGAAGAGCCCGTCGCCAGGAATTTGGCACAATTCATTTCATCAAAAACCGACTCCAGATGAGGAAGTTATGACCTGCTATTCGTTTTTATAAATAGCTAAAAAAATTGCAGAATAGTGATAGGTTGATGACATGGCAGCCCAGTCAACACTCCAGGTATATTTAGGGAATATTCTCCAGTTTTTGCCCGATGACACCATGACAAGTATCACAACGGGATTTTCCAGTGAACTTTGGAGGTGAAATTTTTTTACAGTTTATCCTAAGGTTGAATGAGAATTTTTTTTAAAGTTTGGAATATTCAAACCAGAGCTAGACCACAGGGGCCGCCACATGCCCCTTCTAGTGGACCCATCCAAACCTTGGATTAAACCACAGGATGGAGAAATTTCATTACATCATATTATGAATTATTGTTATAACCAGTTTATAATAATGGGAGGCACATATATTAATTGGGCGTATTATTCATTTAAACCAAAGTCTTAACCAATGGATAGGAAGACATATTATATGAGCGAATATATTTTGTTAACCCAAAGTTTTAAACTATGGTATGGACAAACATACAGTGGAGAAAAATTATTGTGCGGGGGTCAGGGTCGAACCCATGACCTACCCCGCATAATCCAAGCACCTTACCATCTGGTCTATCTGTTGGGTCTTAACCATATAAGATTGCAACGTCTACTTGTCTTCTGAAACTAATGGCGGGGGTTTGAAGGGGACCAGCCCCGCGGGCCAGCCCCCTCCCATATGACTATGCTTCAAGGATCGAGGGCGGAGCAGAATACAAAGTGTAGATTTTAACTCCTAAACACGAGATTATCCCACTAATATAAGGTTTATGATTAATTAAATAGTGGTTTATGATAATGTGGTTAAGGCACTGTTTGGTTCTAATTGATGATGTCAATCAGAGTTCATTTAATGTCAACCCGGGAAGGTAAACTTAGAAGTTCCACCTATAGGTCTAGAAAGATTTCTAATTTGTCCGAGATCTTTTGGTTCTCTTACAAGAACACATTCATCAAGATCTCTTCCAACAACTAAGATTCCTAATTTTTCCGAGATCTTTGGTTTTCTTACAAGAACATATTCAACAAGATCTTTTCCAACAACTAAACAAACCTAGATCTAACATTCATCGAGATCCTAAGGTTCCCTTACAAGAATGCTTGAATTTTAGGATCTCCTCCAATATTAGAACATCTAATCAAACCTTAAAAGCTGAAATGAAACAAACCTAAATCTAATAATTGTCTGAGATCTTACGGTTCTATTACTAGAACACTTTCAAATAAGACTCTTCCAATATTAGAACATTTAACAAAAACTTGAAAGCTAAATTAAATAAAAACATAAATTAAATTATACCTAAAATAAGCATGCAAGTGAGGCTATGGGGGCCCTCCATAACTCCACAAGCACATCACTTCAAAGGAGACTCAGATGCAGAGGCAAAATCAAAGTATGATTCTTTATTTCAAAATCTCCATTACAACTCTAAGATTACAACTCTAAGCTTCTAAGATTACATACTCCAAAATTCTAAGATTACAAAAACTTACAAATGGAGGAGATTGTACTCCTATTTATACAATGGGATGAGTAACAAACTCATAATGATGATTCACTAATATCTCTTTAGTTCCATACATCTCTCAACCATCTAGACACATAACTCCCTTTTGTCCTTGATCTTCTCCATGAGATCATGATCTTCTCCATGAGGTTTATCTTATCAATTCGAATTTGATCATTCAAGGCCACATAAAGGTGTCTTGGAAGCTTCCTTGGCACCTACACATGTCACAAAACAATCCACTTTCCATATATGAAGTAAAATATATTATTTTCTAATATTTAATCAAGAATTTCTCTTAAAAATGCTTAAAAATAAATAATATTTGGAAGATATAAATGAGACCCATTAATGGTGAACAATAGGGAAAATGAAGTGACATGGTGGTGAATAATGAGTGATATAATGGAAGCATAGGTGAAAAATGTATGGTAATTAGTGTTATTTGTATGAAATTTTGAAGCCCAAACATACTCCCCAACTTAAGCTCTTGCATGTCTTGATGCAAGCTACTACAATGACTTATTTGATTTTATTCTTAGATGAGCTTCCTTTTACAAGATGTTTGGTTCTTGTGTAACAACCATCTTTCAATCATGGACTTCCTTTTAACTTTGCACATCTTTTGATAACTTTTATTTTTGCAAAGCATTTACATCTTTGAATGATTGGTTCTTGTGTTACAATCATTATTTACTTTGTTGAGATCAATCATTTTTAAGAGGTCATTAAATATGCTCATCATTTTGTAGTAGTTTTTATTGTGGGAAGACTATGTGGGTTAAGATGTAATATGAATGAGAGAAAAAATGAAGTGTGAAATCCCCCCCCCCCCCCCCCCCCCCCCGCCCAAACTGATGGTTTTTGGCAATTTTTAATGAGAAAGGGAATAGTGAAATAGTGGAATATTTTCCAAATATCATCATTTTAGCATCTAAAAATAATTTCAAGATTAAAGGTTAGAAAACATCATACCTTACTTACCTACAGAAGTGGATGAATCATGCATGTTTAGTTGCTGCAATTCTGATCTGAAGCTTCTTCTGCAAGTTGTGGATGAAAGATGGATCTGTATTGTCGTATCTGCTGCTGGATAGTCTGATGAATCTGATGAGTCGGCTGAATATGGCTGAAAATGTATAAGGCTTGGAAGGTATACAAAATATAGAAGTTACATTTTCCTCCCCCCAACCTTATTTATTGACTTGTCCTCAAGTCATGACAAGCTGAAAAAGAAATGAACGGAAATCTGCTTCATCTGCTACAAAATATGGGTCTTCAAGTCTTCAACGGTCGATGGCACAAATCTTACTATGTGATTAAATGTGCTGGTGTCGAACATAGCAAGAAGTTGTTGACTTAGTGGCCATTAATGAATGCCACTAGCCAACACGAGAGCTCCCACCATTGATTCCAATGGGAGTCAAGATGCCTAACACATCTTTGTAGGTACGAATAAGTTTGTTGTGGTCGAGTCACCTAGGGGATCCAACGAACAAGGGATATTAATGTACTCCCATTGTTCATTGGCAAGAGTACTTTCCATTAAGGCATGCAAGCCTCTAGGTGTTTTTACAAAGATAATTAGACTCTAGGACTTTGACTCAACGATATGTAGAAGCAGGGTTTTATTGGTGGAAGATGAAAATGGTAGGAAAAAGGAAATGGAAATGGAAAATGGCAAGAAGTTTGTAAGTAAAATTCTTGGCTTTTATTGATGAGTTAAGAATGGATGAAAGGAAATGCATGAAAAGAAGTAGATTTGACTGCATGATTGAAACTTGTTGGGAAAAAGGGATTTTGGCTTGCATTGAGGACTCATTGGAATTTACAATTTTACAAAGGGAAGAAAAGACTGGTTGTAATGAATATGGACTTATTCAGATGATTCCTCATAAAATTGATCTGTTGGAAGTCCAACTGTCGACAAATTAGACTCCTTGAATGTTCATCTGATTAACGCAAACCTGCAAAAACTTGGCATTCACAAAACATAAATATATCCAAGCAAAAGTGATCAATTTCTACTTGGTTTGTTTATGCAAAAATTAAACACCAATGAAACAGATTTAAATAAAATCAAATGTATAAGTTAGCCCAATTCTATGATTTTTTTACAAATCCATTTTAAAATATGAAATCAGTATAATTAATTCCCTTCTTATGTAACTTTTGTAAATAAAATTCAATTTTGTTGCAATTATGCAAATCCCGAACATAGTCGAAATTGTTTCATGATTTGTGTCTATGATATCAAATTTCACATGTCATCATTGATCTTGTGTTTGCCAAAATTTGCATAATTTAAAAATTACAAGATGTTAATACAAATGCGTCAAATAAAAATAAAAAATTTAGGAAGAAAACTAATTGTTACTCCTTGTCGAAAGTTTCTCCATGTCGTGATTTTTTGTGCTTTGCCCATATACCATAACATCACCAAACCACAACGTTACACATGAACAAATATCAATTTTTTTTTTTTTTGAATGCTTGAATGGAGCGCACATACAAAGTCAATGCATATGCATATGAACCAATTTATATTTAATATGTGAACGATTGTATGAAAGTGATTGTAAAAACAAAATTCCAACCTGCAATAAAATAGCCATGAAAGAAGTTACCAATGGTATCATGTCATTTTTGACCTTCAAAGACTTTTAAACACACCAAATAGAATGCATAAGGATATTTGAATTTCAACGCACCAAATTTCACTTATGTTGTGAGCAGAGAAGGGCGTTTTTTTTTCAAGGAAATAAAGTTCAAAGGTTTGCCTCGATTCTTGGTACCATAAAATTTTCTGGTGGCACCAAAATATTTACTTCAAAAGCCCGTTATCATGGCATGATGAGTTTGTAGTCCGGTGCATGAGTTTGCACAGTGTCATGTTCGGCGCAGAGTCACGGAGTCAAACAATGCGGAGGTGGCATGGAACAGGTCGAGACTACGCTGTCAATAGATATTATTCCACAAAATCTGCAGATTATCGCTCTCTTCCCAAATAGCTGCACTCAAGAATCCCGTGAGGAGAGGAGAAGTGGAAACATCACCATGGCAGAAGGGGGCGTTGAAAGCATAATATGCTGATCGATTATTTTTAGAAATGGTGTGCTTGATACGTCCTCAATGTTCCATGGAAGCACATTCAAATCTAACCAGGAATTGTCACCAATTTTACTCTCGATTTTCAATTTCTGTATAAGAGATTTTCTATGCATTAATTTAAAAAAAAAAAACCTTTTTTTCTTCACGCTGTCACCAAAACAGGGTCCCAAAGAACCGCTATTTCCCCTCAAACCGTTAAGACTCCAAGGAAACGATTTCTAGGTTATGTAATTCATTCAATTTCGGAAAAAACCCATGTCTTCGTTTTTTTAAATTTTCCTTGGTTCGATCAGAAACTGCTTTTAAAAATTAACATTTTTGTAGAGGTTGCGTTTCTCTGTTGCCTAATGATTGGATACAGTTTGGGGTATTCATATTAAGCACTTGCTCACTGTATTTCCCATCAATTCACCATGAAGTCCGCGGAATCAGTGCAAGATATGTAGCGTTGCAGCACTGTAATATGGGCAGTGTCTAATTGATATGGGTCGACACGGATTGTTATTAAGCCAAAGATGCTCTTGCATCATATTGTTCAATAGAAACAGTGGCATCAGGTAGTTTTATCAGCGTTCATGGTCAACAAGATTATGTACAGTCCCCAATGGTTTTAATGGCCCTTTTTTTCTATGCTTGTAGCTTTTAAAAGCATTATAATTCGACAGAATAAAGAGCCTAAGTGTTTCTTAAGGAGCTTTGATTTCAAATGTGCATGTTCCAAAATTAAACACACGTCAAGCCAATACACTAGTGTTCATGTTTTGATAGACTATTGTAGAAAAATATGCAATGAACGCAATATTCAAAACTTGTGATTTTAAGACCCTGATGATACTTGTTCAAGCAAAACTTCTGCAAAATTTCAAAGTTCAAGTTTTGGAATTTTAGACATTTCTATGTTGAAAGAATTTCCATATAGCATCCAGAAGTTCCCTGTATTGTCAATCTGCCAGTATGCAAGAAAATATCCATGAAAACCGAAAAAGTGGTTCATGGAATTCAAGTTGATAGCTTAATATAGTCACGTGCTTGAAATTTCTTATAATCAATAGAATGCACAAATCAATTTTTCAGCGAGAGTATTTTTATTTGAAATAAATCAATAGATTTTCTGATCTTCCTGATCGCACGTAGCACGGGAAGAGAGCATACTAATCTCTTGATTTATTTTTATCTATGCAGGTTAGCATGGATGGATAGACACAATTAAAATATGTAATCAAACCTCGCATTATCTACACTCTTTCTGCAATGTCGCGGGGGCGTTTAGACTCTCGGAAGACAAAGCTTTCCAATAATCAAGCTTCTGGCCCACCCGTGATACAGAAACAAGACATAGAAATGGGAATTTATTCATTTATTCATGATGATTTAAAATAAGACTAAAAGAAAATTATACAAGGAAATTCTACGAGATCTCGTTTTATTTTTATTTTTAATCTATTCTACATTAACTTGAAAGATGTTTTATTTTCTAAGTAAAATAATGCTTCTAGTGAAGCCATCTATAGATTAAAAATTCGAAAATGCTCACATCAAGATTTGAAATTTTTATCTGATTGTTTGCAAGGATGTGAGTAACATGTCTTATTCTTGGAGTTGGCGCAAGGTTCTTTTGAAACCAATGTTCATTATTGTTCTTGCTCTCTAAGAAGTACCTATTTATCATCGTCAAATTCTTCATCCGTAGATGGATTAGTGAGAAATGGGGGGTTTAAAATAAAAACTGAATTTAAATTAACTATGTGCGAAAATAAAATGCTCCAAACTTTGAACTGCTTTACGAACCTACTGTCACCAAGTTCCACAAATTAGTCCATAAAAACAAATGCATAAAATAATTACTAAATCCTTCTAGTTGCACTTCCCCGAAAACAGCGCCAAAATGTTTGGTTCTAATTGATCATGTCAATCAGATTTCATTTAATGTCAACCCGGGAAGGTAAACTTAGAAGTGCCACCTATAAGTTTAGAAATATTTCTAATTTGTCCGAGATCTTTTGGTTCTATTACAAGAACACATTCATCAAGATCTCTTCCAACAACTAAGATTCCTAATTTTCCCGAAATCTTTGATTCTCTTACAAGAACATATTCAACAAGATTTATTCCAACAAGTAAGCAAACCTAGATCTAACATTCATCGAGATCCTAAGGTTCTCTTACAATAACGCTTGAATTTTAGAATCTCCTCCAATATTAGAACATCTAATCAAACCTTAAAAGCTGAAATGAAACAAACCTAAATCTAATAATTGTCTGAGATCTTACGATTTTATTACTAGAACACTTTCAAATAAGACTCTTCCAATATTATAACATTTAACAAAAACTTGAAAGCTAAAATTAAATAAAAACATAAATTAAATTATACCTAAAATAAGCATGCAAGTGAGGCCATGGGGGCCCTCCATAACTCCACAAGCACACCACTTCAAAGGAGACTCAGATGTAGAGGCAAAATCAAAGTATGATTCTTTATTTCAAAATCTCCATTAAAAACCAACTCTAATATTACAACTCTAAGCTTCTAAGATTACATACTCCAAAATTCTAAAATAACAAAAACTTACAAATGGAGGAGATTGTACTCCTATTTATACAATGGGATGAGTAAAAAACTCATAATGATGATCCACTAATCTCTCTTTAGTTCCATACATCTCTCAACCATCTAGACACATAACCCCCTTTTGTCCTTGATCTTCTCCATGAGGTTTATCTTATAAAATTCGAATTTGATCATTCAAGGCCACATAAAGGTGTCTTGGAAGCTTCCTTGGCACCTACACATGTCACAAAAACAATCCACTTTCCATATATGAAGTAAAATATATTATTTTCTAATATTTAATCAAGAATTTCTCTTAAAAATGCTTAAAAATAAACAATATTTGGAAGATATAAATGAGACCCATTAATGGTGAACAATAGGGAAAATGAAGTGACATGGTGGTGAATAATGAGTGATATAATGGAAGCATAGGTGAAAAATGTATGGTAATGAGTGATATTTGTATGACATTTTGAATCCCAAACAGGCACAGTTAAGGCGCACTTATCCATAGTTAAGTGTGGTCTTAACTGCTAATTAATCAAGTTCTTAATCATGGCGGTGAAGTTAGAGGAACCACCAATTTTGGTGGAACCACCAGATTGTCGGAGCTATCTGGAGTCTTCTCCAGATTTGAAGGAGATATTATAGGAAAACTTGTTTTGACCATAATTGGAGAAATGTTCAACCAATTTTGGCTTAGGAAGAGTCATTCCTGGTATATTTTGATGTTTTGGACACATTGGAGCAGGTTTCAGAGGCAGCAAGAGACTGTAAACAACATTTTTTCATAATTTATCTAATACAAAGGACCAAGCCATGTAAGCTAGACCAAGGAGATGTAGCCCAAGAGGGTTGAACTCCTTCATCAAAAAAATGTGTTAATGGATCAATTGCGATGGTTTGTTGTGTGTTTGTTTGTTGTTGTTCAACATTTTGTTTCAATTCTTTTATGTTCAAATATTCAACATAATCTCTACACATTTACTTGTTAAACAATCATAAGCGCTTCAATAAGCCCATGTACATGAAGCAAAGATCAACACTTTTAATATAAATATGAAGATGAAATTAGCACAACAAAAATAACATTCAAAATTAGATCACCGGTGCAAATTTAAAATTAGATAATTTAGAATTCTTTATGTGAGAATAATAATTTATTAAGTGTTAGGAACTTATTAAAAAGTTTATTAATTAACATAGATTCTGAATTAAATTAAAGATATAATTTTGGAGTGATGTAAAATTAATTATTGTAAATTATTAAAAATAAATTAAACTTAAGATTCATATTCATAATGATGGAATCTAATAAGGGAGATTTTTATGTGTATTTATTAATAAATATCAATGGAATAAATGATGATTTTTAATGAGGGAGGGTAAATTTTTATAAATAGATATTTCTAAAATTATTTTTGTGAGTAGAATGCTTTATTAAGGGTTTCCAAGAGTTTTTAATGTTTAGGCCTTCATCACGATTCATATTTTTTTTACTTTTTTCGATTTCAATGGCTTCTTTAATCTTCCTTTTTAGGTAATTTTCTTTTTTATGACAAGTTTCGCTTATTCCATACAGATGTAGTGAGAGGATGAGTCAGCATGTTATGCCAAAGAATATTTGTGGTATTGTTCCTTGATATGTCGGTAACATGCTCTTTTATGATGTTAAATGATCTACTTGTTTCACCTATGCACTCTTTACCACATGAACAAGGAACTATGTAAACACTTTTTTGCACCTATGTATTCCTTACCACATGAACAAGGAACCATGTAAACACGTTTTTGCACCTATGTATTCTTTACCACATGAACAAGGAACTACATAAACACATTTTTGCACCTATGTATTCTTTACCACATGAACAAGGAACTATGTAAACACCTTTTCGCACCTATGTATTCTTTACCACATGAACAAGGAACTATGTAAACACATTTTTGCACCTATGTATTCTTTACCACATGAACAAGGAACAATGTAAACACCTTTTCCATGTATTTGAAAAAAATCGATATATTAAAAACAACATCAACAAAATCTTCCATCAAACCCTAAAAAGAAAGAATACAAAAAGAACCCTAGAACTCCTAAAATCTCTTTACCTTACATAAAAGGAACCACGAATAAAATATCTTAAATCCTAAGCAATCACAGCATCAACATAGCTTTCACCCCCCTTAATACCATTAGAAAAATCTTAGACTCCGCAAAGGACTCGGTAAACCCTAACCTGCAAAAAGGTGTTTACATAGTTCCTTGTTCATATGGTCTGAGAATACATAGGTGAAATAGGTAGATCATTTAACATCAGACTAAAAGAGCATGTTGCTGACATATCAAGGAACAAAACCGGAAAATCTTCTTTTGCATAACATTCTCACTCATCCTCTCACTACATCCGTATGGGAGAAGCGAAACATGTCATAAAATAAGAACATTACCTAAAAATGAAGATTATAGAAGCCATTGAAATTGAAGAAAGAAAAAACAATATGAATCGTGATGAAGGCCTAAACATTAGCAACTCTTCGAAACCCTTAATAAATCATTCTACTCGCAAAAAGGATTTTAAAAATCTCTATTTATAAAAATTTACCCTGCCTCATTAAAAATCACAATTTATTCCATTGATCTTTATTAATAAATACACCTCAAAAACTCCCTTATTAAATTCCATCATTATGAAAATGGATCTTAAGTTTAATTTATTTTTAATAATTTGCAATCATTAATTTTACATTGTAGAAATTATACAACATGCATGTATATCTTGGATTCAATCCGATCTGACAATGTACTAAAGTTAAATATTGAATCACTTCTACAAATATTTTGAGGAATTAAAAACACAATCGCCAATCACATGAAGCAAAGAAGAATAAATCAAACCACAACACATATAATTTCCAGGGAAAGATTGCCGTTCAAAACCCCACTATCTTCTATTGTGTATTCCACTAGGAATCATGAAACAATTACATACAACTCTTCTCACAAGAGCCCTTCTGTATTTAGCTAATTGTCTCACACTGATCCAGACAAAATCGGGCCAATACTTAGCCAATTCTCATCTTGTCTTCAGTTTTCCTTGCTCATGCAGTTCATGAGGAATGCAATCCCTATTCACAAGGAATTTCAACCTTCCTACACTGCGTTGAGTATCATGGGCATCTTGTGGCGTTTTAACTACACCTAGACAGCCAGCTAATATCACAACTGATAGTCACACTTCCCTTTCACCTATATCTCAACTGGGCCTCAACTGGAACTGACATGCATGCAGCTAGTAATAGTAAATCATCAGTTGCATGTTAGATCACTAATTGTGAATTAAATAATATTTAATTCACTTGATATCTCACTAGTGTATCAAACAGTTACAACTATCACAAATGAGTTTAACTCACTTAACTGAGTTAAACTGATTACAACCTGCATTAACTAATGCACCACTACACCTCGAACGTTGTTACAACTAGAATTACTTTGCATGCCTCACCAACTACCTATAACTCTAAATTCATGAGCTAACTAAGTTTATCACACTCAATTAACTATTACAAGTTATTTTGAGATTAGATTACATTTTATTTTCCATCTTAATTAAGGGATAATTGAAATAGACATGCACCAAATTTAGCCCACACCAGTGTAGGTGTTGCTAAGGCATGTGGTCCCACACTAGTGTAGGTGTTGCTTGGACCTCCTGGTCCCACACTAGTGTTAGTGTTGTCATGTTGTTTCTGGATGCTAATTTCACTGTTTCACTATTTCTTATTGCAAACTTCAACACTCCCTCTCAACAAGAAAGGAATGTCCTTGCATGCGACATGAAACTCTTGCATGCAACACTTCTCTAGTGTTTCTCGAACTTGCAACTCTTGCATGCAACACTTCTCTAGTGTTTCCCGCACATGAAACTTTTGCATGCAACACTTCTGAAACTGAATAGCCTCCAAACAAATGAATCAGTATAATGCATTTGCCATCAGAGTCTTTTGATTGCTTCTAGCTACTGCACATGTCTACTAGACTCTCTGCATTGTTGACATCTGCATCCATGCACTCTGCACTGCTGCCAACTATGATCTGCGCTCCAATATCTGACACCTGTCACTCTGAATTCTACCCTCCTAACATTTGACTGCATCAATCGAACTGATCTTGCTACTACTTCTCTATGGGCTCCTCGTAGCCAGGTTTGATCCATGAGATACACCATCTGTAGGAATCTCCCCAAATTTCTTCTTGGGATTAATCTTTCATGTCGCCCCACCTCACACCTGGAGGTATAGCTGCATGCACTCCCTCTGCCCATATGGATCGAAAATTCTCTGCTTGAGTGGTTTCTTCCACTCCATGATCCTCCGCATGTGGCTGCTCCACATCTTGAGGCTCATTCTTTGGAACCAAGAGTTCCTCACTGTATGCAAATTCAGCTCCCTCTCATGGTTTAATTGCATGGCTTTCTCACACTTCCCAATGGTTGGAAACTCTACAGAAATCACATCTACATCAATTCTATAGAGATTCTTCACACGAATCCCAATCTTCGTGGCTTTTCCCATGGCTATGTGTTTAAGGAACACCTTTTCCTTTCTGACTCGCGCACATTGTAATTTTCCCGCCATTACAAAATTTTCTAACAAAAGAGTTGATTTTAAATCGACAATATCTCCCTCATCCGAGCTCCGATTTGACCAATTTTTTTTCCAATTTGGGTATTTTTTCGAAAGGAATCAAAATATGTTTTTTTTTTTTTTTTGAATCAAAATTTTCAGATATTCTTTGCAAACTCGCACACCCAAATAATTCCTACTCTCATACCATGTAGAAAATTTATAACACGGCTCTGATACCATGTATAAAATATCTAACACAACTCTGATACCATGTAGAAATTATACAACATGCATGTATATCTTGGATTCAATCCAATCTAACAATGTACTAAAGTTAAACACTGAATCACTTCTACAAATCTTTTGCGGAATTAAAAACACAATCGCCAATCACATGAAACAAAGAGGAATCAATCAAACCACAACATAGATAATTTCTCGGGGAAAGCTTGCTGCTTAAAACCCCACTATATTTTATTGTATATTCTGCAAGGAATCATGAAACAATTACATACAACTCTGCTCAGAAGATCCCTCTTGTATTCAGCTAATTGTCTCACACTAATCCAGAAAAAATCGGGCCAATACTCAGCCAATTCTCAGCCTGTCTTTAGCCTGCCTTGCTCACGCAATTCATGAGAAATGCAATCCCTATTCACAAGGAATTCCAGCCTTCCTATAGTGCACTGAGTATCATGGGCATCCTATGGTGTTTTAACTGCACCTGGGCAGTCAGTTAATATCACAACTGATAGTCACACTTCCCTTTCACCTACATCTCAACTGGGTCTCAACTGGAACTAACATGCATGTAGCTAATAATAGTAAATCATCAGTTGCATGTTAGATCACTGATTGTGAATTAAATAATATTTAATTCACTTGATCTCTCACTAGTGTATCAAACAGTTACAACTATCACAAATGAGTTTAACTCACTTAACTGAGTTAAAATGATTACAACCTACATTAACTAATGCACCACTGCACCTCGAACGTTGTTACAACTAGAATTACTTTGCATGCCTCACCAACTACCTATAACTCTAAATTCATGAGCTAACTGAGTTTATCACACTCAATTAACTATTACAAGTTATTTTGAGATTAGATTACATTTTATTGTCCATCTTAATTAAGGGATAATTGAAATAGACATGCACCAAATTTAGCCCACACTAGTGTAGGTGTTGCTAAGGCATGTGGTCCCACACTAGTGTAGGTGTTGCTTGGACCTCCTGGTCCCACACTAGTGTAAGTGTTGTCATGTTGTTTCTGGATGCTAATTTCACTATTTCTTGTTGCAAACTTCAACATACATCACTCCAAAATTATATCTTTAATTTAATTCAGAATCTATTTTAATTATTAAACTTTTTAATAAGTTACTAACTCTTAATAAATTATTCTTCTCACATAAAGAATTATATATTATCTAATTTTAAATTTACACCCCCCTTAATAAATCATTAATTATATCATAAAAAATCCTCTATAATACCCTTATTTCCCTAAATATTCATTCAATTATCATTAATTTATAATTTCTTTTTAGTAATAAAATCATCAATTTTACATTTCTAAAAAAAAAAATTAATAAAATAAAAAGAATAAATTATATCATTAATTTAATATAGAATATATTTATTATTATTATTTTTAAGAATTCACTAAACCAACCTTATATGGATTTTTTACCCATAATATACATATTTATAACTAATTGTTTTCCCTAGCTCTTCACCTCTCCATTTCCCTCAAAGTATTGGGCGTTCTTTTAAATATGGACTCACATAGAAGTCTGAAACGTTGGGTCAAAAAACTCTACACAGGTCATTCCACTATCTCTCAAGGTCATTTATTTTTCATTATTTTTCAAAAAGGCAAGTTACATCCACATGCATATGGTTAGGTGGCCTTAACTTTCCCAGAGGTAAACCAAGTCCGTTGGCCACCTAATGGCATGATAAGCCATCCATAAACAAAAAATAATAACTCTATCCAACCATGCCAAATAAGTTTGATTATATTTGAACTGCCTACACTCTATATACCTGAAAACATAACTAAAAACATACTATAATTTATATTTTTTCTTCATACAATAAAGTACAAACTAAAGAAACAACCACCAAACTAGTCATCATCAGCAGACTCAACTGGAGCCGAGTCCTTAGAATTAGAACCCAGGGGCTCGGTTTGTGGAATGCATGGAATATGCTCATCAATAAAACACAAACATCCATTCTACTTCTCCAATTGGACTCAGATTTTTTGAAACTCCATGTTGTGGTCTAGAAACCCCTGAGTCTTCGCAACCACATCTGCTGAAATCTGCTCCAAGGCTTTAGCAAAAATTATTTTCATCGACTAGTATAGGTACAAGGTTTTGTTTAACTGTGTGGTTCTACCTTGGGTGTGCCTTGGATCAAGCACCAAGACACACCATTTTCCCACATCGATGTCCATCACGCCTACATTTATGTTCAAATCCCTCTTCCCATTCTTTAATTAATTGGCAAACCTCGTCTAAGGTTCCCTCATGGTACAACGTAGCCGCATTGTTGATTATTCTTGAGACTGGATTGCGACCCTGAGCTCTGCCCCATAGGAGTTGGGTTGGCTGGTCGCCAAAGACCCCATATATCATTTACCTCAACCCCTCAAGCTTGGGCCTGCTTTGCCTTTTCCAGAGGTCGAGCGAGCCATCCTCCAGTACCTGCAATTACTTTGAGAAACTAACAACAAACCCTTAACTGATTCTTATGCCAGCCAAAACCCACAAACACCCATCTTCCAGGGGATGCTACCAAGCTGAGGACCTGCCAGAAGACATAGGCAAGAAGCTATATATTTTAAGAAATAAACCTGGTGAATCACCCATTTACTCTTCCAATTCATAATTCTGATGCATACATACAACCACAAATACAATGACCCCATGAAACCATCAGGATACCCAATCCTCCTAAGGAGCTGAACTACAACAATATAGATTGAATCTACCTCATTGAAGAGCCCTAAGGGTGTTATAACTAGACCACTGACCCATAAACACAACAAAAGACCCCAAAGGCAGGGTGGAATGGAAATACAAATACATGAACAAAGATAAAGCCACCAATAATATAACCCCATACGAGATAATAAGATTATGGAAATTACAGACATACTGAGACTAGGAAGAACTAATACTATCTCTGTATCCCATTCAAACACATACATCTCCACATAAACCATCATCCTCTGCAACCCCGAAGAATCAAAACCACACAAACCAAGGGCAAAAAAATAAAGAGATTGATGCATGGGGCCACTGTTAAGAGAGCTAAACACATACCTATTTACCATAGTGAGGAAAGGTCGAGACTGGACCCACATCCGGAGAACCCTCGCTTGTTAAGTATGATCCAAACCTCTTAACAAAGAAACCAAACACCACGGGAAATAGCTACTGCATACCAGAAATTTTCCAAACTCACACTTGAATTCTTTGGAAATCGTCCAATCACAAATTCATTTTCCACCTTCTATGAGGAAAATAAATCCCTGCATGCAGAGAACCACCACTCCATATGCTTCGAGCATGTAGATGGTGGTAGGGGGGCTCCTCTATATGACCCACATCAATCACCCGCAAAGATACTTACTGCCATCTCACACACAAATCATGGGTTATGATCAGTAGATTGATTTCTATGTTGGGTTTCCATGATATCTTGCTCTAGGAGAGTTGATAAGGGAATCAAATCTACTTCTATGGGCTAGGGTGTCCAAGCCATCTCCATATATTTTCCTTGGTGAGCATGTCCCCAGTTAGCTAGGAATTATGCGGCTTTATTTCCTTCCCTTTAAAAATTCGAGGTGATGATATAGTCAAATTTTGGGAGGATATCTCCTACCTCTTGCACCAATCAATTTTTTCACCAATTTTGACTGAGCTTGTCCCATTTAGCTCCTTGACTCAACTTCTTAGTGGTATCAATCACTAATTTTGAGTCCCCTTCAACCAATATCTTATTGTAACCGAGCTTAATAGTCATTATGAGGCCCTCCCTGACTGCTATGAAATTTTCCTCATTGTTACTGGCATGGCCACAATCTGATGCAAATATCATTCAAGTTCTCTCTCTTGAGTCTCGAAAGAGTCCCCTGAAACCCACAGGGCTTGGGTTGCCTTTCGATTCTCCATCAAATCTTAACTTGATGAATCCCTTTGGGGGAGCTTAGAAAGCTTGTGGCAAGGCAATAGGAGCCACCATAACCTTCCAAGGATTTGGGGCTATCATACTGGGAGAGAGATTCAAACTGTGTAGGATTTTAGCTTCATGAGGGGTCAATTTCCAGTCATCCAAGTGCCATTTTTCTGCTAGGATTGTTTCTTGGATGTTCTAAGTTATTCCAATCAAAACTTATTCCTGAGATTTCTAATAATATTTAAATATCCTTTCGTTGCTCTCCTTCCATATATCCCATAGAATAAATCCCAGTGCTATCCCCCAGGTTCTATTGAGAACCGAACATGATAATACACTTGTACGCCATAAGGGAATAGATTCTTTGACGCTTTGTTGGTCTCGGTCTAGGCAGCCAAAAATCTCACCTAACTACCTCCACTTTTGGTCAGCAAAAGAGCACGAGTTTAGGAGGTGTTCCAGAGCCTCATTGTGATGGCTACATAAGAAACAAAAGGATGGCTCGTGAATACGCTACTTCTCATGTTAATCCCAAGTGAGGATTCACCCTATGCATACCAACCAAGAAAGTAAGCAACTTTTGGCCATAGACCGCCAGTCTAAATATTATTCCAAATAGGGTTGAGATGATTTTGACCCCATTCAACCTGAAGGTTATATGCTTCCTTAATAGTGCAAGTACCTCGAGTGGAATATCCCCATTTGAGGATGTCTACTTCTCCCTGAATTGTGAGCTTCTTGGATTTTAGTTCTCTGTCCAGCTGTTGTCATTGATCGGAGATAGGAGAATTTGGCCAGTCCTAAGGCTCTTTCCATTTCATCCAACTGATGCCTATTGGGATGGATTTCCAAAATTGGTCCACTATGCAGAAGTTTCAATTATTTGTATACAGGAAAATCTCACTCAGATCTTTTCTACTATACATTTTTTCTCTATGTTGCCAATAGTCTTGCTAGAACAAGGTTTTTCTATTGTTTCTGATTTCCCAAAAGAAATGTTGTGAGGTGACATCACTATTATTTACTGCTAATTTCCATATTGATGAGCCTTTGGGGGGTCTTGATATCTGAGAATGTCTTCAGTATGAATATGCATGCCATATTTTCCGGTCCATATTTGTTTCCATAAATTTGGGCCTCCTCTTATCCAGCGCCACCAAAGTTTAGTGCCCATAACTTGATTCAAAGTGAAAGGATCTCGGACACCAAGGTCCCCCTCCATCTTGGGCTTTGCAAGGACCAAGAGACAAATGGCCATTTATTGAATTGATGCGCTCCTCCCCATAATAACTTCTTAAAGGTATCGACCATCTTTACGTAAGAAGCCTTTGGAGCAGCCATCCCCGAGAGCTGGTAAATAGGAATGGGTTGGAGGACTACATTTAATAGAACTGTTCGACCTGCTAGGCTAAGGGATATAAAATCCCAACTTTTGAGCTTTATTTGAATATTTTTTAGCAGATAATTCCAACAGGAGGTTTTTAAAGAGTTAAATGCCAACGACGTGCCAAAATATTTGGTGGCTAAGGAGCCGATACCAAAGCCCAAAAACCGAGCTAGAAAGGACTGGGTATTTGCAGGGGTGTTGAAAACAAATATGCAGGACTTATCATTATTTATCAAGGTACCTGAGGCTTCCATAAATTCATGCAGTATATATTTGATTCTCTTGGCTTCCATCATATATACATGACATAAGAGAATAATATCATCCAAAAATTGTTGGGGGGTAATGGGAACGCCATTGACCCAAGGACAAAGGCCATGAATTGAGAAGTAAGAACAATGGATTTTAGGTATCTTGCCAAGCCTTCAAAAGCTAAGATAAAGACAAAATGGGAAATCGGGTCACCTTGTCTAATGCCACAAGAGGGGTTGAAAGGTCTACTGGGAGAACTATTAAGAAAAGTGGAAAATACAAGAGAAGATATCAAGGAAAAGACCCAGTTGATCCCACGATGGTAAAAACCAAAATATTTGAGGATACTTATAAGATAAGTCCAGCTAAGGTGATCATAGGCTTTTGACAGGTCTAATTTTACCATCATACCTGGGTATTTGAGTTGCTTAAGGGAGTGAACAATTTCTTGAGAAGTGACAATCCCATCTAGGATTTGGCGACCTTCCACGAAACTCACTTTCTCAAGCGAGATGAGGTTCAGGAGAAAGGGCTTAAGATGATAAAAAATGATCATGAATATAATCTTATACATAACATTACAAAGCAAAATAGGATGAAACCCTTGAGGGTATTAAGATTTAGATGTTTTAGGGATTAAAGCAATGAAAGTAGCATTAAGATCATGAATTACCTTTTGATTTTGTCGAGATTCCTCCACCACCTCCAGGATATATTACCCAATGAAATTCCAGGCAACTTGGTAAAATTCAGTCGTGAAACTATCAAGTCCAGGAGCTTTGTTTTTTTCCATGCCCTTGACAACATCCTCTATTTCTTCCAAGGTGATTTCTTGCATGAGGGCTAGATTATGATCTCTGGATATGAGCTAAGGGATGTTGCATGTGATTCCCTGGATGTTGCATGTGTGGGTTCAGAGAGAAATGATTGGAAGTGATTAACTATTATATCTTCCATTTCCTCATGTTGAACCAGTCTATTCCCTTCTTCATCTTTAAGAGAGAATATCCAGTTGTGTTAGCGATGTTGAATCATGGATTTGTGGAAAAAACAAGTGTTTCTTTCCCCTTCTCTAATCCATTATATTCTATATTTTTTTTCCACGATATCTCTTCTTGTTTTCTTATTTCTTCCAGCTGGTTAATCAACCGCCCTTCCTCCTCCACCAGTTCTTCATATCTTCCCTCATTGATAATATTTTGTTGAATCTCCTGCATTTTGTTGTTCAACTGATATTGGTATTTCATGATGTGGCCAAACTCCTCCTAATTCTATCGGTTGAGTTGAGTCTTGAAATCCTTCAGCTTAGGCTGGAAAGTATGCATGTGATTTCTCCCTTGCACTATACTTTCTTTCCACCAACTTTCAACTTTCTACATTAATGAGGAGTCCCTTAACCAAAAGGATTGAAATCGAAAGGGTTGATTCTTGGTGCCTATTTTTAATTCAATCTCTTGTCTGATCGGCTATTGGTTTGATCCCATGCAAGGAATAATAGAGGCCTTAAGAAAAATGTCACAACTGATCACCTACTCAGAAACCAGAAAGTGGTCAAGTCGTGATGCAATCTAATGAGATCCCCCTCACGTATTATTCTATGTATATACTCCATTATTCGTTAGCATGCCCACTAGGTGTAGGTTTGAGATGGTGTATTTGAATGCCTCCATATCAGCATCTAAGCGACGACCACCTTTTTTCTCATAAAGCGATGAGATTATGTTGAATTCTCCACCCACAATCCATAGGTCTTCTGGATACATCCTTTTGAGTTTTCTGAGTTTTTGAAGGAAAACCCTTTTTTTCTCCTAGAATGTTAGGCCCATATACTCCAAACAGTAGAGCCCAATATCTAGTCCCAATGTGCCAAAATTTACCTGAGATAATTTTGGGAAGGCTAGCTCAATCGTCAAATATGATTTCTTCAAGATTCCAAAGAATGGCTAGACCCCCAACACTTCCCCTGGCGTGCTGAGCTACTACCACATACTAGGGCTTAAAGCCTTTGACAATTTCCTTTAATTTTCCTTCCAAGATTTTAGTTTATTGAACAATCATGATACTCAGTTTGTCTAATTTTAGCATGTATTTCAGGTATTGTTGTTTGCCTCTATTATTGAGGCCTCTTACATTCCAGGATGTAATAATCATTGAGAAGAATTTTTAAGTTAGTGGAAGACCGCGAAGAGCGGCACCATTATTCTTGAGTTAACCAGCATGTCACCCACCATCTGAATGGATTCATGCATATTATTTCTTCCTCAAATTTTCCCTCCTTTTCCATGAAGACTCGGTTCGACCCCCTGACTTGGTTGGGATCCCAATTGGTCAGGCTGATCCAGAGCGATCGCCCCTTGTTTGGATTTATAATTTTGGAAGGTCTATTTGTATAATTGCTTTCGATCCTCCAGGATGAACAGTTCATCCAGATGGCGCCATTCATTCAATAACCTCCTCATATCTTGTTCCTTTGTGTTGAGATCCAACTTATTTCCATCAATATCCATGTTGGCTTGTTCCATTAGTTGTATTGGGGCTTCTTTCTCTTGTTTTTATTCTTTTTCCTTTCTTTTGGTTTTCTTTCCTCCCTTTTGAAGAGATTTTTTATTGTATTGACCAGATGGATCACTTGGTTCACCAGGGGTTTCAACTTCCTCCAACATAATGTTATATCTATTGGTATTATTTAGGCCCTTTCATGGTTGAGACTAGGTCGAAGCCTGGGAGGTCTTCAGATTTCTTTTTTTCCTTTGAACTTCTTGGAAACCCTCTAGATCTTCCCGGCGTTTAGCTAGGTCTTTGGCGGCTTGAGACTCTGGGGGATCTGGTTGATTCAATGGAAAATATCAATACAGATGCCCATACTCATGGCATCATCTACACTGGAATGGAATGTGCTCGTAATCTAAGGGTTATCACCATACCTATTCCTGATATTCTAACTCAATAAATTCAGGGAGTGGCTCTGTTATACTCATGTACACTAATATCCGGGTATAGGAAGTATATTTTCCTCAACGGGTTGAATCTGCAACTTCGAAAAAGCTCTCAATTGAGCTCCCCGTTGCTTCCAGCATTTCTCGATCCCAAAAATCCACCGGAAGAGGAAATAATCGAACCCACACCAGGGCAACCATGAATTTATCCTAGTCCGGATTGTAGCATTCTTCCCAATGGTGCATGAAGAGGCCAACGTTGTAGAAAAAATAGGGCTCATTTCCAAAAACCATCTCCTTATCTTCCATACTAGTAAAAATCACTTGAAAGAAGCCCTGAGCCCCCAATTTCAACTCAATGTGCCTTTTCGGATGCCATTTGAGTTGGATCCATTTCACCATGTCTTGTTCGGTGGACCAAATACTGATAAACTTGCAAATTAGTTCATGATCTTTCATAAACTTTCTGTAAGTCTCCAATTTGTTGTTAGGGATTAAAAACCGTGACTTTTTAACTACTATCGAAAGGCTTTTTCCATGCATGTGTGCTTTCCATTGAGCACCCATGACTAGGGTGCCCTTACCGCTTCCGTCTGATCCTCATGCAGCCAGTGTCGCGCCTTGAGCACTTGATTCACTAGCAGAAATGTTACGATACGAGGGGATCTCTCCCCTCCCCACAAGCGTGCTCATTCCCCTCTGTCAGCAACGCATCAGAGGTGGCAGACCGAATGGTCAGAAGGAAATGTCACCTATGGTGTGATTCATGGTTTGCAGACACAAACCCTAGCAGAGCTCATCTTCACGTTGCATGCTAGAGCTTCCATAATTTTAATTTAATTATCAATAATTATTAGGTGGATCCATAAGAGATTTAAACTCTATGAAATATTCTATAATATTCATAGTAGTATACACAAATCAAATGTTGAGATTTATCTCCAAAGTTGCTATGTCATTTTTTCCCTTTTAATTAAATTGATTAATTAAAAAAAAAAATCATATGAAGTGAGTTCTGATTTTTTGAACATATGATATCGATAATCCATGATATTGTAACAAAGCCTATTTACAATTAAGAATATCCATGGTAAAGTGGGGATAAATCTTTATGGTTAGGAATCTTGTTACATGTTTTTTTTTAATTGTATATATGTTTAACTTATATGATTAATTTGTTTAATTATTTATAATAAATATATAATTTAGTTAATTTGTATGATATTTTTAATTGTACTAATGTCATATGTGTATCATGTAGTAAGTGTTTTGATCCTTATTATGAATTGATGCCTATAGGCATTTACCAACCATTTAATTTATATGGCTTCCCTAGTTTAAGTATCAATGATTATTAGGTAGATGGTGGAGATTTAAACTCCATAGAATATATTGTACTAAAGCCATATTATGAATTTCCATGTTAAAGTGAAGCCTAATATCCATGATTAAGAATCTTGTGACATGTTTTTCAAATGTAACTTACATATCAATTCTTTTATAATTAATAGTAATGATAATAATACAAAATAAAGTTAGAATTTAGTTTTTTTTTTTTTTAATTATTTTTAAAATGTGAGATGTGTCATGAAGTAAGCATTTTTATGATTATTATGTATTGATACCTATCTATGCTTACCAACCATTTAATTTATATGATTGTGTGAGTAATACACCAACCTAGATCCATCTAAATTCCAGCTCCACCAAGGCCTGAGAGGAATCATACCTCTTTTCACTCTAAAAGAGGTTTGCATCTCAAGAGATTTGATCCCGTTCGGTGCTTGGTAGATCCAGAGTTAAGATGGATCTAAGTTTGTTTAATTCCCCCCTTTAAATAGACTATATTCCACATGAATACCATGGGTCATTTTTCTTTTTTTAATTTTCTTCTTTTTTTTAATCTTATTTTGAACAAGTTAAAATAATTACATTACATTACAATAAAAATTTTATTTAATTTTATTTATTTATTTATATGTAATTTGACTTAGTCAAAATGTTAAACATTACATTACAACTTCTCTATCATATTGGGTTGGAGAGTACCTCTTGGCTCAATAACTTAAAATATATTTGTAAACTATGTAGGAGGATGATACTCATTGATAAGTAAAACAAAAAAAAAATATTAAGCATGCCAAATTGTTAAATACTTGGCCATTTCTTTTGGTGACCACATTTCTTGTTTAAAGAATTGGCTTCATTAGTGTCTTTCTTTTGGTGACCACATTTCTTGTTCAACAAATTGGCTTCATTAGTGTCTTTTTTTTGGTGACCACATTTCTTGTTCAAAAAATTGACTTTATTGGTATCTTTGTAAGCTAAAAATAATTCACTAATATTTCAGTATGGATAGTTGTATTTATTATACTTCATATTGATTTTCTTTGTTAGCACATTTTAGAAGCTAAAAAAACTAGTATTGTATTATTCATACTCTATATTTGGATATGAGGGTTTTTATTATCCCATGGATTTTTTATATTCCTCTTATGGAGAAAGGATGAATACTTTAAATAGACTAAAGTTCCAACTACTAATTTTATTTTATGATGTTTTCGGAGTCATAGACCAAAGTTCCAATTTTATTTAGTAAAGTGGAGCATTCTAAAACTTAAATGTGGATGGGACTTTGCATATGAGCTAATTTAATATTAGAAAATATCAAAATTTATTTGCCTTGATACCTATCCAAAAAATTGAGTGTCCATTATAAAAAAGATAGACTAAATTTTTATAATTAAAAATATCCACTCCTTATAGTTAAAAGAGATCCGTTGAAAATGAAGAATTAAATAAAAAATAATTTTGATTTAAATTGAATAATCAATCTAAAATTTTGATAATCTTAATTTAAAAAACACTTACTGTATTTAATGTGAAAATTTAAAAAACACTTTATTGTTTTCACATTAATGAAGAAATAACTTTGAGTATATATTTCCTTTTCCAAATCCTTTAAAAACTACTATAAAATAACAACTCCTTTACAAATTAATATAACATTAAATAATTATAATTTTTATTATTAAAAATACATCGTATTAAGAACCTCATTATTTATTCTTTAATCACTCACCAAACTAATTTATTTATTTTAATAACATTAGGATATTTGTAAGATGCGCTCTCCCTAAAATGAAGACAGAAGGCCATCTTTTGCATAAGCCTGAGTACATCATGATTTCCAAAATATATATTTTTAATATATTAAATATAAACCACTTCTCTCACTTGAAATTAATGTGGTTTAAAATTTAGTTAAAATATTTTATTCATGAAAATGTGTTAATGGTGATCTGATTAGGATATTTGTAAGATATAATCACTCTCAAATGAGGATTGAATACCATTTTTCCATCTTGTTTTCCAAAAATATATTTTTATAAACATTTTATTAAAAAAAAGAGTTAATAGCAATTAGATTATAGGAAAATTCTCAACAATTTTTAAATTACATTTATAGATTATTTTTAAGATTGTTTTTTTCAACATAATATTATATAATTATATATTTAATTATTAAAAATATATTATTTTAAAATGATAAAATTCTTTTATTTGATAATTTAAATGATTTCTCATTTTATATGGATAATTTATAATTTAGTAATTATAGAAATGTTCAAAGAATTATGGGTAATCTAAAAATACTATAACATAATAAAAGAAGAGTGCTTCTTTTCCTATTACAATTAGCTAAATATATTTCTTCGAAATTGAATAAGATTAAAAAATAAAAGAAATACAAACTATATTTTCAACCATTCAAATTATCTGAAACATTATTTTGCTGAAAACCTTGTCTAATTTCATTTCCAGGTAAGGTGAAGTCTGTTTGATTCGTTTCATAGTCAGTGAAAAGAATGGAGTTGTCTAAGGATGCAACAAAATAGCCATGACAGCAGTTTTTTGCTGGAATTTGGTAAAAAAATTTCAAAAATTCAAATAGTTGGAGTGTTTGAATAGTTTATTTTTTATGATGGAAATGGATTCAGCATCATCAAAAACCCCTTGGGCACCCAAAATCCTGAAATAAGTTTGACAATTGTAACCTAGATTTTCAAAAATTTATGTCCAAATTTTTCATAATCTTACTAGACTTTCTAAATTATTTTGTGAATTATTTTCGAATGAAATACAGCTTGATCATCACAGAATAACAGTTTTCTTTACTTTAAAAAAAAATCCATCATAATAACCTCGAGAATCCAATTATATATTCACACGGAAGGGAAAAATGAAAAATGGACATAGCCAAACACCATTTGTTCTTTGGCTGTCTGGTTCCCATATATATATATATGTATATATATATATATATAACCAAGATGTTCAAAGGATTGTATCTCGTGTTTATCCCACTTGCTCTTCCTCTGTATGCGCGTTTAGAAATTACAGGGATTGATGCAGAGACAAGCTGGCTTATTCTTTGTGCTTCTGGATATGGGTGGAAGAAGGTCATCATTAAATCAATCCTCAAGTTCTTACAAATTTAAGCACATGCCCAGTTGGGACATTTTTTGAAGCTCTAAGAGAAGTAGAATAAATAATAAGTTTGGTTTAGTCAAAGTGCTAAATTTTTCTGAAGAGGAACAAAGGGCTTTTCCCTTAAATACTGTTAGATTTCATTGGATGCGTTAGGGTCCTATAATAATAGGGTTCATAAATTTTGAGTTGACTTTGATAGTCTTGTAAATATGTACATACCTTGCTTTCTACAAGTTGTTTTCTCAAATTTTGGAAAAATGAAAAATAATAAAAAACTAAAAAGAGGATAAAAAGTCCTAAAAGAAAGATCAAAAGACTTAGAAAAATATAGACCCCAAAAGAAAAAAGAGATAAAATAAGACCTGAAAGTGAGCAAGTCCAAATGCCAGTACTTTACTTTTACTGCAAGAGTAATGATTATGTGCAGAGTGTCATTAAATGCCATAATCCATGATCAGTTAAACAATCTAATCTTAACTTTTCATGCTTTCAATTTCATGTTTTCGATAGAGAATAAAGATATGTCAAACAGTTTAAACTTGACAAATCAGTAGATCGGTAGAGAATAATGAGGAGCTCAACAGTTTAATCTGAACCCTTGAATGAAACAAGGTAGACTTAGATAGTTTTATTCTTTGAAAGAAAATTGTTTTAGGGTTGCAAGTATAAATGCACCCATGAAAATGAAATAAAAATGTTAGAAATAAAGATGGGTAGGTAGAAAGCAGTTGAGCAAGCATTGTAATAAAGTATCATTGAGAAAAAATCACTAATTTCCCCTTCCCTACAAATATTCATTATTCTAAACTATCAGTCAAAAAGGCTCAAAGCATCTCTCTGACTTTTGTTGGGACCGGACCCAAGGCTCGATGACTAGTTAGTTAAAAATATTGAAATCCGACACTAGACCCATATTCATTAGCATTTTCCCTTCATTCATAAATCATAATCCCTTTTTTCCTAAGTAAAAACCCATTTTTACTTAGTAAAAGCTAAATCCTACATAATTAACTTCATTCCCTTTCAAAAAATCATTCATAAACCCTCAAAATGCATTTATCCTAAGTTAAAATGAAGTAATACAACAAAGATAAGAATACTTTATTTTTTGGCACTTTACTTAGGGTTAATATGTATTTTGTTTTCATTACATTATCCCTATTTCATATTAACTTCTAACTTATTTTATTAAATCCCTAACTATTCCCACTCGTATAGTATTAAAACCTTTTATTTTAAATAACCCTCTAAACCCACTATTTTAAAGTTAAAACCAACGTTTAATATCCCATGTGCGCAATATTAATCTCACCCTTATCCCATTGGTTTAACATATCTATATTGAAATAATCCCACCCTCTATAGTTTTTAAAACTGTTAAAAAGGTTGAAAACTATATAATAAAAAAATTTGCGCCCGTATGTATAATTAAAACATTGGAAATTGTTTTAATTAACTCATAAAACTAAGCCCCGTTATCAATACAAACTAAAAGTTTAAACTTTATTAAAAGCATTTTTATAAAGTTAAAACCATCCTCGCTATACATATGAAACCCTGGCCCCACTCCATTCTGACGCAACTTCCCAGCCAATCTGGGTCATTCGCTTTCGAACCTCAGATCTGACAGATAGAAACTAATATCGCATAAAAGACATGCACGGTCACTCACAGCCCATTTCTGTGCGAAATGGGCAGTTTAATGATTTTATCTCTCCTCCATGTGGTTGATTCCTGTTGGATTGCGTGGGTTAGCCCCGAAACTACTTACCACCCAAATGTTGCGCGATAACCACTCCTGTTTTGATCTATTGAACCCCGAAACCACCATTCCCGCCGGACTTGACATGTATTAAATGTTGGTGCTTTTAAGCCCTAAATATGTATTATAAGCCTTGGAAATGAAATTTATTTCCTTTCTCTCATGTGCGTAAACCATGCACCAGCCTCCTTGACTGTAAGAAGGGAGATTTTTCTGCCATTTTATGCCTAAAAGCCTACAAAATCTGCCCTGTGACCATTGAAGACCACCAAGAAATTTTTACATTTCTCTACAGAAGTTATTGTTTCATTCAAAAAACCTACGAAATTGTTCCGAAGCCCAATACCTGCATATAATAGGTATTTCTCTTAAATTCGAGCCTGCAATCAATTTTCAAGGCCTTTTAAAGAACAAAAACACATTCAGAGCTTAAAAACAAATTAAAGAAACTGTCAAAAAGCCAAAAAAAGAGGCCAAACCCTATCAATTTTTTTCTAGAAACCCTGTTTTATTGTTGTGCACAATTGTGAGAGAAAATTGTGAGTTTGTATAGTTTTATGAGCTATTTTAAGCTCCAAATTAAGCCATAAAACCTCTAAAATTATTATAAGCCTCTTTGCCTAATTCCAACAGACTTTTTAGCCCAATTTCTCATTAAAAGACGCAGGAAACCCTTGTTTCTTGTTTAAAACTAGTCAAAAGCCAATAAATCCTCTTTGACAGACCTAATTGGAAAGAAAGCCTAGAGAAGAGACTATACATTTCCTGTTTAATCCAAGAAGCTTCTGCTAAAAGTAAAAATATTTCTGCAAACTGTCTAAACTTGTAGAAAGTAGCCAAAAATTCCTAAAAAGCAGAGCTCTAGCAAACCTAAAGCTTCCAAAGTGCCAAAATCCACTCCAGCCGTGTCTTCTAAGACTGTTATTATTGTCAATCCTTTACAACCCCCAGTCATAGACATTGAACACATTCCATTGGCTAATGTTGATTACAAGATAGCAGATCCCATTGTTGAATTTAACCTGCTTGATATTCATAACTGGTGCCATGAGAAATCCTTAGATAATGAAGAAGAATTCTATATTTGGGAATCTCTCTTACCCAAATACGTTGTCCCTTTAACTCACCCATGGCAAGAAGTCATTATATTATGTCAACAACATTGTGTTCCTAAGCAAAGAGCCATTGTAAATGCCAATAAAGAAGTGCTTTTCACCATCACTGTTGAATCTATTAACCATATGCTACAGATTCAGCCTGACCCCCAAGCAGTCCCTTTATCCATAGAGGTCCTTACCAAGCTGTATATTGGCCTAGATTTTCCCAAGAGATTCATGATTTTTCAGACATTTATGCCCTCACATATAGAAATTCCTAAACTGAATCCCCCATTTTCTACTGCTAAATTCCCAGAAGGTTCAAGACATGTGATTTCAATGCTTTCCTTCATCCTTGGATATTTCACTGATGAACACACTGATGAATCCATCTTGGGGTTCTTATCCACTTTTACCCAAGGCCAACCCCCATAAATAATCTTTGATTATGTTGGTTTCATTATAGACAATATTCATTATCAATTGATCAATTTTCCAATTGAAGGAGTATTCAGATCTACTTCCTTCCTTTTCCATATGTTCCTATACTTTCAATCAGATAATTTTCCAGTTACTCTCCAAAATCTTGACATAGAGGGAAATCCTCTTTCTGTCATTTTCTGGACATATTTTCTCAGGAAAGAATGTACAGATTTCACTTATGCAGATTTTTCAGAGTTATTATTACATCCAGTGATCACAATGTTAACAAAAACAGAGAAGCCAAGGATAAATGAAGAAATGAAAAATATATTGCAGTTGTCAAAGCAGGATAAGGTTGGTGACTGGTACTTATATGAAAAATATACTGAGATCGGAGTATTTGGGTCAAACTTGTTACCTTACAAGTTACCCAAGCATGTTTCAATGAGGATATTTTCCTTGGAGTATATCAGGCAGATCCTAAATTCTGATTCTATAAATTTCATGGCAGCAAAGAAGAAAACTCAATTCAAATTAAAGAATCAAATAGGGCCATTCATCTGCAATCACAGGGATGCAAAAAAAGAGGCAGCTAAGCAACTATTGGAATACAAATTTGAAGAAAGTTTTCCTTGGAATTATGATCCACAGGGGATCCTGAGTAAACTAATGGTTAAATGCAAGTTAACACCCTTCTTCCATGAAGCAAAACCAGAGGTAGAAAAATTTGCTAATCAAATTGAGTGGACTGAAAATACCTTAACGGATGCAATAAACCAAAGGGATGCTAGTCACACTTTGGAGACTACAAATCAATCAAAAAATTCCACTAAGAGAGTAAGGGAAGAAGGAGCCTATGTTGCAGAAACTACAACTAAGACTAAATTCAAGATAATATATAACAAAAGGCCTAAATTAAGTTCAGTCGGTAAAGAAAAGATAACAATTGATATGGAAGAAACAGAGCTTATAGATACCGACATTGATTTGCCAGAAACATATGTTGCCACTGTGATCATCAATGAGCTAGCCACTAATAATCAGAATGAAGAACAAGTCAACAATGAAGATGCACAGTTGATAGAAAGACAGCAAAGCATGGAAGCCTCTTCCTCACATGCAGCTGAGGAGAAATATTTGGATATCAAAGAAAAATATAAACAGATCAAACTAAAGAATGAAGAGATCAAGAACAATTTTTATTCTCAATATCTCAAAAAAACACCAAGTGGTCATAATAAAATTTTGTCTACATTTGATTATTCAAATAAAAATCTAATCATGTCAACATTGCAAGCAACAGTAAAAAATCCCAAGGCAGTGGCAGATTATAAAAAAGTTGATGTAGAAATCCCAACAAAAAAGATTCATGCTTTTGATCATATTCAATTGCATAGACAGAATTCAGAAATGTTGTACTCTACTGTTACAAATAAAGCCATGAGTGCTCAGAAGCTCCAAAACACCATTTTCAACATGCAAGATCAGAGGAAAATGGATAAAGCCTCATTATACGCTAAGGATATCATAATTAAATCCTTATAAGAATTGGTAATTAAAGTGGGATATGACCTTGCAAATGTCAATGCAGCAGAATTATTATTAAAGAAAAATAATGAGGACATTGCAGCCTTGAGGAAACATCTCAAACTTCCTGCAAGTGAACATCCCCAGACTAAAGAAATCATACAGGAACAGAATGACAAAGATGACATGATGAATATCATCTTTCAACTTACAGGACAGATTAAGGAGATCGAGATTCAGATGGAAAAACTTGTCCATGAAAAGGAAACAGTGAAAATACCAGAGCCACCTACAGTTATCCCCATGATCACTACAGTTGTGCCTTCAACTCTAGCTGAAGAGTTAGCACCCAAAGTTCCACTGGCTACTGCAATGCCAGTGACTTCCTCTACAACATCAACTGCTGAGTCATCCTCAACAACAATTCATCCTACAAATGAGGCCAACAAATTAGTGAAAGCTATGGAAGAAATTTCTCTAAAGATAAATGAGATTAACAGGTTGAAAAATATGCTAGAAAATCTTGAGAATGCAAACACATTATCTCAAATAAATGCAACAACACATGAACAAAATGCCATCAGACAAAGTGAAGAGCTGAAGAATCTGCAAAAGGAGTTAACCTTAAAGGAGAAAATATCATACATCAAAAACTACCTTTGGAACAATGTCATTGAAGCCATCCATGATGTGTGGCCTTCAATTCAGGTAATTTTTGAACAAAGGGAATTATTACTAGCAGCCCAAGCATAAATTCAAAAGACTTAAAGTGAACTGGATGACAAACCAGGGCAAACTTTAAAGCTGATCACATTTCTTAACAGTAAAAACAGAAGAGTTGGAAGAACTCAAGATTACTGACAGAACTGAAACTATCCTAGAAATTAGGAACGTTATTACAAAGAAGAAGCTAATGAAGCAACTGGAAGAAAAGTGTGAGAACATGAATACTGCCATAACCAGGTTTATGGTCAAGTTTACAAATTTGAGGCAAAAAGGATTGCCTGACATCATGGTTATTAATGATCAGCTGATGCCTCAAAATGACTATGATAAGAATATCAGAGAATTTGCAAAGGAACAGGTAAATAAACCACAAGGACCAAGCATTCCAACAGGAAAGGTCTTACTTAAAAGTTTTGAAGACTTATTTTATTTACAGCATGAAATCAAACACTTGTTTGTCATCAAGCCAAATTTTTCCAGATACACTGAGGCTGATGAAAATTTTAGGAAATTAAAGAAAATAAAAATTCCTAAAGATGAGGATTGGAAGTCACTCACAGATTTATTATGAAAGATTAAAAGAAAGACAGATTAAAGGAGAAAAATTTGTTTGTTGATTTACTGTCAAAACAGATTTTTTACAGCAGTAAACAGTTTTGGCTATGATTAAAGAGTATCCGAGTTTAGAGAGTATCAGTGAATAAAGAGAATCAGAGAAAGAGTATCAGACAAGGCAGATCAGATTCCAAAACAAATTTAAAATATCTAAAGCCAGCAAGGAGGGCACTAAGGCAGCCAGCTGCTTCTTATCTTAAATCAATTTCTATTTCTTTTGGATAGATAGGACAACATGCTAATTTGTTAAGCAACTGTCTCTATTTTTTTGTAAAGATATTGTATTTTTCCTTAGATAACTTCTAGAAGCATTTTAGGATATTTTGTAAACAATTATGTATAAATACTTCATCTTTAGAAGTATTTGGTGTGGAATAAAATTGCTAGAGACTGTTATAGTCATTTTTGTTGGACTTAAAGGCTTTTGTGTCTCAAATTTCGAGTAGCAGACTGGATCAAACCAATTGGCATCATACTTCAAGATTCATGTGATGAGCTATTTGGAGTGAAGTATTTTCCAAAATTGTCATTGTTATCTTTCTTTGTTACATGCATACATCTATGTTTGTTCTAAATTTGAATGAATAACTAGGAGTATTACTACAGGATTTGTTAAAGAGCACCATGTTTTTAACTAGTTATCATTTCTATGTTTTCCTCTGATTTCTAGTGTATGGAACCCTTAATTTCTCCCTCTCTCATTTGACCTCTTCCCACTACTTCCTTTTTCCGGATCTCACCAAAAAAACTTTCCAAGATCTTCAAGGGTTATCTATCTTGCCCTAAAAACATTTGACCTTTTGAACTTGATCCTAGTTCTGTTTGCTTGATTTTGACTCCTTAGCCCAATGGAAAAATAGATTTCCCACTATCCATCCCTTCAAGTGATTTTTCCCACCAAATCAATCAAAACCAAACCAAAGTTGCACAATCATAACTAGCCTAAAACCTTAATTAAAAACAAAGTTAAATTTTATAGAGAGAGCCCTCTCTGAACCCTAGGAAGGCTAGATACTAGAGTTTGAAGTTGGTCTATGGTTACCTCTAGTTTTCTTAACTAAAAATTAAAATCTCACAACTAAAGAATTACTAGAGTGATAACATTACGGGCGACCATACTAGGGAGCTATCCAATCCCTATTTGTTTAATAAGCCTTAAAGGAAATCATTTTTATCATCCTTTTGCCTTTAAGATTGTTTAACTAGTTATGAGTATTGAAAAACTGTAATTATGGCTTCTAGGAAAAATTACTATACCTGTTCTAACCCGAATTCTAAACCTGTTGTTATAGTAGACAACCCAGACTGAATTGGAAAAAAGAAAAAACAGATAAAAGGTTTAGAAGTTGAAGTATCATTAATAAGAGTCAATTCATTACCACGAGAATTAGCAAGTCTGCAAGATATAGATTTTGATCTGAAATTTGAGCATTCTTTATTTAGAAGTAAATCTGAAAGTGATTTGAAAATCGTTGTTTTAGACCATGTTTTTATTTCATTTTTGGAAACAAAACAGAAAAATATTACAGTAAATTATAAATCAAAGAAAGTTGAATATCAAACTAAAATTGAAGATATTAATGCTAATATTCTCAAAGATATTGATGAAGCCATTGAATTAGCTCAATTGTTAGCATATACAACCAAGCCTTCAGTTTCACAGTTATATACCACCATAATAGTAGTTGTAGATTCATCTCTTTATACTACCACATCATATATAGCTTCCAATACCAACTCATCTACAGATTCATTTATCCCTAGACTACCTTTACAGCCTAGAGTAATATTTCCACCATCCACTTCATCCACTATATCCATTAGCTCATCTTTTGATTTTTCAAACACATCATTCTCATTCCCTAGTAGTTCCACATATATTTCAGTTTTATTTCCAAGCACTTCAACTACAGCTTTTAGTTCATCAACTACCACTTCCACTTCAGCCCCAATCACTTCTACTTTACCCTCTAGCCAAGCTAAACTTCAAGCTATGGCTGCTAGATATGCTCCCCTTGTCTTACCAGCACAACTTCATGACATGCCTCAAGACTATCAAAATAAAATACCACAGTTTGATGGCACTACCCATTATACTGCTCAACAACACATTACTAAAATTATAGACTTCCTTGAACTTCATGAGATTGATGACTCAGATGTTCAAATGAGGTTATTTGCACAAACTTTGACAAGAGAAGTTAAGAAGTGGTTTAAAGGTCTTGCTGCTGGTAGTGTAACTGATCTAGTTGTATTTCATAGATTGTTTTTAAATAAATGGGAAAAGAAAAAGAATCCACTCCAGATATTGTCTGAATTTGATGCGATGAAAAGAGCTCCAAATGAGTCAGTCCAAGACTACCGCACTAGATATAATAGTGTCTACAATTCCATCCCTGCAAATCTTAAACCCACTCCTTATTATGTTCTACTCAAATTCCCTAATGGATTTGATGCATAAATGGCTTATCAGTTGAGGGAAAGAGATGTTGAAACCTTAGAAAGAATGCAAACAGATGCTGTTAGTGTAGAAGTAAACATTTTAGCCAAAAAATCTAGACTCGGGAATGAAAGAAGAGTGACCATTAAAGAAGAAACTTCCAATTCAAACACAACAATAGACACGTTAGCTAAAACTTTAGAGAGGATAATGGATAGACTATATAATATAGAAAGAAGACCACAATGGGATAATCAACAGCAAATTAGAAATCCCAATTTTAGGAAAAACACAAATTCAGGAAAAGCAAAAGAAAAAGCACCAGACCAGACAATAAGGTCCCCCTTCCAAGAGAACTATACTGAAAGTTCTTATAATAATGATGAGGATGAGTATTCAATAAATCTAATGGGAATAGATGATAATAATACTATTTTTCTTACTCAAGAAGATCAAGAATTATTTGAACTCCAACAACTCAAATTAGATTCAAGTGAATCCTTTGATTATAAACAAGGTTATGATTTTGCTATAAATGAAATACATAGTCAATATAACCTTAGAAATAAGAAAAAAAATGAGTCTTCTACCAAAAAAAATTCCCAAACTCAGAATAAGAAAACAGTAGAAGCTCCCAAAACAAAAGTTCTGCAAATTCTCCCGAGGAAAAATAAGCAAAACCCCAGTTCCTCCCAAAACATTTCTAGTCCTAAAAATGCATCAAGCCCTAAAATTATTGATATTACTGATGAAATTTCTCAAGCTAAAAAATATTCACAAAAATCTGCTGCTCCAAAAGCTTCTAATTCTGTTAAAACAACAAATTTAGATCCTAAAATACCCTCTGTTGATCCTAAATCAGTGGATCCAAAAACTGCTACTTCAAAAACACCTTCTGATAATTCTAAGTCTGAAAGAACATCTATTGCTTCACAAACAATCCCTGAAAGGAAAATTAAGAGCAGTAAAACACAAGAAACTAAAACAAAGAATGTCAAACCAATTGAAAATAAAAATATAATTGTATACAAATAATACAAACCAAGCCAAACTACAGTTACCAAAGAAAAATTAATTCAAATCAGTAAATCTCAACCTTAATTTAATATACAAACTGAAATTTCAAAGTTGAAAATACCAATTCTTTTGACAGAATTGGTAAAACATGACTTGTATAAATCAACTATCACTAAAACACTAAATATGAATGATGGTGAAGATGTTATTAATTTGAATGATGATCAACCAAAGTTGATTTTTGGCCCAGATGTGAATGGAAAACATGTAGATGGAGCAGTTCGTCCATTTTATATTAGTCTTACCATTCATGATCAAATTTTACATAACGCAATGATAGATTTAGGAGTGTCTCATAATCTGATGCCTAAAGCCATAATGGAAACTTTGAATTTAGAAATAACAAGGCCCTACAAATATTTGTTTTCATTTGATTCGAGTAAAGTTAAATGCCTAGGTTTAATCAAAGATTTGCGTGTAACACTAGTTCAATATCCTGGTAAGATTATATTAATGGACATTGTAGTAGCTGATATCCCTCCTAAATATGGAATGTTACTATCTCGCTCATGGGGAGCAAAGTTACAAGGATCTCTACAATTGGACATGTCTTATGCTATTATATCAGTTTTTGGTCAGCCTAAGAATTTATATGGGGAAACATTGATGAAGTTTATGGTTAGTAGTGCAGAAAGATCTATAAATTTCCCAATTTACACTACACCAACTGACCTTGATTCTTTTATCTTATGTAACTTTGAAACTAATGAAATCTAAACTGAACTAATAGAGAAAAAGAAAACACCAAACAATGATAATATATTTCATGAATCTTTATGGCATTTAGAATTTGATGGTTCAGTGAATAAGTTAGGAGCAGGAGCAGGAGTTTGGATAACCAACATGGAGACTAATCACTCAAAAGGCCATGCTTTCAGGCTCAATTTCAAATGTACCAATAATATGGCTGAGTATGAAGCCCTCATTCTAGGACTCCAAAGTATTAGGATCTCAAGAGGAAAAAGAATATTAATCATGGGAGATTCAGAGTTGATCATAAAACAAATAAATCGAGTATATTCAGTTTACAATCCTAGATTATGCCGATATAGAGACACTGTGCTAGATTTAACTGATGATTTATTGGAATGTAAATTTGTTGCTATTCCTAGAAAAAAAAATATACAGACTCACTGTCTAGCAACCTTTTATAGTACATGCAATTTACCATTCCAACCTAATCACAGATATACTCCTGAAGTCAAGCATAGACCAATAATTCCAAATAACCTCAAATATTGGCAATTTTTTTCTCAAGATGAATAGATTTATAAGTTTATGAACAATGAAGATGAATTTCAGAACTATAAGATAGACACAGATTGTACTATAGATAAAGATTTAGATTGTGAAATAGATTTAAATAACATAGATGTAAATAAAGTAAAGTTTGCTAAACCAACTAGATTTAGTCAATCAGATATAGATAACTTAGAGAAAGTAGATATTGAAGAATTATTGATGATGAATCTAACATATTAAATCTTAAGGATAATTTCTTACCTAAAGGTTTAACTCCTTTAGAAGATATTTTTGACTCAAATGATGTGGCTAGAAAACCCAAAATGGAGCCAGTTAGATCTAATATAGAAGAATGCAATATTAGTATAGAGTTAAAACCTAAAATGATCAAACTTTCCAAAACCTTACCTCAACAAGAAAAGGAATAATATATTTCTCTTTTAAAGGAATATAAAGATGTTTTTGCTTGCAGTTATGAGGATCTCAAATCCTATGATACCAACATAATTCAACATAAAATTTCAATAAAAGAAGATCAAAATCCCTTTAAACAAAAGTTGAGAAGAATAAACCATGTTTTATTGCCTTTGATAGAAAAAGAAGTGAAAAGAATGTATGATGCTTAGATAATTGCACCACTCATATATTCTGATTGGATTTCCAACCTTCCAACAAGAAAGAAAACAGGAGAGATTAGATTATGTGTCGACTTTAGGAATCTAAACAAAGTATCCTTAAAGGATAATTACCCTTTACCTAAAATGGATCACATATTACAAAGGGTAGTTGGTTCTTCTAGGATTTCACTGTTAGATGGTTTTTCAGGATACAACCAGATCTTAGTCCAAAAAGAAGACCAGGCCAAAACAACTTTTACCACTCCCTGGGGCACTTTTATGTATGTAAAAATGCCTTTTGGTCTAATGAATGCAGGGGCAACCTTTCAAAGAGCTATGGACATAGATTTTGCAAAGGAGGTACATGATTTCTTGGTAATTTATTTAGATGAAATTACTGTGGTTTCTAAAACTGATAATGAACACATGGGTCATCTGAGACAAGTTTTTATTAAATGTAGAAAATTTGGCATCTCTTTAAACCCTAAAAAAAGTTTATTTGGATTAGAAGAAGGAACATTACTTGGACACATAATTTCTAAAGAAGGAATCATAATAGATCTTGCTAGGATAGAAGCAATTATTAACATCAGTCCACCAAGAAACATCAAAGTGTTACAAGCTTTTCTAGGTAAGATAAATCTTTTAAGAAGATTCATATCCAATTTAGCTGAGATAATTAGAGAACTAAACAACATGCTTAAAAAAAACTTGGTTCTTAAATGTACTATTGAGGCCAAACAGTTATTTGAATCCATCAAACAGACCTTGACTAAAACTCCAGTCCTAATAAGTCCTGACTTTAAGAAGGATTTCATAATTTTTTCATTTGCTTTAGAACACACCATTGCTACAGTTTTACTGCAGCAAAATGACTAGGGATTTGAATAGCCCATAGATTTCTTTAGTAAAACCCTTAGATATGCCCCTTTTAAGTACAACATCATGGAGAAACAAGCCTTAGCTTTGGTAAAGGCCATTAAAGACTTCAAAGTTTATATTCTCTATTTTCACATCATTGTCTATGCCCCAAATTCCTTAGTAAAAGACATTCTTACTCACGATGGTCCTGATGGAAGAAGAGGTAAGTGGATTTCCACTATCTTAGAATATGGCATAGATATAAAACCCACAAAGCTCATCAAAGGTCAAGGATTATCCAGACTTATGGATGAATCTAATTGTAATGCCCTAGACATAAATTTTATTTCCCAAGTGGATGATCAGGAAGAAATGGCGACTCCAACGATCAGTGAAGCATTTTCAGATTCACTTTGGTATACATATATCATATTTGTACTACTAAACTTACAAGCTTCTCCTGGATTGTCAAGAACCAAAGCCAGATTCTTAAAACTAAAGGCAGTAAGATTTTGTATTTTAGACAATGTAATTTTTTGGAGAGATCATAGTGGGATTTTATTAAATTATTTATTAAAGGAAGAAGCTGACAAAATACTTGAATAATTTCATGCAGGTGACTGTGGAGGAAATTTATACTAAAAAACTATTGCTGACAAGATCCTGAGAGCTGGTTTTTACTGGCCTACATTGTTTGTTGATGTCAAAAAGTTTGTGACTTCATGTCATAAGTGCCAATTTTTTTAGGGCAAGAAAAAACTATTACCCCTGCCTTTAAAGCCCATTTCAGCTGAAATGCCATTTCAACAATGGGGTTTAGACTTCATTGGTGAAATTCACCCTCCATCTTCAGACCAACATAAGTGTATTTTGACAGCCACTAACTATTTCACCAAGTGGATTGAAGCCATACCCTCCAGACAAGCCACAAATACTGTCATTATCTCCTTCCTAGAAAATAACATTCTTTCAAGATTTGGATGTCCCCAAAATATAATTACTGATAATGCAGCAGCATTCAAATCCAAAAACATGATTGCCTTTTGTCATAAATACCATATTACCCTAGGCCACTCTACTGCATATTACCCTCTGGGTAATGGTCTAGCTAAATCCTCAAATAAAAGCCTTGTAAACATAATTAAAAAATTACTGGAAGATAACAAAAAATCTTGGAACAAGAAGTTAGTCAATGCCTTATGAGCTGACAGACTTAGAACTAAAAAATCTATTGATACATCTCCCTACCAACTTGTTTATGGAATGGATGTTGTTTTTCCATCCTCCTTAGGAGTGCCAGTGATGAAGATTATCCAAGAATGACAGGTTGAAACAAATGATATTCAGGGAAGGATTAATCAAACTATTCACTTGCAACAAACAAGAGAAGAAGTTTATATTAGATCCCAAGTTATCCAAGATAAAATAAAGAAATTTTTTGATAAAAAAAGTAAAGAGGATGATTTTTACATTGGATACCAAGTGTTAAAGTGGGATTCTAAAAGAGAAGACAAAGGTAAACATGGAAAATTTTATTTTCTGTGGAAAGGACCTTATGTGATTTATGGATATAGAGGTAATATTGCTTTCTTTTTGAAAGAATTGGATGGAACAGATCTGCAAGAAGGACTAGTAAATGGAAGAATGTTGAAGCACTACTATTCATTCGAGATAATCAATAGTTAGTCTCATTTACTTTTGATCATTGTACATATACGTTGAATATTTTAGATTGAATTAGATATTTTCCTAACAAATTTGAAGCCCGGAGCGAAGGCCCTAAGCTTTGAGGGGTAAAATGTCATAAAAATGAGTTATTGCAGAAATCGGAAGATACTTACAGGATCATCACAGTCAAACGTCAAAGGCTACTAGTCTTAAAGTTCTTGACATTTCATCAGGAAATGCCATCCCCATGTGGAGCCATTGTTAGGGTCCTATAATAATAGGGTTTATAAATTTTGAATTGACTTTGATAGTCTTGTAAATATGTACATACCTTGCTTTCTGAAAGTTGTTTTCCCATATTTTGAAAAAATGAAAAATAATAAAAAACCAAAAAGAGGGTAAAAAGTCCTAAAAGAAAGATCAAAGGACTTAGAAAAATATAGAACCCAAAAGAAAAAAAAGATAAAATAAGACCTGAAAGTGAGCAAGTATGAATGCCACTACTTTAATTTTACTGCAAGAATAATGATTATGTGCAGAGTGTCATTAAATGTCATAATCCATGATCAGTTAAACAGTTTAATCTTAACTTTTCATGCTTTCAATTTCATGTTTTAGATAGAGAATAAAGATATGTCGAACAGTTTAAACTTGACAAATCAGTAGATTGGTAGAGAATAATGAGGAGCTCAACAATTTAATCTGAGCCCTCGGATGAAATAAGGTAGACTTAGATAGTTTTATGCTTTGAAAGAAAAAAAAATTAGGGTTGCAAGTCTAAATGCACCCATGAAAATGAAGTAAAAATGTTAGAAATAAATCTGGGTAGGTAGAAAGTAGTTGAGCAAGCATTGTAACAAAGTATCATCGGGAAAAAGCACTAATTTCCCCTCCCCTACAAATATTCAGTATTCTAAACTATCAGTCAAAAAGGCTCAGAGCATTTCTCTGACTTTTGTTAGGATCAGACCCAAGGCTCGATGACTGGTTAGTTAAAAATATTGAAATCCCACACTAGACCCATATTCATCAACATTTACCCTTCATTCATTAATCATAATCCCTTTTTTCCTAAGTAAAAACCCATTTTTACTTAGTAAAAGCTAAATCCTACATAATTAACTTCATTCCCTTTCAAAAAATCATTCATAAACCCTCAAAATGCATTTATCCTAAGTTAAAGTGCAGTAATACAACAAAGATAAGCAATACTTTATTTTTTGGCACTTTACTTAGAGTTAATATGTATTTTTTTTTCATTACATTATCCCTTTTTCATATTAACTTCTAACTTATTTTATTAAATCCCTAAATATTCCTACCCGTACAGTATTAAAACCTTTTATTTTAAATAACCCTCTAAACCCACTATTTTAAAGTTAAAACCAATGTTTAATATCCCATGTGCGCAATATTAATCCCACCCTTATCCCATTGGTTTAACATATCTATATTGAAATAATCCTGCCCCCTATAGTTTTTAAAACTGTTAAAAAGGTTGAAAACTATATAATAAACAAATCTGCGCCCATATGTATAGTTAAAACATTGGAAATTGTTTTAATTAACACATAAAACTAAGCTCTGCTATCATGCAAACTAAAAGTTTAAACTTTATTAAAATCATTTTTATAAAGTTAAAACCATCCTCGCTATACATATGAAACCCCGACCCCACTCCATTCTGACATAACTTCCCTGCCAATCTGGGTCGTTTGCTTTCAAACCTAAGATCTGACAGATAGAAACTAATATCGCATAAAAAACATGTGCGGTCACTCCCAGCCCATTTTTGCGGGAAATAGGCGGTTTTATGATTTTATCTCTCCTCCACATGTTTGATTCCTATTGGATCGCATGGGTTAGCCCCAAAACTAGTTACCACCCAAATGCTGTGCAATAACCACTCCTGTTTTGATCTATTGAACCCCGAAACCACCATTCCCGCTGGACTTGACCTGTATTAAATGTTGGCACTATTAAGCCCTAAATATGCATTATAAACCTTGGAAATGCAATTCATTTCCTTTCTCTCCTGCGCGTAAACCATGCACCAGCCTCCCCGACTGTAAGAAGAGAGTTTTTTTCGCCATTTTATGCCCAAAAGCCTGCAAAATCTGCCCTGTGACCATTGAAGACCGCCAAGGAGTTTTTACATTGCTCTACAAAAATTGTTGTTTCTTTCAAAAAACCTTTGAAATTGTTCCAAAGCCCAATACATGCATATAACAGATATTTCTCTGAAATTCAAGCCTGCAATCAATTTTCAAGGCCTTTTAAAGAGAAAAACACATTCAGAGCTTAAAAACCAATTAAAGAAACTGTCAAAAAGCCCAAAAAACAGGCCAAAACATGTCAAAATTTTTCCAGAAACCCTGTTTTACTGGTGCGCACAATTGTGAGAGAAAATTTTGAGTTTGTACAGTTTGATGAGCTATTTTAAGCTCCAAATTAAGCCATAAAACCTCTGAAAGTATTATAAGCCTCTTTTCCTAATTCCAACAGACTTTTTAGCCCAATTTCTCATTAAAAGACTCAGGAAACCCTTGTTTCTTGTTTAAAACTAGTCAAAAGCCAGTAAATCCTCTTTGATAGAACTAAACTTGTCCATGAAAAGGAAACAGTGAAAATACCAGAGCCACCTACAGTTATCCCCATGGTCACTAAAGAAGTGCTTTTCACCATCACTCTCGAATCTATTAACCAGATGCTAAAATTTCAGCCTGACCCCCAAGTAGTCCCTTTATCCATAGAGGCTCTTAACAAGCTGTATATCGGCCTAGATTTTCCCAAGAGATTCATGATTTTTCAGACATTTATGCCCTCACATGTAGAAATTCCTAAACCAAATCCCCCATATTCTACTGCTAAATTCCCAGAAGGTTCAAGACATGTGATTTCCATACTTTCCTTCATCCTTGGATATTTTACTGATGAACACACTGATGAATCCATCTTGGGGTTCTTATCCACTTTTACCCCAGGGCAACCCCCATCAGTAATCTTTGATTATGCTGGTTTCATTGCAGATAATATTCATTATCAATTGATCAATTTTCCAATTGAAGGAGTATTCAAATATACTTCCTTCCTTTTCCATATGTTCTTATACTTTCAATTAGATAATTTTCTAGTTACTCTCCAAAAGCTTGACATAGAGGGAAATCCTCTTTCTGTTATTTTCTGGACATCTTTTCTCAGGAAAGAATGTACAGATTTCACTTATGCATAATTTTTAGAGTTATTCTTACATCCAGTTATCACAATGTTAACAAAAATAGAGTAGCCAAGGATAAATGAAGAAATGAAAAAGATATTGCAGTTGTCAGAGCAGAATAAGGTTGGTGACAGCTTGTACTTATATGAAAAATATACTGATATCGGAGTATTTGGGCCAAACTTGTTACCTTACAAGTTACCCATGCATGTTTCAATGAGGATCTTTTCCTTGGAGTATATCAGGCAACTCCTAAATTTTGATTCTATAAATTTCATGGTAGCAAAGAAGAAAACTCAATTCAAATTAAAGAGTTAGATAGGGCCATTCATCTGCAATCACAAGGATGTAGAAAAAGAGGTAGCTAAGAAACTATTGGAATACAAATTTGAAGAAAGTTTTCCTTTGAATTATGACCCACAGGGGATCCTGATTAAACTAAGGGTTAAATGCAAGTTAACACCCTTCGTCCATGAAGCAAAACTAGAGATAGAAAAATTTTCTAATCAGATTGGGTGGACTGAAAATACCTCAACAGATGTAGTAAACCAAAGGGATACTAGTCACAATTTGGAGACTGCAAATAAATCAGAAAAGTCCACTAAGAGAGTAAGGGAAGAAGGAGCCTATGTTGCAAAAACTACAACTAAGACTAAATTCAAGATAATATATAACAAAAGGCCTAAATTAAGTTCATTTGGTAAAGAAAAGATAACAATTGATGTGGAAGAAACAAAGCTTATAGATACCAAAACTGATTTTCCAGAAACAGATGTTGCCACTGTGATTATCAATGAGCTAGCCACTAAGAATCAGAATGAATAACAAGTCAACAATGAAGATGCACATTTGAAAGAAAGACAACAAAGCATGGAAGCCTCTCCCTCATAGGCAGCCGAGGAGAAATATTTGGATATCAAAGAAAAATATAAACAGATCAAACTAAAGCATGAAGAGATCAAGAACAGTATTTATTCTCAATATCTCAAACAAACACCAAGTGGTCAAAATAGAATTTTGTCTGCATTTGATTATTCAAATAAAAATATAATCATGTCAATGTTGCAACCAACAGTAAAATCTCCCAAGACAGTGGCAGATTATAAAAAAATTGATGTATAAATCCCAACAGAAAAGATTCATGTTTTTTATCAGATTGAATTCCATAGACAGACTTCAGAAATTTTGTACTCTACTGTTACAACTAAAGCCATGAGTGCTCAAAAGCTCTAGAACACCATTTCCAACATGCAAGATCAGATGAAAATGGACAAAGCCTCATTATATGCTAAGGATCTCACAATTAAATCCTTAGAAGAATTGGTAATTAAAGTGGGATATGACCCTGAAAATGTCAATGCAGTAGAATTATTATTAAAGAAAAAGAATGAGGACATTGCAGCCTTGAGGAAACAGCTCAAAATTCTTCCAAGTGAACATCCCCAGACTAAAGAAATCATACAGGAATAGAATGACAAAGATGACATTTTGAATATCATCTTTCAACTTACTGGACAGATTAAGGAGATGGAGATTCAGATGGACAAACTTGTCCATGAAAAGGAAACAACAAAAATACCAGAGCCACCTACAGTTATCCCCATGGTCACTACAGTTGTGCCTTCAACTCTAGCTGAAGAGTTAGCACCCAAAGTTCCACTGGCTACTGCAGTGCCAGTGACTTCCTCTAAAACATCAGCTATTGAGTCATCCTCAACAACAATTCATCCTACAAATGAGGCCAGAAAATTAGTGAAAGCTATGGAATAAATGTCTCTAAAGACAAATAAGATTAACAGGTTGACAAAGATGGTAGAAAATCTTGAGAACGCTAACAAATTATCTTAAATAAATGCAACAACACGTGAACAAAAGGCCATCAGACTAAGTGAAGAGCTGAAGAATCTGCAAAAGGAGTTAACCTTAAAGGAGCAAATATCATACATCAAAAAATATATTTGGAACAATGTCATTGAAGCCATCCATGATGTGTGGCCTTCAATTCAGGTAATTTTTGAACAAGGGGAATTATTACTAGCAGCCCAAGCAGAAATTCAAAGGACTCAAAGTGAACTGGCTGACAAACCAGGGAAAGCTTTAAATTTGATCACATTCCTTAACAATAAAAACAGACAAGAGTTGGAAGAACTCAAGATTATTAACAGATCTAAAACTATCCTAGAAATTAGGAAAGTTATTAAAAAGAAGAATCTAATGAAGCAACTGGAAGAAAAGTGTGAGAACATGAATACTGCCATAACTAGGTTTATGGTCAAGTTTACAAATTTGAGGCAAAAAGGATTGCCTGACATCATGGTTATTAATGATAAATTGATGCCTCAAAATGACTATGATAATAAGATCAGATAATTTGCAAAGGAACAGGTAAATAAACCACAAGGACCAGGCATTCCAACAAAAAAGGTCTTACTCAAAAGTTTTGAAGACTTATTTTATTTACAACATGAATCAAGCCAACTTTTGCCACATACACTGAGGCTGATGAAAATTTCAGGAAATTAAAGGAAATACAAATTCCTAGAGATGAGGATTGGCAGTCATTCACATATTTAGTATGAAAGATTAAAATAAAATATTTGTATTGGAAGGAGAAAGTGTTTGTTGATTTACCTGGCTGGGAGGCAAAATTTTTTTACACGTACAGTTTTGGCTATGATTAAAGAGTATCTAAGTTTAGAGAGTATCAGTGAATAAAGAGAATCAAAGAAAGAGTATCAGACAAGGCAGATCAGATTCCAAAAAAAATTAAAATATCTAAAGCCAGCAAGGAGGACACTAAGGCAGCCAACTGCTTCTTATCTTAAATCAGTTTCTATTTCTTTTGGATAGATAGGACAACTTGCTAATTTTTTAAGCAACTGTCTCTATTTTGTTGTAAAGATAGTTTATTTTTCCTTACATAATTCCTAGAAGCATTCTAGGATATTTTGTAAACAATTATGTATAAATACTTCATCTTTAGAAGTATTTAGTGTGGAATAAAATTGTTGGAGAATGTTATAGTCATTTTTGTTGGAATTAAAGGCTTTTGTGTCTCAAATTTCGAGTAGCAGACTGGATTAAACCAATTGGCATCATACTTCAGGATCCATGTGATGAGCTATTTGGAGTGAAGTATTTTCCGAACTTGTCATTGTTATCTTTCTTTGTTACATGCATACATCTATGTTTGTTCTAAATTTGAATGAATAACTAGGAGTATTACTACAAGATTTGTTAAAGAGTGCCATGTTTTTAACTAGTTATCATTTCTATGTTTTCCTCTGATTTATAGTGTAGGGAACCCTTAGTTGCTCCCTCTCTCGTTTGACCTTTTCCTACTACTTCATTTTTCCGGATCAAAGGATTCTTAATTTCCCTTTATTCTGATCATACCACCTCACCAAAAACAACTTTCCAAGATCTTCAAGGGTTATCTATCTTGCCCTGAAAACATTTGACCTTTTGGCCTTGATCCCAGTTTTTTTTGCTTGATTTTGACTCTTTAGCCCAATGTACAAAAATATTTCCCACTATCCATCCCTTCAAGTGATTTTTCCCACCAAACCAAAGCTGCACAATCATAACTAGCCTAAAACCTTAATTAAAAACAAAGTTAAATTTTATAGAGAGAGCCCTCTCTGAACCCTAGGATGGCTAGATCCTAGAGTTTGAATTTGTTCTGTGGTTACCTGTAGTTTTCTTAACTAAAAATTAAAATCTCACAACTAAAGAATTACTAGAGTGATAACAGGATGGAGGATCTTAATTTTTTGTATGTTGAATGATTAATTTAATTTTTATTTTTTTTCAGTAGAAAAAATGTTTGGTTTATATATTTTACCAGTACAAAGTCAAGATATTGTCTTACATCCATACCTATGTTCAGTTCCATAATCAAAAATCAAAAAATTAACGGTACCCCTATACACAGAAGTATTAATAACTTTTACAAAAAAGAGGAATTATTTCTACTGAAAGAAATGATATTTCCTCAGCATAGTCTTCCCTCCTGAATTTTTCACATTCTTTACCTTATGCTTGTTAATAGTGGGTTCGATACTTTACATAAAGCCTTTTACCTTAATAAAAGCATAGAAACCAGTGGTCTTGAGCAAAAAACTGTCAGCTTCCTGCAACCAAAACATAATTACCTGGACTTCATCTTGATTGCCGTTCAGAAAATTTTAACCGTGTCTTTTGCCCCATGTCCATATGCATCAATTAATTCATATTTCATTTCTCCAAAAATCCCATTCAACCCCTTCTTAGATAGTTGGTCTGCCATTTGGTTCTTCTCCCTGTAGGTGTGCGTGAAGGATATGGTGGAGAAAGACCTTCTCAGGTCATTTATCCAATCTAACCATGTTGAAAGGTGGCTTCAGGGAGCCGTATTATTTCGGTTTTGTCTGTTAAGTGTCCAATGAGAACCTTAGAATTCCCTAAAACCTGACAACTTATATATATATATATATATATATATATATATATATATATATATATATATATATATATATATATATATATATATATATATATATATATATATAGTAAAAGGTGTACAAATTTTTTCGTAAACCATAACAAACCCCAAAGCGTGAGCAGTTCGGCCCTCATATTGGTACCCTGGCCGCCATACCAATGTATTTTTAATGACATTGAGGAGTGATCATTAACCAAGCTCCACATCAACATCTCATATTTTGAGCCACCCCGTCGAAAAATCCAGTTGGTTAGTGAATTTCAAAAGGTCTGAGTCTAAACAAGAGGTCACTTGGAGGTTTATGATGAATCTTGAGTTTGCTCTAGTGTTTAATAATCATTGAAGTTACCATTACAGGTGTATTATCCTTCTCTTCAAAAATCCACTTGTTCCTACAACGAAAGTGGAATAGGAATGTTTCTAAATATGTTACCTTTTCCATACCACCATATTCGAGTAGCCTGGGTCTTGTAAGTTGAAATACTTACTCAAATTATTATGGATCTCTCGAGTGAAAGTACAGGAGTAAAAAAGATGAGCATTGTCCTCGTTCCCCTTCAAACACAGCCTTGATATCCCTGGACCGATCTTCCCTTTTTTCCGGAGGTTATCCCACGTGATATTTGTATCCTTCCACACAAGCCAAAGGAAAATGATCATTTTTATTTGGGCCTTATCCTTCCATATCATACTAAACAAAATTCTTCTTCCTTCCCCAATATCTACATTTTTCACCTCTTTATAGATGTATCTGATTATGGTTAGACCCTAATTCAAGCTACCCCCCAAATTACCTCGCCTGCCCTGCTGTTGTGGCATATACCCATGCTTCTCAAATTTTCCAGGTATTGTTTCCATTCTACTCTCGACACTCCTTGTACCTTAAAATCCTATACCTCCTGCTAACACAGCACGCCTTCCACCCAATCCTTAATAACTTGAGCCAAACAAAAGACTCATTTTCCATTTAGTTGAATACCCAACTCTGCACGAAGATGGCTATCTGGAGGATAACCCCGGATGCTTATGTGGCCAATTTGAATTTTACTTCTGTTCCCGAATCTCCACCTTAACATTTATTTGAAATGTGGCCATATTTTCATAAATCCATTCCATATATATGAGCCCTACAACACTTTATCCCATCCCACTATGTATAGATCTTCTAAGCACTAATGTTGAAGACATTTGAACTTGATAATATCATTCCATATGTCGGGTGTTTGTATACACCTCCAAAGTGATTTTATTAATAGTGCTTTTCCAAAAACCTCCAGACCCAGAATACCCCATCCCCCTCGTTCCTTCGGAAGTGTTATCTGCTCCCATATGATCAAATGGTACTCAGTACCCTCCTCTCGACCACCATTCCATATAAACTTTGCCATAATTTTATTTATTCTTTCTATGATGGACTTAGGAATCCAGAAAAGGTGTGCCTAGTACACCATGAATTATTGTAGGAATGACTGCACCAATACAAGTCGTCCACCCTTAGACAACCACTTCATTGACCATCCTTTAATTCTTTTTTGATATTTATCCAAGATCCAGTTCGAGTCTGCTACCCGATAATAGGAGGGCTTCAGACGGAATCCCAGATAAGTGAGACCATCATCTAGGGCATTTTTTCTAAAATTAAAAAGCACACCAAGGTGATCAGTTACCTCTATCTCTCCCACTAAGTAATATATATAGGAATTTGTTCTGTTTTCCTCCATTCCAGATGCTTTACAAAATCTGTAAAAAATAACTCGTAAAGCTTCCTAGCAACTTATTATAAGCTACCCAATAATCAGAACATCGTCAACAAAAAAAATATGGGAGATATCTCTCTGGGATGTAACCTTTATACCTCAAAATACACCCCTATCCGTTGCTCTCTTGATTTTAGAACTGAAAGCATCCATAACTAAGATAAATAAAAGAGGTGACAGAGTGCAGCCCTGTCGAAGGCCCATACCCAACTTAAATAATCTAGATGTTTCATCATTTATAATCACTGCCATCGATGTGTTGCACACGCATCCCATGATCCAATCCACTAAGATATAGTCCATACAAATCTTGTAGAGAATCATTCTCAAAAAACCCCAGTCCACCCGGTCATAGGCTTTGTTGAGATCCACCTTCATGAAAACAACCTCTATCTTCCGAGAGTGGATAGTATGCAGGATCTCTTGTGCAGTTGCTACTGCATCATGAATGCTACGATTCTGGAGGAAGCCAAATTGTTCAGGGGAGATGTGTCTCGATAATACAACCTTCATTGTTTCAACGATGGACTTCAATATTATCTTGTATAAGGTGTTGTACAAAGAAATGGGCCTATAATCCTCAAAAGACAATGATCTTTTCTTCTTGGGGATGAGTGCCAAGAAAGTAGTGTTTACTGCTCCATGGACCTTACCCTGTAGTCATGCTTCTTCCACCAAATCCGTAATATCCTTTATGAACAGATCAGAGTAATGTAAATAAAAATCACGAGTCCATCCATCCGGTCGCAAACCCTTGTTAGGGGGAAAGGACTTCATAACTCTCACCACCTCAATAGCACTTACTTTCCTATTCAGACTGATGATGTCTTCAGCCTCAAACATCTTCGGATATGCATCCAAAGCCCATAACAGATCCTCAATCCCTAGGTCCTCACGTGCCTTATATAATCCTTCAAAGAACTTTATCACCTCTTTCTGAATCTGTTCCATGGTGTGATACGAATTTCCTTCAACATTCACTTGCTACATAGCATTAGAATTATTCCTCCGGGTGGCAAAAGAATGAAAAAAAATTGTGTTTTTTCCACCTTCCTTAAGCCATGTAGCACGAATTTTTAAGCTCCAGGTTTGTTCTTGAAATAATAGTATCCTCCTTTTCTCAACTTCCAAGTGTTTGAGTCTTGTCTAGTTTACTGAAATTTGATCGCCTTCATCCATTAATTTAAGAATCTGTGCCATTTCCACTGTAATATGTTTCATTTCCGCAATCATATGTCACTTCTTCTTCTTCTCCCACTCTCGAACCTTCCCCTTCAACCCTCGAAGGGTATGAGTTAAGTGATCCTTTACTGGTGTTCCAACTGATCTCCTGTGATTGCTCATAAACCCTTGGACCAGAACATCAAATTCCTTATCCTCTAGCCACGCCCTATTAAATTTGAGATATCCATTTATATTCCTTTCAAAGTACCACCCCATGAAAATCCGACGATGATCAGATATAATAAGTCCCTCCACCTGTGATGATATTGCTCCAACTGAGAATTCAATTTAAGATTCAAAGGGTTTTTGGGAAATTAAGGCTCAAAGATTGAAAGTGTATATTATCATGCAGTGTATTTTAGATTTATAAATTGAATTTCATGTCATTTTCAAGTGATGACTTTGAAAGAGCAATTATTGCAAAGCTTTCAATTTCTAAAAAAATTGATTAATAATAAATTTATTTAATGAATAAATAATATAATATATAAAATTGATTTATTATTAATGCTTTTTTACCTAAAAATAAAATATTATTAACTTCAATTTAATAAAATAAAAAATATTAACTTTTTATTTAGAAAAAATAAAATATTCTTAATTTCAATCTAAAAAAATAACAAATATTAACTTATATTTAGGCATTAAAAAATATTAATAATTGGCATTACCATTCAATTCAATAGGCTAGTCTCGCTTGGCTTCTATAGTTTTTTTTTTTTTTTTTTAAAGTACTGTTGAATCATAATATATCAATTTAGTTTATATCAATTTAGTTTTCAAGTAATTTTTATCTTTAAAGCAAATTTATCTATTAATTTAAGTGAAGCTTAAATTAAATGGTTTAGAGTATGAAATTTTTTTTATATTGTTAGTAAGGTTATTGATGATTTTCTAGGTTTACCATCTATGAAATGAAGAAATGCATAAAAGTACTCCAAAGTTTCATTCCAAGTAAAAAAACTAAATTATTTATGTTAACAACATTATTTCCAATCATATAAGAATAATAGACTAAGAGTTCCTATCATTTCCATTATAATGTTTCATATTAAAATTATTTTTTGTTGAACAATCTTAGTTTTTTTTAATAACAATATTCTTTATAATGATAATATATTGAACATTTCCATCATTCTCATTACAATATTTCATGTTGAAGTTATTATTTGTTAAATCATTTTAATGTTTTTAATAACAATCAATATTTTTCAATATGGGCTAACAAAATGTTTGATAATAGTAATTATTATATTTTCATTCACCTTTTCAATAGTAATTCTCTTGTTCTACAAACAAGTGGGTCTCCTACAAAAATTTGGTGAATTTGGTGTTTGATTTGGTCATGATCCTAAAATTAGATTATCATCGTCATCATTATTATCATCATCTTAGATAATAAGTATTATTTCAAATTCTCATTCAGTAGCTAATTTTATGGGTAACAAATTAAACTTTTAAATAGCATTAGGCACATGCTCACATTATTATACTTCCATTTATATTCTAATTTAGTAAATCAATTTAACTAAAGGAATCTAATATCCTAATCTTAAGGATTTGTTTTCATTTTTTTCAATTTAATGATGAAATTCTCATTAAAATGTATCCTTAATATTGTCTCTTAAACTACATTGTGAAGTATAACTATTGCAAGATCTATCTTAACAACACCTAAATAAAGTTTCAACAACATCAAGCCCATGTAGTCACATGGAATACACATAGATGCAACCATGCTCTAATACCATCACATAACAACTTGAAATCTAGATAATATATTTAGAAATGTTACATGAATCAATCAAAAAGAAAATCAATCTAAACTCTATGGAAATTTTTTCATTTTTCTTTCAATTATCACACTTCAAACCAGATAAGGCAAGAACAGTAATCGAGGACGTGTTTTTTTTCATGTCCATTATCAAATCAAATAAATTAAATAAGTATAAAGCATAGCAATACAATTTTTTATTCTCTTGATGTTGCAATTACATAAGTAGTCCACTTGAGTTCACTTTTAATTCCAAAAATTATTTAGTGGCTCCAAACAATCTACAAATAATGGTGTTGGAAAATGTAGGGTTAATAACCCTATGCCACCCTACATGTGCATGCATTTATTTTATGCATGCATCAATTTTGGGAAAATATCCTTAACAGTCTCTCACAAGGCAACACTGGAAGTCCAATATATTCCACTCCAAAATCATAGTATCTCTTGTGTATGAAGGATCAATGTTCCATGCTATAAAAATCACACTCCCTTTGTTAGGAGCTAATCAAATCTCAAATGGTGGTATATCAACAACAACAATCTAAGGAACAAATTCCCTAAGCTCCTCAAAACTAGGGATAAATTTCTAAGGCTATATAAAAAACAATCAAAATAAAAAAGCATAAAATCATATACCAACAACCCATTTTAAATCATAAATCCATTTAAGAAATTAATTAAGTGGGTCAATGTCCATTTATTTAAAGGAGGGGGGTAATACTTTGCAAACTTTCCATTTTTGTTTTCTCTTTATATAATAACATGCCACATGTCAATTAAGTCTAGTTTAGATGATTAGGAGGATTGATTTTTATTCTCTCCGTATTTTCATAAGTGACATGTTGAGATCTTCATGAATATATTGTTGTAACTTCTTTAAGCCCTATGTCAATAAATCTTAAGGTTTCTATCAAATGAAAATTACCTTTGTACCATCCTCAAAATGAGAGAAAGTACCTAGTGGGTTTCCTTGAGATATGCATTTCATGGGAAAAATAATATATCACATATGCTACACTTGTCCACATCCTCTACAGATGTAACAGGAAGAGGTTCAAAAACTTTGTACTCCGCTGGTATTTAGATAATAACCCAACCATGTAGAATGTGTGCGAGAGGTTATTTTAGAGATGTGTATATATTAATGTTTAGGAATTTTCATTTGAATAATATTTTACTTGAATATTTGGAATGTTGTATGTAAATTTCTTAAGTTGATTAAGGGAATATTATGGGTGTATTGATTAAGGTTACATTTTCCTTAAGTGAGGTTTTGTAATTAGGTGTAACTTATCCTATACATGTTGATAGGAGAAAGAACATGGGTTCATATGAAAATAAAGTATAGGATTTAAGGTACATATTACTTCACAAAATAATGTAAAATAAGGTCAATTACATGGAGATCAGATCCATTTCCAATTTGGAGAGAAGTCGAAAAGGAAGAGAACTTTCCCAAAGGTGAAGGGAGATAACTCTTCTCAATAGGAAATATGTTGGGGATTGAACATGAGAACATAGAACAAAAAATAGAGTCTAAAAGAAATATACATAAGGGTAATTAGCTCCAAGATAATAGGAAGTGTCTAAAAAAACCATTACATCACCTAATAACAACACATTGTGATCGAAGGATGACAACACATGATAATGAAACAAGACGAGTTCCATCCATTTCCATGATAGTGCACATTCACCCCATTGTAGAAATTATATAACATATGCATTATATATCCAGATTCTCCTAATCTAACAATATTTATCTTCTTGCTAAACACAGAATCCTTCCACTGTTAATCTTTTGTGGAAATTATAAACTCAATTGCAAACAGATGAAGAAATAAAAACAATCGCACATAACACAGTTGTTTAACAGGAAAGCCTGAAGCTGAAAACCCCAACTATCATATATTATGTATCATGGAGATCATGTAACAATATCATACAAAGCTTAGTATATCAAGCTCTCAGTACAATACAATCGTCACACACTATCTAAAGAAAACTGCAAATCCATGCACTTATTTTTACCGATAGCTCTTTCTCCCAACAAGGTGCGAATCTCGGTCAAGAAGACCCATAAATGAATTCTGACCATGGTTTGACTCCATGCTAACTCTCATTGGAAACTCCAATGTCTGTGTAGATGCATTGAATGCATCACTATAGTCACAACAGATAGTCCATCTCACCCTTTCACCTATCTCTCCACTGGGTCTCCACTGGAACTGACATGCAAGTAGTTAACTATTGTATTTTTTCAGTTGCGAGTGAGTCTCTAGTTGTGAATTAATTAATTCACTCCACTCTCACATTTAGTGTATCATTCAAATAACCAGATACAACTAGTCAACCGAGTTTAACTCATTAACCGAGTTAACCCACTTGAGTTAACCGAATACAACTCCATGAACTACTCTATCCCTTACCCCATACATAACTTTGCCATCAATTTCTAATCGTAGTGTCCTCCATACATAAACTACTACCAACCCAGAATTAAAATTCCTTCAGCCCATCGATTTGACAAATATAAATTTGGTGTACATTGAAATAAAATGATCCAAGAGAATAAGTTGCTATTTATAGTCTGATTATTATTAAGAGCTAATAATAATTGACATGCGTCTATTTTTAGATCGACGATTTATAAATAGACTTCGCCCAATATTCTAAAAATAGAATTTCATCTATTTTTCCAACTTGACCAACCATCCACAAATAGCATCCTGCAACTTCTGAAATATGATCACCATGTCTAAAAATAGACATAGTCTAAAAATAGACTTGCACCTAAAAATAGCCTGCGGGCCCACTTAGTGAAGGTGACTGTTTTCCACTAAGCTCATCATCTTGTTGAATATCAACACCCATATGGTCCTTTATTTATAGTTTCTAAATTCAACCAACTTCCTTGAAATGTAGAAGATTCATTCCACAAATGAGTGTTGGAAGTTCCAAGAATTTCCATGAAATCCACATTGATCCATCGGCCAGTTGACTATTCTAGTTGATTGATTTCATGTTGACTAGTCAATTTCCTGAGTCGACCCAATTTTCCAATAAATTCCTCCAACCACTCAGTTTGTGGTTCCACTAATTGACCACTCCCTCGACCATTCACTAATTAATTACTCGACTAAACCATTGACCACATAACCTTATATTCCAACAAAATATGGGGCAATTAAGGAGGGAAACTCTCATAATGAAGCTAATATATAAGGAAAGAGAATCAATTTATATTAAAAAGTGAATGCTTTATGGGGAATTTTTAGTGGAATTGCTAAAATGTTGGTGTGCTTGGGCCACATAATGGAAGAATAGGTGGACTGAACTTAGGAGAAAGAGTTATAAATATTATTTTCCAACATAAGGGTCCATTAAAGCTTGGCGTAGGGAATATTAAGGGGGTAAAAACATTCCTCGTGGTGCCAATCCAACTCCTTACAAAACAAAACAAAAAAACCTATCTAGTGACTAGGTTAAGGCTGAGTCACCACCTAGCATTTGGGAAGCATTGGGAAAAGTAGGAAGCAAAGAAGGGAGAGAATCACTAAGCTAATTGTGATTTAATATTATTGATGTTAATATGGTTTTTATATATTGATCATATTCCTATTTTAGGTAAATTTATAAAAGAAAATTAACTACAATGAATGGAAAATAATATAAGTAAAAGTAAAAATAATTAGATTAATTTCCCATTCACTTTTGGTGATATAATTGAAAAACTTAAAAAAATAATTTATCTTATTGGATGAAAATCAATGTAAATGACAAGAAACAAATATAAGGTTTATTCCTAATTCCTTATGATGTTAGAGCAATTCAAAGGAAAATAAAAGGTTGAATTACTTTCCTATGTATGATAGAGAGTTTAACTATGTGGATCTAACTATGTACATTGAGACAAAAGTATCCCATTTTATTGCATGTAAATGAGACAAGTAGCATTAATAAGGAATATAAATGAAAAAAAAAAAAAAAACCACTTGTAATAAGAATGTTGGAAAATGAGGCTAAGCATAAAATCTTAACAATTTGGACTCATAAATGGAGCTTTCCTTCTAAAGATAAGGAGTTCCCATGGCACCAAAAAGTGAGAATATAACTACGTTAAGAAATATTTGAAATGTAAAGAGCCCAAAAATGCTTAATTATGCTAGAGAGATTAAGTAGAAAAAAATATTTGATTGGCACATGAGACCAAGGTCAATGTCATGTGAGATCGGTTAATGTCCCAAAAGTGATCAAGTATAGGTAAGGGATCTATATTCATCCAATTCAATCATGGGATAGAATTCAAGGTTTGTTATGTCACCATGTTACCGTTTATCGATAATTTTAGTCATCCTTGGATGGATGGGAATTGGTATTACCAATGCATAATAATAAAAATATACAAAAGGATTTAAGTAAAGTTAACATAAGATGCCCCTGGATGGAATGTCGGGGGGGGGATGTCGATGTCCCACCATGCATACATGGAAAATGATGTGACCATGCACCCTCCCCAATTAAATCATTATTACTCCATGCATAAGGCTAGAAAGAGTATGTGAGTGGGATTGGATATGACATAGGTCCATTCCAAAGAGCGTACAGATTTTATGGCTTATGGGATCATTTGAGATAGCTCAGATATGATCCAGGTTTCATTACTAAGGGAGAACAAATGTTATGATAGATATTGAGTGGATATTTTTTATTTCAATCTTATGTAGATTTGGAAATTCAAGATTGTTGCAGAGTCTAGTCTCAACCAGACCTCCCATGAATTTCTTCCATCATTTTTAGAAGTGGTCATTTACTCTTAGTAGTGGTTGATTTCTACACGTGGAAGTTGTAAATTTTAGGTATAAAAAATTGAAGGCAAGGGCAATATCAACCTCCATGGGCTAGAGAACATTCTGGATGTCCACTCTTATGTGCTTTTTTGTAGCATCAGGCATGTGTTCTAATCTCAAATTTAGTCAAAGAGGCTAAGAAACACAGGATCTCCATAACCCAAAAAAGGTTCTAGGAGAAAACACCTAGAGACAACTCAATTAAGTTAATTGATAAATAATTAAATACTTCCTAGATATAACTTAGAAAAAGTGATTGATTAACATAAATTAATTGAGAAAGGTGAGAATGCTCTAGAAACTCACACAGATTGAGTTTAAGATTATCTTAACCGTTGATGGGGATATAATCATGGTCGTTGGTTCACCAACGAGATATTATAAGAGCACGATGATGGAGATGGATATCATACATCGAGTGGGTGAATGATCAAGCAAATCAAATTTCCCAAAGAGAAGATATTTAACCGAGAAGAGGATTCAAGTCAGGAAATCAGTAGTAGAGTCAGAGGAGCACCAGTAGAGATTTTGGTGGAGGATTCTAGTGACGGAAGAGTTAACTGATAGAGGTTGATTTATTCCACTGGAGGGTACAAGGACTGCACAAGAAGCCTCATAGAGGTAGTTAAATTTGGATGAGGAGGAGATTGATTCAGGTGTAGAAGGTCAGGTTAATTTTCCAAAGGGTCATAGAATCACTTCCAGTAGCAGCAGCATGAAGGGTGTCTTGATCAAAGGCATACTTAGGAAGTGAAAGTTATAGGTTGCACAAGGGCCTACACAGGGGTCTTATATAGCCAGTTAAAGTGGACATATTGCTACCAGATTTCTTGTGGAGAAGGGAAAAAATCCCTTAATAAATTTATCTATAATTTTTTAAAAGAGGATTTCCATTTTCTCATCCATATTTGTACTCAGATTTTTGTTGTTGAAGAATAATAACACAACCCTCATTTGTTACATCGGTTTTCCCACATTGGATTTTTTCGGGGACATTTGTCCAAAAATAACAGTGTCAATTTATATTGGGTGTATGTATTATTTTCTCAGTTCCAGATTTTTTTACACAATGTATTTTTTTAGGGAAAATTGCACTTGTGATTTTATTCATTGTTTGTCAAAGCAAATAAATTTCACTTAATAAAATCAGTTAGAAGAATAATTTCTAGTTGTTGCAATAGATTAAAATTTCACATGGTATCAGAGCGATTTTGAAGACATATAAAAAAACTCATAAGCGAAGGAGAAATTTTGCAAATTTCAGTTACATGTGGTAGAAAATTTGGAGAGCCTTAGTAACAGTGATTTGTAGGGAGTGGTATTTCCGGGAAGTAGTTCCAATGAGTAGATCAAAAATTTCGTTGAGCAGATCTCGTCATACTGATTTTGCAAAAGATGATCAACGATGGGAGGAAGAGAAAAGCACATAGAGAAAGGTTTTTTCAAAATTTCCCTGAGGGTTTCTAGATCCAAATTTTTGGAGGAAATATGATATTTCTATAGTAAAAGGTAATAATAGCACGAAAATTTGTGCCTTCTAAGAGGGAGTGCAAGTAGAAAATCAGGCAGTCAAGTAGGAAAGGGAGGAGATTCCTGTTTATTTTCCCAATTTTGAATTTTGGGGAAATGGCCTCAGCAGGACTTTGAGATCAGGATAAGCTACATGGAGCCTCTAATTATTGCATCTAGAAAGCCAAAATGTATTTCCTAGTAAATGAGCATGGCTTAAAGGCGTATGCATAGATAATTATAACAGTACCTATAAACTGGCAGCAACTAGAGAATTACAATAAGGAGATGACCAAGGCAAAGTGGTTGCTCCTAGATGGCACTCGGGATCATATAGTCTCACACACAACATCCAAGAATATGGCCAAAGAAATGTGGGATGCAGTTGCTATGCTTTTCCATAATCCTTCCGAGAACTGAAATATGTTATTGAAACATAATTTTAGGACCACTAGGATGCATAAGGGTTAAGGGGTCACTCCTCACTAGAATTGAAAATGTTCGAGATGAGATTGCAATAGTTGGAGAAGCACTTCAAAAGATTGAGATAGTGTGTACATCTCTCAATGGTTTCACCCATTAGTGGGAAACCTTTGTCCAAGGTATCACTTGACGATATAATCTACCAGTTTGGGATCAATTGTGGGTTAATTTCACACAGGAAGAAATGAGGCTTTATTAGGTTAAGAGAAATATTATTGGTAGCAGTAGCAAAGGACTGAAGAGTGTGAAGGATAAGGAGAATGTTTACCTTGCATTGAAGGGGAAGGAAAAGAAAGGTATCAATCAGGGATAAGGCTCAAAGGGAGAAGAGAAGAGGAAGAAAGAGATGTCAAAGATCAAGTGCTTCAGATGTGGTGATTTTAGTCACTATGGTACCCAGTGTCCCAAGAAGAAAAATGACAAGAAGGAGAAGCAGGAGCAAGCAGTAGCTTCAATAGAGATTGATAATTTTTCCAACGGGTTGAGAGGATGAATTCACTTTTATTTCAATTATACCTTAAGGAGAGAAGTGGGGTGACATTGAACTCTAGTCACCAAAGTTGCAGAGATTCAAGCAAGTCCATGGAAGAGTAATAGCAACATTATACTCTTCACGTGAATCATTACCCTTGCTATAAGGGCCCACAATATTCAGTAGTAGATGGATCAGTGTCAAGATGTCGTAGTCATATCTTGAGGGATAGTTGCAGAACTATTTGTAGTCAATATTGAGGAGTCCAGAACCAGTCAAGGTGCAGAGAGTTATTTAGTAAACAAAGAAGATACAAGTAGTAGTCAATGACTCAGGAGACAATTGCAGTATAGGGACACAGTTTATTAATAGATTAGTTCTCAGTTGCAGTATTTGCAGCAGTAGTAACATGAGATTAGTTGCAGTAGTTGCAACAACAACAACATGAGATCAATTGCAGCGCAGTGCAAAGTTGGCACTAGTGTAGGAGGCATAGTGCAACATCAGCAGCAGTGCAGATGTGGGGTGATTTAGCTACAGAGTGGCATATGAATCAGAGTATGCACAATGGTTTGGTGGGATGTGACATGTTGTCACAATTTTCAAACACCAAAAACATATGGGAGTATGTTATCAGACAATAGAACACCTTCCTTGCTAAGAGGAATTGTTAATTTTTGTAGCATCAGAAAAGTGTTCTAGTCTCTACTTTGGTTAGAGAGGATAAGAAACATAATATCTCCAAAACCTATGAAAGGTTCTAAGAGAAAACACCTAGAGATAGTTCAATTAAGTTAATTGATCAATGATTAAATATTTCCCAAGTCTAACTACTTGAGAATTTGGTAGGGAAGTATTTAATTCAATTCTCTTACTTGATAATTGCTTGTGTTGTACTTGTTATGCTTCTATTTCTTAGATATTATCTTCAATAGCTTATTATTTTCTTCATAAAGCCAATTATCAAAACAAAAGAGACACAGAATTGTGGCTCTTCAAGCCAGGGCCAAAACTTCTCCCTCTTGGAGAGGAAAACCCGAATGTAATTCTTATTCTAGACCTTCAATTAACAAGTACCACGACCTTGACTCGGACCTTTGACACCAATATGCCTCCAAGACCTTGTTACTGCTCTTTCTTGGTTCCTTATGTTGATCTCCTTTTTCTGCACCAAGTTGCACCGTACTTCACTAGTACTACACCAATACTGGAACTGAGCTTGACCTTTAGTGAATACCTCCACAGCCTTCTTCTCTTTGATACTCTAAACCAAGACCCCTTGAATTTTTTGTAGAAACTTCTTACTTGAAATTTCTTTTATCATTTGATGACACTGTATCTTCCTAAGGTGATCTTCAACCTTCCTTGGATGAGCGAGGTAGGAACATACTCCTTATACTTCTTTTTCTAGACAACCTTCACAATTGTGGTATAATCCTCTTCCTTTATGCAATGTAATACATGCACTTATTATATACTTTAACCCAAGAACATACCCTTCTACTTTGCTGAGATGTGACCCTTCTTCGCACCAACTGTAGTCTTGAATTGACCTTCGTCCTACCTGAGAGATGCGAGGTAAATTCTCACCCAAAACAGTGATGTATTTTCCTTCTTTCTCGCATTGAATGATCCCTTCTATCTTCACTGGAAAGTCACCCTTTTTCACTTGTGATCATAGAATTGATCTGAACTTCTCTTTTCTGAAATCTCATAGATGTCTGAACTTGTTGGTGGTGAATGGAGCCGCAGACTTGTCTATATATAGGGACATTCTTACCCTTCTAGGCCGACTTGATCATCTGATATAAGGTCGACTTGTCAAGTAGGTGTATCTTCCATATTTGAGCTAACTTACAAGGAGAATTTAGACAAGGTCTTGGAGCATATTATTTACATCAATAATTGACCTTCACAAGTTTAACACTTCTTCATATACATGACTCTTTAATTATATATATTTATGACAAGATTAAAAACCCCTAAAGACATCAAGAATAAGTCTTGGACCTATAATAAAAATCCTTGCTCATGAAACACATGATGCAAGTATTAAAAAAATTCCTTTTATTATCTTTGTCTTCTTCATTACATAAATTCATAGTTACTAGTCATTATGAAGACTGAACCTAGTTACACTTTCCAACACTCCCTCTTAGCTAGGGAGGTATTCATAATGGTACATGGTCACTTTCAATATGAATCATCTCATAAGAATAATTTGATTGGTAATACATTTGTTATAACATCATATATTAACCAACATTGTTACAATGCAAGGCCTTAACTAATAGCTCCATCTCTCCATGTGACCAAGAGTACAATGTTGGTGAGACCAACAATTATAGACAACTTCATCATTGTCTCCAAGGTACATACTACACCCAGGTGTTCACTGAGTATGACCTCTAAGGACTATTCTTATCGGGACAACTAATCCTCAAATAATATCCATCCTTTCACGACTACTCTTTCCATAGATTCCCTAATACACCCCAAAAGAGTATCGGATGCCAAATAATTACCCAATCATGCATTATGTCTTCCAGAATGATGTGTCTATCTCTCCCTCTTACGAGGGAGAACATATTCCACAGAGGAATATAAAGAATGTTCCTAAGCTTTCTTTTTAGCTTAGGAATAATGGAGTTTCTTCCAAGTAAGAAACTTATTATCAGGAACCCTATTAATCAGGGACCTGAAGCAACAATGATGAAAACATCCAGCTGCTCATAAAGGACTCCTTCCATTGATGTCATGAATTGAGGAGCCTTCAACTTTGGGATATCTTCATAGGTAACAGATCATCCATGAGTCATGTCTTCAGAAAGTGATCCATCAATCTTCTTATCTGGTGTAGTTTCATGTCATGATGCTCTTCTTCAAACCATATTCAAGGATATTTCATCCTGCCACATGGTTAGCAATTATGGAAGACATATACTTCCCTTTGGCAGCCCTGCATAAGCACATCAAATATTGATTAATTATAAATATGAACTTTTAAATCGAAAGTTACCTTAGTGATGATCTTTCATCATGACAACTTCTTGTAAGCATCAGCATCCTTTATTTACAGATTGACACTTCTCCTAAGGACATGTATTTTCAAGGGTCTCCATATTTTCCAAACTTCTATTAGAGTCTACATATCTTCCCAAGAGATCTCCAAGTCAAATCTTCTTTGCTTCCTTGGATGTGGACTGAATTTTACCATGGTTGTATTTATCATGATCTATTAATTTATTTCTCCACACAATTTCATTCCCGGGAACTTCCAATCTTCTTCTCCTTGATATTGTACGATCACCTCATATTCCATATGAGGACACATTATGTTTATTTCATCTCGTGTGGAACATGTCTATTGACAACATGTGTAATGGAACAGTTTTTTCTTTATTTGATCATACTTATAGAAGTGTATTATCCACAACCATAAGCTATGACTTCATAGCATCCAGTATATATATATATATATATATATATATATATATATATATATATATATATATATATATATATTCATGTACCTTATCCTTTTCCTTTTGAGTCATCCCGCAGCAGATTTCCTTGGAGTGAAGAATTTCATTCCATTGACTTGCTTCATCAATATGTCATCATATTCTAATCCCAAAATTTTGCAAGTTAGAATTCTCGAAGAAACATGTTACTTTCTTTCTAACTAGTGAATCCAAAGAGGATTCCATTAGAAAATGTCAGCACCTGTTTCCATATTGATTATTGAATGATTACCCTTGATCTAGATCACTGCCTTTTATAAATATTATTTCCAGTGAAGTTCCCAGGAGCCACTTATCTCATAGTTGTCACATATGTGTTACAGACATCCTCCTACAATGAGTGCTCCTCCTTCAATGCTTCCATCATGATTCAAATTCTAAAGAGATGCATCTATCTAATATACAATGCTTCCTAATATATTATTTTACAACCGATAGATACCTTTAAAGAGGAAGATGATCTCAATCATAGTAGATATCTTTCACTTCTTCTTTCTTATATTTCTTAGCATCAGGTTCTTCTTTTTCCTTGGCGACATGGGCTTCTTCCCTCTTTCTTTTGTCCTTGTTGGATTTGGGAAAATATTTTTTATAGTGCCCAAGTTCATTACATTTATAACATCGTTTCTTATCCATATTTCTTCTTTTCTTCCGAGGACCAAACTTTCCAAATATTTCTTTCCTTCTTGACTTAGTAATATTATCTTGATTTGATCTAGTTTCTTTTGTCTTACATAAAGACCATATAACCTGAAATTTCATTGTTTCTTTCTTCCTATAGGTATTTGAAGTGAAGCTTTCACATTCCTTAGGTAGAGAATTTAGTACCATGGTGAGTATTTCTCCATCAAACACTACTTCTCCTAAATTCTGTAGTTGATCTTGAATTGCGGAAATCTTCATAAAATATGAAGTTATTCCTTCCTCTCTTGACATCTTCAACTTGAATAGTTCTTATCTTAGAGACAATATTTCTCTTGCAGTACTTATCGAGAATAGTTATACTAATTTATCATATATCTCTTTTGATGATTCTAGATTTGACACATAGGGAATGAGAGAGTCCTTTATGGATTCTATAAGAATCCTTCAAGCTCTTATATCTCCCTTAATGTAGTTGGTATAAGCTTGAGTATCTTCTTTTCATGGTTCAACAGAAGATCCTTTGACATAGTCCATTACTTCATTTTCAATTAAGTTTAGATATGTCCTTGTCTTCCATGCATGAAATTTTTCAGTCCCAGAAAATTTGTTACTTTCCTTGCAAAAAGTCATTTTGATAGATTCAGATGGGTACATTAAGATACTTACTTGAGAATGTATTTTTTTCTTCTATCAGCTTCCTTGTTGATGATGATGTGGAAGATAGTAGGAGCTCCCTCTTTGATTGGCTTCTTCAAGAGAGCTAAATCTCCTTGAATCCTTGATGATGATGATGATGACTTGATGGTGACTCCAACAATGTTGATTTGATTTCAACACCAAATAGTTATTGATGGTGATGGATTCTTTATAGTGTTCTTGATCTTCTTGAGATGGCTTTCCAATTTCTGCAAGCTGCCTCTTTAGAATCTGAATATTGACTCTTCAATGTAGATATCTAAATTTTGTCTTCTAGAAAACTGATCCTTGGTCTTATTGGTACTTGAGTGTCTTCTTGTCAAATAGCCCTTTCTATCACCTTAGCTTTGAAACCATGTTGAGAAATTGGTAGGCCAGTGCTTAATTAAATTCTCTTACTTGATATTTTCTTGTGTTATACTTGTTATGCTTCTATTTCTTATATATTATCTTCATTAGCTTATTATATTCTTCATCAAGTCAATTATCAAAACACAACAGACACAAAATTTTGGCTCTTCGAGCTAGGGCCAAAACCTCTCCCTCTTGGAGAGGAAAACCCAAAATTAATTCTTCTTCTAGACCTTCAATTGAAAAGTACCATGACCTTGACTCAAACCTTTGACACCAATATGCCTCCAAGACCTTATTACTTCTCTTTCTTGGCTCCTTATGTTGATCTCATTTTTCTGCACCAAGTTGCACCATACTGCACTAGTACTACACCATTACTAGGACTGAGCTTGAACTTTAGTAAATACCTCCTTGGTCTTCTTCTCTTTCATACTCCAAACCAAGACCCCTTGACTTTGTTGCAGAAAATTTACTTGAACTTCCTTTTAGCACTTGATGACAATGTCTCTTCCTGAAGTGATCTTTGGCCTTCCTTGGATGAGTGAGGTGTTGAGAATTTAGAAGGGCAATGTTTAATTCAATTATCTTACTTGATAAATACTTATGTTATACTTTAGCTTCTTTCACTTTTATTATTGTTATTATGATAAGAAATACATCAAATAGATATCAAAAAATTAATAACAATGACACAATATGTAGGTTGCAAGACAAGGCCAAAACCCCTCCTTTTAAGGGGAAAACCCGCAAATCTCTTCTTATAGATGTTTCAATTGAGAATAACAAGACCCTTGACAAAATACTTTAACACGAAATTACCAAAGATATTTGTCACTATCTCTTCACATGTCCTTGTTTCTTGCACTGTTCAGCATTTTCACTAAGAGAGTCTCGGTCTCTTAATCCTGCAACCCTTAACACAGTCCTTTCGACTTCCCTTTCATTCTCCAAATGTCTCCTAGCTTCGGTTACTTTTGTTAAGAAAAATACTGAGAGGGGGGGTGAATCAATATTTAGAACTCATATTAGTAAATTTAACCTTTTCTTTTGCAGAATTGCATACGCGACTTTTATGAACCGAACTCGCGTATATACGCAGATATGCTGAAATAAACTCGCGTATACTGATATAAATTTCTAGTTTAGAAAGCTTCTTAGAAATAGAATTTAAATCAGATTTACCAGTTATGCATCAAGTAATATAATCATTAAATATGTGCAGTAACAGCAGTATAAAACATCACACAAGAGGAACACACATAAACACCAATATTTAAGGTGGAAACCCAATTCGGGAGAAAACCACCACTGTTGTCATCTTTGTCTTCAATATTTATTATATGGAAAACTGTTTACAACATTGTACTGATGCAGACTCATATCAGTACGCAGGTTTCTACCTGCAGAAGGCTGCAACCTTCACTCGTTTTCCAGCTGCTACTGGAAGGGAGCTCCAACCCCCTTTCTTCTCGTTTACCAACCACTCCTGGAAGGGAGCTTCAACCCCCCGAACATAACACCAGCTTCTACAGGCAGGAAGCTTATACTTCCATACTGAAGGCTTCAACCCTCAGACCCACTGCAAACCATGTTTCATCAATTTTCATACTGGATCAAACAGCATCAACACAGCCCTTTATCATCAATCATAAACTTTGCCCAATACTTCAATTAGAATAGTGCAAAACACTGTAACTAGAACTTCAAAAATAACCCAGACTTCAGAAATAGATATGCAGATACAAACTCAACCCTGGACAATCATTAATTCAAATAGCATACGCTACTTTGCTTTACTGAAGCCGCGTATATACGCGCTTTTCTGCACACCAATCTGCGTATACTTTTGTGTATATTATTCTTCCGAAAACCCTAACTGCCATATGCGTTTTTCAAGAAGCGAACCCGTGTATATACGCGCTTTTAATGAAACCAACTCGCGTATAGATCTGTAAATGTAAATTTGCAGAACAGACCAAATCTATAAAGACTTACCCAGATTTCTTCACTTTCTTCAGCAGACTAGCGCCAGTTCTTCATCATTTCTTTTGTAGATCATACTAGAGATTCATCATCTTCAGATCTAGAGATCTTGAACCATCATTATATCCATGGGTGCATCATAGATTCAGATCTATCAATTAAAAGCAGAGTTTATCCATACAGATATTCCTTATAGAATTTATTCAATAATAACCCTTACACATGCACACTTTGCACTATGATCTTCTTCTCCTTAAATATATTTAGCTTTTACCAATACCATGAGTCAAAACCACTCAACTGCTAATGGTAATCATGGACGGAATCAAATAGATAATACAATGCTCAATACTGTGGACTAATACCATGGTAAAGCCCCCTGGATTATAAATTTTGAGCACAAATGGGCATACGCGACTTGGGACGTACTTATCCGCGTGCATACGCGACTTGGCCTTTACAAACCCGCGTATACATTGTGATATATTAAAAATAACATCTCTCTGGCACATACTAGAATTCTTTTCTCTGTCACATATGAACTGATCTGTAGATACATCAGTCTTACATTTAACGCATAGGTTTCTTATCATAGGCAACTTATCAAGTAGGGTTCCATCAAGGACAACTTCATCAAGTAGGTTGCCATCAAGAACAACACATTACATCATATCGCCAACAATCTCCCTCTTTGGACTTGATGGCAACCATGATGGTGTTTGATCACCTCAACAGATAGATACTTAAAGCATAACCATTATTCAAACACCATGATACACCATGATACTCTTCCCCTTTGACATCAAGGGCAAACGACAGATCAATATCCCTTGTACAGAAATTACCATGCTCCCCCTGAGTTCATGCTTGAGTATTCAGACATATTTTTCAATGAAGTACATGACTTTTCAACCGAGTATGACCTTTCCTATCACTAATTACTCATACTTGCAACAATGATCTTGTCAAACCAGGAGGTAACTCCTCAAATCAGAATGTGTATTAGTTGAAGAATGTACATGCATTTATACATGGAGGTGAGGCTATTGGGATTCATCTCCCAATGACTCTTGGCATTCCTTATTTCCTAATATTATTCATTATACAATATTACATATCCACACCAAACCCTTAGGATTAGGTGTCAACATTCCCCCCTTTAATCCGAAGGGATGTTGGTGAGTCCAAGCATCGATCTGAACTTTTCAAACTTTTCTCTGCCAAGTGCTTTGGTGAAGATATTAGCAGTTTTCTCATTTGTGGAACAATGATGTAGATGGATGGTTTTGGCCTGAACATGATGTCGAATTAGATGGTATTTTGTATTGATGTGCTTTGTTCGATCATGAAACTTTGGGT